>CM024591.1:21459897-21945003 GCA_014182565.1 Eucalyptus marginata
TTTTAATTATGTTCTAATTCTATTCCCAGAATAAATTTGTTCTCAAGAGCAAAAAAATTATCAAACGGATTTCTATTTTTTTTTTTTTGAACAAAAGAATAGAATTAGGGTTGTTTACCAAACAAGACTTTAGTTTCATGATTCCAAAAAATTGGAACTAGAACTTGTATGGTCAGTTCCAAGTTCTAGCATTGGAATCAATCCACCTTGAAACTCATTACCCCTTGGTTCAACTATAACTCTACCAAGTAAGTGCTAAATTAAGTTTGCATAAAACACATGACTTAGATTCTACTGATCATAAACATGATTCAAAGAAAATATAGCCCTAAAAGAGGAGGCAATTGTGAACTCTTTGCCTTTCATTGGCAAATGGAGTCATTATTGTCACCATTATTATTTAGATACATGTATAAGTTATGTTAGAAAGTCCCACATCATGAATTAAGGTGGTGTAGAGCAATTAATATATTTTAGTTGGCCTATAACTCATTGGTTTAAGTTTTCTTGTGAAAATGGATTCAACTAGATATGTTGATGACTTCAAACTTAGGCTCTCTCTTGGCCATCTACATATATGAAGGTATTGAATTTCTATTGCATGCTTTCAACAAATGGCATTAGAATCGATGGTAGATTGGTGGACTTCCAATTCTAGGGGTGAATATTTTAAGAAAAGAATTTGGTGATCAACACAGTTTCTAGGTAGTGGGCGATGTGATATAACAACATAAGCCTGATGACGATTTCATGGTTTGGTCTAGAGAAAGAGACTGAGGATGAAGCTGAGCATTGGAGATTCAAATCAACATAAGTTGAACAATGGATAATTTGACTAAACAAGAACAAATCTAAAATTGACCTCCCGCATGAGGGGAAGATTGTTGAGATACACTTATAAGTTGTATTAGAGTTCCACATCAGTGAATTGATATGGTGAGGAGCAGTTGATATATATCCTCGTTGACCAATAACTCATTAGCTTAAGTTTTTTAATAGAGGTGAGTTCATCTGGATATGTTGATTAACTTGGACTTGGGTTCCCTCTTGGTCATCTCCTTAAATAAAGATATTGGATTTCTACTGTGTACTCTCAAACAATTATACTCTTTATTATTGAGGACTTACAACTCTATGGCACTAGGTAACTAATCTTGCAATGATATCTATGACATATGTTCCACGAAAGTCAAGGAATTTGCCATTTACTCGAATCAAATAGCGAATGACTGGCTATCAAGAATATGAAGTAACTTTGGAGAAACGTGATTCCAATACCGTAGCATAGTCTTATTTATTAGTGATGATTAATATCTATGGTCATTATCACAAGGAAGTATTTATGTAGATGTTACGCTGCAATTCATGAAATGACTATTACCTAACCCTAATTAAATAGGTATTACATTACGACGTTATTCCATTATCTAGTTGAACAAGTCAATAATATCCATTGATCACACTTCAGAATATCCAAACCTCCTTCTACGGCCCATTTGATAGCTCTAAAATGCGCAAAAAATTAACACATTCAGCATTTAATGAAATTAGGCACGTTGGATAAACATAGTTTATTTTGACTTAAAGGATTCAATTAAGTAGCAAAATACTTAATTTGCTAAGTAAGATGGGGTATTACTTGATTCATTCAATAAAATAAACATTTGAAAAAGGAATCAAAATCTGACCTATCACATTGCTAAAAGCCTAAAAGCTACTAATAATATTCTTCATCTCATATGTGGTAAGAGGCTAATATTACTCAAACTCAATATCCGGCTCTTGCAAAAACTATTTATACTTTCATGTTCAGCACTATGTTATCTGCAATTAAAATTCAATAATTAATTGTTGGGCAAATGCCAAAAAAAATCCCGAATTATGCTTACTGTGACACAAATATTCCAAATCTTTTTGTGTTACTGAAAACCCTAAACTTGGCCACTATGATACAAATGTCCCTAGCTTTTTTTTTGTGTCCTGAGAAAACCTAAACTTATACATGTGCGATATACATACCATCTATTTTAATTCCATCCATGGTATATTTGTAGGATTTTTTTTGACACAAAAAAATTAGGGTTATTTATATCATAATGGGTAAATTTGAGGTTTTAGTGACATACAAAAAAGTTCGGATTATTTGTGTTACAGTAAGCATTATTTGAGATTTTTTTTTTTGGTCTTAACCCTTAAATTTTCAACACTTGTTTTCTCCGGTCTTACCAAACGATTTTTCAATGGTTCAGTAACTATATGTCTTTAATTTAACTGTAGATCTAGACTTTAGAGAGTACTCTTCACAATTTCTTTGGGATGAAGATTAGGGTCCAAGTGTCCCCGCACTACTGCGAAGCGCCTGCAAATGGACCATTACAAAGATCTCACCTCCCGAAAGTAAAGCTCTTCACATCTGCATCAATGACTAAAGTTTAACCGAAGATCTACAGAAGATCTAGAGAGTGCCTTTCACAATTTCCTTGGGATAAAGATTAGAGTTCCAAGTGTCCACGCACTACTGGGAAGGGCCTGCAAATGGCCCATTACAAAGATCTCACCCCACGAAAGTGAAGCTCCTCACGTCTGCATCAGCAGCATCGTGTTCGGAAGAGGGAAAGACAGCAGCGGAGTGCCGTATGCACCAAAAATGGAATCAAAATGCCAGTAGAGATGGGGCCTTGAATAGGTTAAAATGGGTAAGATATGGACATCATTGTGGGAATCTTGAAGCAATCTTCTCCCTCATCTCTTTCTGTGGGTTTTTGTCTTTACTTTATGCAGATCTTTGTGTGTGGATTTTTTGACTCGCCAACTCCTGCTCATGGGCCCGTGAGCTAGTGCCTGTGGTTGACTTGGCTACTCGAGATCTTGTGGATTGTGAAGACTTTGTTCAAGAGAAGCTCTCTCACTTGTCATTGTCTTATCAGCTTTGTCGTAAAAGCAGAGGTGGCGAAATGAGTCGATAATCAATTCTTAACCCAAGATTTGTTAGGCCACAATGTGCATGGGTTAGCGAGCATCTATTATATAAGGTTGAAATGTGAATTAGAGTCTAATGGCTCTAGAATGAACCATTTTTGACTCATTTTGATCAATTTGGCGAAATTGAAAACGTTGGAATTAGATTAAAAATAAATAAAATGAAAGGACCCTAATGAAAGGACCATGATTGTCACGTGGACTTTGCCATATAACAATGACTTGCGAGCTATCCCATCCTCGACGATGACTTATTCACATCCTATCGGCCGACACACACATACATAGCCTGATAACCACCGCAATGTTGGTAGCCTAGATGGTGACCATGATAAGATGATTGATTGCGTGCAATGACCACCTTGGAATGGTTATCGAGATTGTAGCGCGCAAATCTACACGAGGCAAATTTGCCTTTTTTTCCCTTTAAAATTTCTTTGTTTTATTCTTTCGAACTTCTTTAGCCAACAATGTGATTTTCTAATCTAGACCTAACATTTTTGATTTGTTAAATTTGTGGAATTTACTGTTCTACTTTCTATATTTTGCACCGATACTAAAGTGAGGACGACAACACATAGAAGTGGCGATGGCGATGGCAGTGGCCATGGCGGTAGGGATAGGTGTACAAAGGGTGGCAGTGGAAACATCATCAATGCACTTTTAACAAGTTGTTTGCAAGAACTTGGGTTGGACCTAGGGTTAGTTGGATCGAGTTAGGGTCACTTTTAATGTATTGTATATAAATGAGTCCATTTAAATTAAATAGATCAATTTGATCTTTAACCTAAGATGGCTCGATCCAAATAAACTGGACTTAACCCAACCCGTACCCCCCTCCCCAATAAAAAAAACCCCGCACACACAAAAACAAGACTTGAGACCAATTAGAAAGAGTTATGTGGTCATTCCACCATGGGAAATATCAATAAAGAAGATGCAGCTCCCTTCGTGTCTTGGTATGAGTAGGGATGAAATGATAACGAAATGACGTCGGATTTCCATCGAATATTTGCCATACAATGTTCCTATGTGGTCGGTCGCTATCACGTAGTAACGATGAAACACATATATGAGACACCTCAGCTCATAAACATGGCTTTTACATAAAGGAAGCACGATTCGATATCGGGAAGTATTCACTATGTTCTCGATGACAATTAATATCGAAAAGAAGCAATGAGCTCCAATATGGGTTCATAAGGAGAGAAATGGAACGACTATTTTTAAGCTTTGTTTATTTCATGAAAACTGTATTATTTTTGAAAAATATTTATTAGGAAATCATTTTCTATCAATATGATCATTATTTCCTATATTTGAAAAACTTGAAAATGAATTGGAAAATATTTTTTGTTGTTCAGTATGAATAATCTAATCTCGCAAAAAAAAAATCAGAAAGTTTGAATTTTTTAAATTTTCTTTTTTTTTTCTTTTTGCTTCTTCCTTGATTGATTGTCGGCCATAGGCAAGCTCAAGCTCAAGCTCATCCAAGTCCAATGAGGCTCAAGCTCGTCGGATATCAACAAGCCGAGCCTCGCTGACCTCGAGTGAGCTTCCACCTTACCACAGATCGATGAGCTCAAGGTTGCTTGTGGCTGGTTGCTAGCTAAAGGAAGCAAAAAGGAAAAGAAAGAAAAGAAGAAAAGGAAAGAAAAAAAAAAGAATTGATTTTTAAAAAAATAAAATCAAAAAAATCAAAAGTAGTGCACAAGAGGAGAACATGGTTGGTCTAAGTGAAAGAAAGAGGAGGAGAGGAAATTATTTTCTTAGGAGAGGAAATCATTTTCCCCACACTTTTGAATGTGTTTTTTTTTTCTCCATTAACGAAATTTATTTTCTTTGACCAGTTTATTTTCTGTGATCCAAATGCTAGAAAATCAGAAAAACTCTCTTGGAAGTTATTTCTGTGAAACAAGTTGAGCCTTAAAGTATCTTGGAAGCTAGTTCAGAATAGGGCTATCTAGGAAAGTGTTAAACAGTGCTCATTTGGCACTTGTTAACGGTCATTGTTGGCACTCAAAAATTCGACGACAAACATTGATCGAGCTAAAGGGAAGATTTCAGATTAGGATGAGTCAAGGCAAACCAGAGCGATCAGTGAAAGATTAGTGAGTTTAGACAGAGACCATTAGCCATGCCACATCGAAACGGATAACGTAGCGAGAGACGGTTACCGGCAGTCATCGAAAACTTGGGAGTGGATATGGATGGCAACAAGCATAAAAAGGAGAGTCGGACCAAGAAGAGGCACACGCAAACACCCGGAGAACTAGAATTTCTACTTTTGCCCACGTCCTCTAGTGATTTCCGGCGGTTCATTTAGTTTTTTTTTTTTTTTTTGTCGGTCTCTTTCTACCTTTGATAACACTTATTCTCAAACTTTTGTCCTGCCTCCTTGCATGGCGTGGGAGTCGAAACCCACTCCTGAAATTAATTCGTCCTCACCTCAACCCTCCTTGAGAAGGTGGAAATTCGAACCCCCCACCTCCCCCTTCCATGTTGGAATAGTGGCCACTGAGGTAAACCCAAGTGGTTCATTTAGTCATTTGAGTTGTTAATTTTCCTTAGTTGATTCAACCTTCGCTCTTGTGCATTAAAAACCATTTATGTTGCCGTCAATAAATTCTTTTTGTCAGTATGGGAACCCAATCATCAAGTTCTCGTTCCTTTCCTAGTGCACAATTGTCTGTCCATATCGAAGCACAGGGAGTGTGATGGTAGGTCAGGATCATTGATCAGTCAAGTCGCGGTAATTTTCATTGCCAAGTCAATAAATATGAGGAAAGTGATTTTTTCGAGCGAAACAATCAATAAATTGCGCTTTGCGTTAAATATGAACATTTCTATTTGGAGCATGTTACTTTTTTGAAAATCATAAGTCGCTAGTCCTAACTAGTGCCCTTGGAGCATTTGAGACTTCAGCTAATGAGGTCTTTTAGGCTACGTTTGGTCGTTCGGATTTCTAATCAGGATAGGACTCGATATGATAGGATATGAATTCTTAGGATTTTTTTTATATCCAGTCTATCGTTTGGTAAATCGTAGTATTAAAGTCGGATATATTTACATCATATCATGAACATTTTTTTGATATAAATGACATATCATTATAAATGAACCTAAATATTCATAAATAGAGATGGTGAAAATCTCTCGTAACATTATTCCTTAATTTATTTTTATTTTTATTTTATTTTATTTTTCCTCTTTTTTATATTATTTTCTTTATTATTTCTTTTTTCCTCTTTCATCATTCTTTAATAAAATTTTATCAAATAGCAAATTGTACTAACATACCTAAAATACAAAAATACCTAAAATATATAATAAATATAAATATTTAATTTATAGATTGAATGTTTATTATAAGATAGAATTAAAGTTGAATATATAAATTAAAATAAGATTAATTTAAAATAAATTTCTATTTTTTTCATTTTTAATTTCTTAAATTAGAATTCAAATATTATTTATATTGAAATATAATTTCAATTTTGTTAATTTAATAAGTTTGTTATTCGAGAAAAATAACTTTCCTATTATGAACATTAGAAATCCTATCCACCTTTATCCCACCTCCCCCATGGGATTATTTTATCCTGCCTATATCCCCTTTATATCCGACTTTATCATGTCATGAGCGAGCACCAAACATGGGATAGGATAAATCATATCCTATCCTGAATTTTATCCCGACTGCCAAACGCAACCTTACTTTATACGGATGAGAGAATAAAATAAGTAGCTTAGACGAAACTCGTCAAAGATAATTTTTGCTGTTAACTTCGAGTTAGTCCTGTCAGAATGGGTCATTAACTCGTTTCTTCACTCATATGAGTATTAAATGGGTTATAAATGAGTTTAAATATAATATGGGCATTAAGTAGATCATAAATGGATCATAAATGGGTTTACAACTTATTTACACCTAATTTAATTCTATGACTTGCTCTTCATTATTTATTGCTCTGGCTCGATCTCATGTTTGCTCACTCTGTACTCTCATCTTAGTTTGAATAGGTTTTTTCATAGATTGGGTTAAATGTTTAAATGTTTTAATAATATAGGTTGGGTTGGGTATGAGTTAGGTTGGATTTGAGTTACTAAACTTGCATTATATAAATAAAACGGATTAAATGGGTTTATTTAGGTAAGACAATTTTCAACCTGACCCGACTCACCTTTTTTGACGGGTTTACTTTGAATTCAGACTCTCCTAATTTATCTACGAAGATCAAGGGTATGATGTCGGCCAAATGATAACTAGCATATCCATGCACACCATTTAAGATGGTTGACTTAGTGGTAGACAACCACTTGTCTTTCAATAGATCACGATTCAAATTCACGTTATGAGTGTACTTCTGAATAGTTTGTGCTTCATTGCCTAGTTGCTATATATACCTTGAATGGAGATGTTTTGTGATTGCTAGAATCTTGGTGGGGTTATAACAACCGGCTTACCAACCTCTAACTTTAGAACCATAAGTGATGCTAATTCAGTTCTAAATTTTTAATTTGGTTAATTTAGTCTTAAACATTGTGACGATTTTCCAAGGTAGTCATCCCAGTCAATTTTAGCTAGAAATCGCTAATGTAGATACCAACTGTCCTATGTAGCATGATCGGCACTAAAGTTGATAATTTTAACAATTCTTTTAAAAAATTTCTCTCATTTTTCTTTTTCCCTATTTCCCTTCGTCGATTGTTGGGCATCAGCAATTGCTAATGGAGGTTGCCAGCCACGGGCAAAGGAAAAAAAAGAAAGATAATGAAAAATTTAGAAAATTTAAAAATTGCAAAAATCGTTCACGTCAACTCTAATCGTGCTATGTAAAACGATCGATGCTGATTGGACTATCATGTTAGTGATTTCCGGCCAAAATTGACTGAAAAGATATAATTGACGAATGGTTAAAAAGTTTAGAATGAAATTGAAAAATTTAAAATTAAATTGGCCGCCATACAATAGATGTAGGATTTTTTGGATAATTTTTCCTAAAATAGCGATGACTTAATCTGAACTTCTGTAATGGGTGCTAGATTCTTAAGTGAAAGCTCAAAGGGGGCTGCTAATGCTATTCTGAGCTGATAATCTCCCGACCCCTATAAATAATTGTGCCTAACGAGGTTGGAGGGGTATTTGGCCTTGTCAAGAGCTGCTTGTAAACCGGAAATTAAATAGGCAATTCATCCGAACTGCGACGGAGAGTCATTATTGTGGCGTCAAGGACAGAGACATCTGTTAGAAAGACCCTCTTTGAAAGCACTGTTTTCTTTTGAGGCTATTACATCTTTTCCACATCTCACTTTTTTACTCAAAGCTTGCCTACCTTCTTATATGTACGTTATGGATAGAATTTGTCGACTTCAGACTAGAATCCAAAAAGGAGCAACGTTCAAAACCCTAACAACATAGATTTCTTTATAGGATAGAGATAGGAGATGTGAGCGTGGCCGCAATTTTCAGTGCTTTGAAGGAAAAGGCGGAAGTGACAGCGTAGTGACCGGCGAGGGTGGCGGCGAGGGTGGGTGGAGGCATGACCGAACAATGTGAGAGAGAAAGAGAGATTTTTTGTTGGGTTTTATTTGCGAGGATGAAAGTCATTATGTTGTAAAATATTTTAAAGAACCCTATTAAGAGTTTGCTTTAATTAGGGAAGTAGGAAAGTTAAACACATGTTGTTAATTAAAGGGATAAGTGTATTCAAAGTCCTAAACTTGTCACGAAAATGCAATTAAGTCTTAGAACTTTCAAAAGTACAATCAAATCATAAAATTTGTCAAATTGGTGCAATCAAGTTATTTCATTGACTTCGTCCATTTTAACAAGTGAAAAATGTTAATAAGTTTTAAGATTTGATTGCACTAATTTGACAAGTTTTTAGATTTAATTGCAAATTTTGAATCTTTCAAGACTCAATTACATTCTTATAACAAGTTTTATGACTTCTAATATATCTATCCCTTAATTAAAAGGTCATAAGTTTCTCAACTCCACAAGCAAATTTATTTGGGCATGCTCGAGTACAAAGTGAGCTTTTGAATGTTGTTTTACTTCCCTTTAATGGTGTCAAAATTTCTTATTTAAAAATTTAAACTATTTGGTGGAGGAACATTATATGCATGTAAAACTTATTATATTCCCATATTTACGGAATGTGGGAGGGTATTTTAGCAGTCTAGTGTGCAAATTGGTTTGAATTCTTTGAAGAACACGCATATTAAAGAATGAGAAACCCTGCACGAAATAAACCTAGAGGGAGAATGGCAAATTGGAACCTGGCCTTGATAGTATAGTAGAAACTCTAGACTAGAAGTTCAAAAATTCGATGAAAGGAGACTATATGTACAAGATTATGACCATTAGTGAAATATTATATCTAAGTTTTCTTAGATATCATGCTACTAGTCTTAATGCAAAGTAGATGTATATTCGTGCATTGTGTGCATTATCATACCATATATAGTCAAAATGGTGTATGAAATATATAAATTTAAATACGTGTTATATTAACATATCATTAGATGATAAAACTGTAATATTTTGATAAATATCATACCAATTTTATTGGATGTTTCCAAAGATAGATGGATATGTAATTATTAGAATAGAAATTAATTAGTGTACAAAAAAAAAAAACCAAGAACGTGATATGAACTATTCCATTTCATACATTATTTCCTATGTCAAAAAATCATATGAAATAATCTCCATAGAAGCTTTGGTTTCCTAATTAAGAGGAAAACCTTAAGTTTTATTATGAAGTTATAGTAAATAATGTGCTAGCTTAGAGAGGGAGAGAGAAGAGCATTAATATTGCCTACTAATCAAAATGGCAAGGAAATCGCTCCAAAACTCTAAACTGTAACCTACTGAATACACATGGCGCAATCATTGAGACTTTTTGGAAGAACTTGTTCTCATATCATATATAGATATGATAAATGCTTATTCTTCACGAGGAAAAAAGCAAAACAATAATGCCAAGTGATGCGTCGATCTTCTCATCATTTGCTCGAACAAGCGAGATCTAATGCCAAGTGATGTGTCGATCTTCTCATCATTTGCTTGAACAAAGCGAGATCCATACTTTTAATGATTGGCGTTTCCGAACATCCATCGAAACTCGACACGTCTTTGAAAAGCACGTTTTTGCAAGAAATCTTAACGTCTCCCAAGTCGCTACTAAAGAAAAAGGGCTCATTCATTCAGGACGACACAGATATCTACCTTCGGGAAAGTTACTTCTCATTTTAGGTCACAGTTATAGCAGCTAAAGGACAAAAGGGGGTGATGAATAATTCCCCATCCTAAAATTTACCCATACATATCCTCTTCCTAGATGCCCTAGATCTTGCAGGTTCTTTCCAGCAACACCTCCATTCGGAAATCGAGTCACGTGGAAATGAACTCTTGGTCGAGCTGCTCGGATGGACGTGGAGAAAAAGCAATCATTCGGGGGCAGGAAAACGCCAGAGAGAGAATCATCTCCCTCTGGTCATTTCTGCTCCTCACGATTGATGTATGACCACCGAGACCGGGCACTCCGAACCATCTGTTGGCGTGCCTTTGGCAGGAGGAGGTAGGTAGTGCTTCACGAAATACAGCAGAAAGTAAGTGAAGAGGGGAGCCGTGGCGCATCCCCGCACGTTGATGCAGTATTATGATTATCGAGTTCGCTTGGACTATGCATTTCTCCCTTTTTCTGTTCTCTTTTCCTTAATCTGAAGACGTGGGAAATACGAAGGCTGACAGCACATGGGGCTCTTGTGTTGAGTAGACTTTTGATTATCGCATGAGGAGAGAACTCGACTTAGATTAGAGGGCTCAATGGGTTGGTTTTAGTGGTTAACGATTTGATCGGTAGTGCGTGGATTGCGCGAGGATGTGAGTGAAAACAAGACTCGAGCTCAGGTGGTGGAATTCGAACGATGGAAATGATATGTGGCTGGGGGCGCCTGATTTTCTTACTTAAGGTTTGATTGAAATTGATAGAGAATAAGACTTCGCTTAAAATTTGATCGAAGGACATAATTGGGTAGTGCTCGTCAAGAGCATTCCAACTAAACCTAATTTGCCTTCATTGGATGGTCCGATCTCAAAATTCAGCATTGCAACATGTGGCGCCCATTGGTGCACCGGTAGCGCACCCAATAGGGACGTAGGGGCACACAACCTGTAGTGCTTCCAGCACTATCAGCCTGGCGTTGCGCTAGTGCCAGGTAGTTGGCTAGTTGCTAGGGCACCGTGGGCTAGCATTCGACAACGTTGGCCTAGCACCGGTTCGGAGTGAGCATGATTCGAGTGGGCAGTTCTTACTTTGGAACTGAGAACCACTTACTAATGACCGGTTCCAAAAAATTAGAACTAAGAATTGCCTATTAATTTCATGAATTCACCCAGTAACCAAACAACCATGGAACTAGTCCCAACAAACTTCACACACTTAGTGGAATGTTTTCCAGTAAATCAAAAATAAAGCAAAAGGCAAAAAACCTGCCCATTCTTACTTGCACACCTTTATTTATTTTCATTAGCTTTTTCCAACACCTCCCATGCAAACCAAACCAGTAATATATATATATTTAATTTTTAAGAAAATTTTTCACATAGAAAAATGTAAGATAAATGAAAATCCTAAAATCTTTAATTTGAAGCTCAACATCTATTGGCTAAGTATTTATCTCGTCTCGCTTTCATCTCGTCTAAATCATCTCTCTATCTCTCATTCACAACATTGAATATGAGTACATTGAGGTGTACAATTTAACTGTGACTTCAAAAGTGGAGGTCTCTCTCTCAAGCATGGTGGCAATGAGTAGGGTAGCAAAGAGTGATGGGTAGGATAAGAGCAGCAAGATGATGAATGTAGAAGATACGAGTACATTGACGTGTACAATTTAACTGTGACTTCAGAAGTGACGTCCATTACATCAATATCCATGTACTTAATTGAAAAGAAAAGAAATTTAATGGCCAACAATAATTATTGTAATAGATATTGCTATCGTGCTATGGCAATCACATGGCAAAGTTATCAGGCTGATCAGATAGGTGATGATCGATGATTGACGATCCATCGACTGACATGATTGTTGGTATCGATCAAAAGTCATTGTCTATTAACTTACTTTTCGGGAGCCCTTTTATTTTATTTTATTTTCCTTTACTTTTGTCTTTTTGGCCGATGAAATCAGATTGGGGTTCAGGCAAAGTCAACTTGTCTTTTCGTTTCTGATATACATCGAAAGTGTCGGCAAATCATGGGGCACAGCTCCCTCCACCGCCCGTGGACATTACCGCACCTCACCAGCCCCTTCTCGCAGGGTCTCGATCCAGCGGGCCTCCCGATCGCCGACACGTGTCCTCGCCGCGGCCCCACCTCGACGCCGACCTCTCTAGCCCGTCCGTCTCCGTGCGCACGTGAATCCGCACGCGGGCGGGCCCTCCGATTAGCTGGATCCCACGTGCGTCCGCCTCATCCGACGGTACCGCTGAGCTGGACTCCACGCTCCGGCCTCGGAGATTTTCTCGCGGGGTCAAGAAGGTTCCACGTCGGCATCAGGATAGGTTCAGCGCCGTACGTTTCGGGGCGGGGGCGTGGGGACCGTCGGATCTTTTTCCCCGGGGGTTGAAAGATCGCAACGGCTCCAACATGTGGGCCGGAATGCACCGCCGTTGGTGGCGGGTCCCACGCCGGCACATGTAGGGGCGCCGGCAAAGCAACGATCTCCATTCGAAGGCTTGCCATGTCATTTATCGTGAAAACGACTTTAACTACCTTCGTCCCCTTTTTTGACACGATTTCTTCTTCTTTAATTTTTTTTTGGCCATATTATCTTTTTTTGGCCTTTTGATTAAGGAGATTTGTACTCTTAGCCCGAAATTCAATCTTTTCTATTTCAGTCTTCCCTAAAACGACGTTAACCTCCCTTCTCTTGTGGCTAGTGACGGATAACGAAGATGGCAATCGCTGGCTAAGGCTGGAAGGAAACAAGAATGGGTGGTCCTTTTGATTTCCGTGCAAATCTGAGTTTATCTTCATTCCTAATTGCGTACGCTATGAATTTTAATGATTCGTGGAGATGGGCGTGGTGATCTCTTAGATTGTAATTGGATCATCTTTATTTATCGGGTTGTTTTCAATTATTACATTACAATCTTTTACAATTTTTATTGTTTTAGGTTCTTATATGAATTAGAGCTTTCTAGCCGAAATTTTATTTCCTTTTATTTTATAAAGATTCATTTTCAAAAGCTATTACTAATATGCCAATGCTTTCCGCTATTTTCTTTTTTTTTTTTTAAATACAAAAATTTGGTTCTTAGAGATCTTTTCATCTTTTGATACGTATTGATATTTGTTTAATTATATACTTTGAAGATATAACTTTGTGTCCCTCATTGTTAATATTCAATTGTCTTTGATTCTCTTGGCAAAAAAATAGAGTACTTTGCAACCATAAGGGAGGGGGGTGGTCGCCGTGGTACCAAGGCGCTGCGAGGTGGGCATAGACAGTGATGATTGACGGAGCGCACTAGCAATTGGAGAAGAAGGAGGAAGAAGGACGGGACATAAAAGGATAAAAAAGAAAAAAAAAAGAAAAAAAAGAAAAAAAAGAAAAGAAAAGATTTCACTAACTTGGAAAGGTAAAAATAAAATGTAGCCCAGTCACAGGTCATCTGTTTTATAGTGGGTTAGTTTTAATAAATTTTAATAGTGAATCGAATTGGTCGAGTTTGGAAAAAATGTTATGTTTTGGGTAAAACTGCAAATTTTTATAATAAAATATAAAACTTGCATAATCTCACTAGAATAGAATATGTTCATCAAGTGGTTATGTTGGCATTTGTTCATGTCAAACCATGATTTCAATTATCCATAAGTGCAAAAGCTCTTCTTCTAAAAGATGCTTCAAAAACGGTTTAACCTAAGAGTTGGATTAGTTGAACCAATTCCACAATTTGGAACTAAGAACCAAACTAGTCCTAGGCTGCTTCTAGGTTCGTGGAACCAAAAATTGAACTTGTTCGTCTTAGAATCGGCCTAGAACCGTTCAATCTAGGTCAGCTAGATCCGGTTCTTAAGTTGTACCACACTTAATGCTCACCTCTACCGTCAGCATAATATTTTTTTCCCTAGTTAACACTCACCTCACAATATATGTTGAAAAAAAAGGCATGTGACTTAACATTGCACTTAACATATAAGAACACATAGAGCTTTCATGAACTAATTAACAAAAGGGATTATCTTCAGGGACGATATTAGAAAATGCTGGGTGAGCAGAGATTATATTAACCAATTTTTTTTTCTTATGCTCGGTACATATTAAATCATTTAGATGGATAATTATACTGATATCATCTTTCTCTCTCTTGCTCAATTTATGTGATTGATGAGGCATTTTTGCATAGACATAAAAGCAATGGAGTATCCGGCCAAACTATCAATTTTTGGAAACTAAGATGGGCTCTAAACGTACAAAACCCTCTAAAGAATAGATGTACCGAGCACATATTGTGCAACACATATTAATTGATTAAGAGAAAAATATATCAATGATTGATGTACCTTTTTCTAGTTATAGCATGGATTTGACATGGGGACAAAAGTATGAGTCACAGTGGGGACTTTACTCTAGGAGGAGGGGACAATCATCTTAGCTATCAATCTTTTTCATACGGATTTTACCTTTGATAAATCATGATAAAAAGTTACCAACCATATTATTAAGATATAGACATTCCACGTATCACAACTTTCATACAATACTCACTTAAATGTCGTAATATTTGTTTTTAGCATTTGAGTATCATCATTTCTTGAAAACGTTTACTTAAATGCCACAACTTTTACCTTAACTTTCAAAAAAATTTACAAGTAAGTGAACACTTTAAGAAATTATGGCATAAAAGTGATTAATTGAAAAGTTATAATACTCACGTGACTGCTGTACAAAAAGTTATAGTATTTGTAATGTCTTTTCTCAATAATTATTAATATTATAAGTCAATATTAACATCTTTCCAAAATTTAATTATGAGTTGTCTTCTATGAAATGTTTCAAGCATTCACTGAAGGAAGAAATTAGAAGAAAATATTTTTTAAAACTTGATCGAATGAACTGCTTCTACATAGTTCTTCTATAACTTGGTTTCCTCAATTTTAATTAAAGAAAATACAAAAATCATGCTAATGTTTATCTTAGATAAATTTGCACCTTCTAGCTTCAAAATCTAGGAACTGTATGTTTCTCTTAGATAAACATACTTGTTTTGGCCATCTAGTTTTTCCAACATTTTCTTAATTGGGTTAGACTTCGAGTTTAAATGGGAAAAGTACTCCATCCTCACCTTTTAATAATTCATCTCCACCTTCCCTCTTTTTCTCAAAATACCATTTTGCATCCAAGATAAAACCTCATGGATAAAGAGACCAAATTAGCCTCCAAGAACATCCTACCTCTCAAAACCAACCACACTCAGTAACCAAACGTTTACTAAATCTCATCCATTCGCGAACTCCCACATTTACTAGACGGGGTCATGCTTGGGCACTATCTGTAATGATTTGATTGGCTCCACTTGGGTCAACCTTCCAAAAGTTGTATTCTTGAGTAACTGGACAAGATGGTGACCATTTGGAAGTATTTATATATTTATTAATCACCCAATAGAACCTCATCCATTTGACGTGAAATTTCGAGACGTTGCATGTCCTAAGAAAGAAATTTTGGTTAGGCCAATCTTCCGGTAGCATTTGCACATGGAAATGGACTCAACGTGCTAAGCATTTTTAAGCTAGAACTAAAATGATCATTGTCATGGTAGGCACACTTTCAATGTCTACATTAGGCATATGTGTAAAGCGAATAGCTGCTGTAAAAGAGACGCACAAACCATGTTGAGACACCTGTGATAAGAAGTGTGACCTGCTACAAGGACTGAGCACGAGCGCTCATGTTGGCTTGTGGCTTATCTTTTTCCTCTTGCTTCATTTCCATTTGGGGATCAGACAGAGAGGCTCACATCAAAGATTCCATACTCAGTGTGGAAGAAGATGTTGAAGTCCACCGGTTTTGCAATCCGCAACCGCCCCCTGATTAGCATTTTAGCTTGGATTTTCAGCCAAAAAGAATAAGAAGAATGAGTTCATTGTGAAAATCCGCAACCGCCCGCTCCTTTCGTGTTAAGATTTTCGCAGTTAATCATCGATTAAAAGTTAAGTCACATATAAGAGTCCATAAATATATTTGAAGTGTCAGTAAGCTGCTAAACAAAATCAACTCGACTACCAAGTTGTCATGTTAAATAATCAACTAGTTTTGGGTTAATAATTCTCGTATAAATTACTTACCAACCTTTACTAGTTTTCAATAATTTTCAACTTTTCTATTGAGTTGCCAACTTTTATGTACCTTAATCAACAACCCTTCATATTTACCAACTCCCTTTTCGAAAACCAATTAAGATTAGTGTGACTCACTAACTTTCTCCCATTAAATTACGACCTAGGCTTGAATTACCCATTCTGATTTGAATCGTTTATCTACGTCTATTTTCTTCTTAATTTTTCTACTTTGCTTATCATTAGTAATGCTTTTAATTTACTTAGAACTTTTATTTGTGTTTCTTGGTAGTGCCTCAAATTTACCAACTCGTTTATGAAATTACCAACCTCAATTAGAGTGACCTAGCAAATTTTCTCTATTAAGTTACAAATTAATTTGGGTTACCAATTTTGGTTTGAGTTACTTAACTAAATGCATTTTTTTTTCTAATTGCCAACTTTTCTATCTTTCACCAGATTTTATTGACATTTCTTAACAATTAGTTAGTTCTAGGGTACCAACTATTATTTGAGTTAGCTATCAACATTTTTTTGGTTTTAAATTAACCAACTTCTCTTTTGGATTATTTGATCGGGAAAAGGTTAATAAGTTATACAAATAAAGGCAGTAATTGTATATAATAGTTGGTAAAATAGTAAAGAAATGTAAATAAAACTTAGTAAAAGATAAGAGAGTTTTCTTTTCTTTTATTAAGTTTTATTTGTCAGAGACAAAAAGGTTTGTAATTTAAAACAAGCAAATAAAAATTGACAATTAATTTTAACGTGAGTTGGTAACGCAAAACTAGTCAGTAGCTATATCGTAGGAAAGGGTTGGTAAGCTGGGCAAATAAATAGAGAAGTTGATAAGTGAAAATATATATGTGTGTCTGCGCGCGTGCACTCTAGCAAGAAACTTAAATTAGAACTATAACTCGAAACTAATTGGTAACTTAATCAAAGAAAAGTTTATAAGTAACATAATTTTTTTTTTTTGGATAAGTCCTTATTATAATTGGTAAAGTTAAGTCATTGGTGAGAAAGGTAAATGAAAGTCGGTAAAAGATTAAAAAAAATAAAAAGAAAAATTTCTTGTTGAGTCATAAATAAGAGAAGCTTGTAATTAAAATAAAATAAAATAAACAATAGTAAGCAACTCAAATAAGAATTGATAATGCAAAACTAGTTGGTATCAGAGAAAAGTTGGTAATAACTCTAATTGAGGTAGACAATTCCTAAAATATGTTGGTGAACTCAATAGGAGAGTTGGCAAATTTGACAAAGAAATCCATGGTAAGCAACTTAAATTAGAGTTGGTAATTCAAAACTAAATGTGGACTTAATTAGAGAAAAATTAGTAATTCACACAAATAAATGCTGACACTTAGACACTTTCATAAAGCCGTCAATAAGAAAGTCAAATTAAATTTGGCAAAAATGATAAGGGAAGTTCTTTTTTTTTAGAGATAACAGAAATTAATTATTTTCTAAACAAATAAATACTAATAACTAACTTAGATTTGTCAGGAGCACAAAACTAGTTCATTCATCGGAGAAAAGTTGGTATTTACTCCGGTTAAGGTTGATAACTCCCAGATTTTTCAGACAATTTTGCTGTAGAGAACCGCTTATTAATTGCATCAATATTTTAACCAGTAATTTCTAGTAGCAGCTTTCAAATCCAACTTGTCCTTGCGTTCTGTCGGCATTTCGTGCGCGTCTTTTCCATCTAACCCAGCTGCATATAAATTGGATTCTAACCATGCAAAACAAAGAGCAATCCCTCAACAACATTTGGCGAATCTCCTTCTAAAGCGAATTATCCGCTCCCACACTCCACATCATTTTCATAGCCGAAAGACAGTTATCTCCAACTCCTCTATAAATTTGATCATCTCTTCCTCGCACGACCCTCTTCAACTCAGGAACGCTTGATTCATCCCATCTTCTATAACTCAGAGAGAGAGAGAGAGAGAGAGAGAGAGAGAGAGAGAGAGTTTTCATCTGCACTTGCATGGAGATTATTATATCCGTCTTACCGTGCATATTTCTTCTTCTCTCAGCACTCATTCTCTCGTACCCATTAAAGCTTCAGAAGCAAACGAAGAAGCTCAAAAGAATTGCTAAGCTACCTCCTGGTTCAATGGGTTGGCCTTATATCGGAGAGACAATCCGACTCTATTCTCAAGACCCAAACATCTTCTTTGCAACGAAGCAGAAGAGGTTTAAACTCACGCTGGCTTTGCTTTTCAATTTTGAATTCCCATTTTTTCAGGATCCTTAAGAAACCATTAGAGAGATTATACAGAACCGAACTGATTTGGCGTCATAACTCACAGATATGGAGAAATATTCAAGACCCACATATTGGGCTGTCCCTGCGTGATGCTGGCGAGCCCGGAAGCAGCTAGATTCGTGCTGGTGACTCACGCTCACTTGTTCAAGCCAACCTATCCCAAGAGCAAAGAAAAGATGATTGGGCCCAACGCTTTGTTCTTTCACCAAGGGGAGTACCATACACGCATTCGAAAGCTGGTTCAGAGCTCGTTGTACCCAGAAATGATCAGAAAGAAAGTCGCCGACATCGAGGCAGTAGCTGTTTCGGCATTGGAGTCTTGGGCTGATCGGAAAGTGATCAACACCTTTCATGAAATGAAGAAGGTTTGATTTTGTTCCTTTTTCTCTTTATTTTTCCCCCCACACAGGTTAATTTAAACATGCAGGATGTAAACGTGTTTCGCCGTGTGATGTGCTTGTTTTCCCTTCTTTGGCTTATGTGCGTAGCATCAAACCCAGTACTTTCTTTTGTTTTTTGTCCTTCTATTCCGGTTCATTTAATACATTACTTTTTGAGCTATTCTTTATGGATTGATTTATTTTGTTCTTATGAATTTCTTAAGCACTAGGTTTCTCCATTTTATTTCACTACGTACATGCTTGCTTTGTCTTATTTTCTGTTGTAAAGTGAAATACTTATTAACAAAAGTATATACGCAGTTCTCCTTCGAAGTTGGAGTTTCATCCATCTTTGGGCACCTGGATGAGTATTACAAGCAAAAGCTAAAGGAGAACTATTGCATAGTGGAAAGGGGTTATAATTCTTTTCCCACAAAAATACCAGGAACAGCATATCAAAAGGCCCTCTTGGTAAGCAATAAATCCTTCTTATGCAGTCCTATGATGGCATGATATCCACCTTATTGTACTTTCATAAATTTCCCATTTGTCTCTACAAACTTTCACAAAGCTAGGAGCAAAAGTAGTATCTACCACTCTACTTATGTGACAATAACGTCAACAAATTTAAAATCAGTAATTGTTTCAACTTGGGGCTATTCGGCTTTTCATTAGATTCAGACAAATATGCTAAAAAAAATTCCATGGGTAAAATATGGACGAAGGGACTATTAATTTACCGCACAGACAGTGGAAAAGTGCGCTTCTATCATGAGCCTCACGATAAATGCGCGCACTTGCAGAAATACTGGACTAAATCACTACTCAATTAGCACTGCTAGCGCCGAAAATGCATGTGGTTACACAACATCTATGTTCGCTCCATAAATTCGTGCATATACAAAAGAAAACTAAAGTCCCAAATGCTTCTCGTCACCAAAGGGCCTTTTCCTAATCAACTAATCAACTCCACACTTTTTGTTGCATTTTGCAGGCAAGAAAGAGGCTCGGGGAAATATTGCGGGAGATCATAAGGTTGAGGAAGGAGAAGAGGATAGTGGACAGGGACATGTTGGGCCAATTCATGAGCTTCGAGCTCGAGGACGATGAAGACCGTGGTAGTTTGAGGGAGGATGAGGTGGTGGCCGATAACGTGATCGGAGTGTTGTTCGCGGCCCAGGACACGACGGCCAGTGTGCTGACATGGATCCTCAAGTACCTTCATGATGACCCGAAGCTTCTGGAGGCTGTCAAGGTACGTATCTCCCTGTGTTGCTGTGACCACTTCTCGATTGGTGTAGGGCTTGTCCGTGGGCCCCTGTTGGAGTCGTAGTCTTTGATTTGAAGAGATGTCTGTTCTAGTCAGCTAGCGATTGCTAGGCATGTGGTCTTTCATAGTGAATCCTTATTCTGCTCGCAGTTCGTTTGGATAGGTTAAATTCTGCAAATTTTACTGTACATGAATGATAAATATTAGAACATAAGTGATACCCTAAAAGGATAGTCATCTCGCACACCTATGGATTTAAAAGGTTGCCCTCCTAGATTTATGGCATGCTTTATATTTAGCATTTTGAGAATCAGAGTCGAAAGTCTCGATTTCAAATGCATATTACTAAGTTTGGGATTCAATTAAATTTTCACTAATGTTATTAAGAAAAGGATGGCCCTCTAAGACATTTCTCAACCCTTTTTCAACAGGCAGAGCAAATGGCAATATTCAAGATGAATGATGGAGGAAAGAGACCCCTGACATGGGCACAGACTAGAAATATGCCACTCACTTACAAGGTATGCGCAGCTCAGATTCCTGAATCAGTCCTATATTTCTACATACAGAATGTCAATTACTAGCTCGTTGAATCATCATTATTTTCATTTGATTTATTCGTATGCTTTTATTCATGTGCTTTGGTGGAATCAGGTGATACTAGAGAGTTTGAGGACGGCAAGCATCATATCTTTCACATTCAGGGAGGCGGTGGTTGATGTGGAATATAAAGGTGACAGAATTAAATTTCAAGATATGGTCGTTATCTACCAAGAATTTATGAGAATCTTCTCTGTCTCTCTCTCTCTCTCTCTGAGAATTGTTCAATGCCATATATTGCAGGATATCTGATTCCGAAGGGCTGGAAAGTGATGCCACTTTTCAGGAACATTCATCACAATCCTGAATATTTCCCTGATCCACATATCTTCGATCCCTCTAGATTTGAGGTATGTATGTTTGCGTGAGTATGTGTACATAAAGCAAGAGCAGCGTAGAGGATGAGCCATACCTAACTTGACGATTCTTTCTTCTTTTGAGTTTTTATCACATAAGTAATATAGTCGGATAAGACTTTCTTGCAAAAGCTGATACAATTAATATAAAACCCTATTATACTTTACACTACATATTCAAATAGTATACGCACATATACGTAAGCTTGCAGTCGTATTTTCCGATGACGCATGAACAAAAGTTAACTTTAACTTAAGTAGGCTCCTTATTTAACTAATCTAATAAAGTATGAGAGTTATTTTTGCACTTCCGTGACTGAACACGAAACCCTAATCAAATAACATCTCGATCACTAAACTAAGGGAACATAAAATTGACCTAGAAACCCTAATTTCACTTATTTCCGTCAAAAGCTAATCCAAGAGTTTCCATTAATTTTCTGGTTGTGGGTGGATGCAGGTAGCTCCAAAACCCAATACATTCATGCCATTCGGCAGTGGAGTCCATTCTTGCCCTGGAAACGAACTTGCCAAGCTAGAGATACTCATATTGATCCATCATCTGACAGCCAAATTCAGGTACTGTAAACATTAAATTAATAATATTTGTTTTTGGATTTTTCTTTTCCAAAATTTATAATAATTTACTTTATTCCTTCTTTTGACATCTATCTGCATATCATTGGTCTCTCTTTTATGAATGAATGAATTAATTTATATGTTTTTGCGCAGGTGGGAAATCGTGGGTACTCAAAGTGGGATTCAGTATGGTCCATTCCCAGTCCCACAACATGGACTCCCAATAAGAATATGGAAAGATTCGAGCAGTGAAGTATAAGATGCGTGCCCTTAATTGGAACATATATGGCCTACCCCCACTTTTCACTCGTCTAAGTTCTATTAAGTTCCTCCCTAACGAGTCCAATTTCCAATTATGAAAACTCACCCATTTTTTTCCGGGTGGGTAAGATATTAAGAATTTAAGAGAATTACTGTGACTCCGTATCACCTTTTGATGTAGCCAACTTAGATAGTTGGCAACTGTTCATTTCCCTACTAATTTCGACATGGAGTATGTAGCCAATGCAATGTAAAGTTCAATTAAGTGGAACTTTTTGGTTTCCCACCTAGAATCTTGATCTCAAGTTTTGCCTTGTCGAATCTTGGTTAGTTTTTCTTGCTCCATATCAAAAGCAAAGTATCAAGAAAGGAGAAACGCAAAAGGCCAATGTTGTACTTATGGTTGGAGACTAAAGAGAGAGGAACCTTTTTGATTCACTTCTTAGCGCCCGCCTCGTGTGTCAAGAAATGCGGCGGTCTATGTCCGTTTAGGGTTCCGGTGGAGGTTGAAAATGACCTTGGATTCCCGTTGATTAGCATAGAGGTGGCCAGCATTGAAGAAGATAGAGGAGATTAGGGTTTTTGGTAGATAGAAAATCTTTTAACGGTTGAAAACTTTAGTGATATGACTAAATTTGAACCCTCAATGATGAATCGCCACCGATACATGGAGAAAACCAGCAATCGAATAACAAGTGTATATACTTTTCCTCGACGAATCAAATTTGGAAGCAGTTGTAAGATTCGCCTCCTCATTAGGGAGAGATTGGAGGAAGCACACTTGCATAGAGTTCAACAAATTTATAATGCTTTTTATCTTTAAGATGAATTTTTCACCTCAACATAATCACTTCCAATTTTTATTTTTATTTTATTTTTATGTAATGATAAAGTAAGCTGATAAAATGAATAAATTATTTCCATTTATCACGGAATTCATATAATTCCACAAACACAAGCATACAAAGCCAGTCAATGTGAGATTAAAGAAATAAGCCCCATGCGTATATGAATCAAATGTGTGCATACCTTAGGAGAAAATAACCTAATTAGTTTTAATGTACGAATGCTAATTTAGTCATAAATTTTTAATTATGCTAGTTAAGTTCTAAACTTTTACGCAGAATCCTCATACTCAGTCCGACCAACTTTTGTCAGAAGTCACCGACATAGTAATCCAATCATTCTTGGCTATCTTATGTAGGACACCACCATATCAGCAATTTCTCAGTGAAAATTGACCAAAATAGCTGTATTGAAGTTTTGTGCAAAAATTTAAGATTAATTTGGCAAAATTAGAAATTTTAAAATTAAATTAATATTCGTACAATAATAAGTTGAGAACTCATTAGACAATTTGTCAAAGAAAATAATAGTACACCCACTTTTATCTTTCATGAAATCTCGTATTATAACATATACACAAATCATTAAACACACATATATTGTTCCTTTAATCCCATTGAAGTACGGAAATATTGGAGGGGACATCTGCCACTTGGCTAATCCCACTTCCGCCAGTGCTGATTTGGTTCACGTGGAGGGAAGTCACTAGGAATGGCCGAGGATGAGAAACGTGTCCACACCATGTGATTGGAACACGAAGAAGAGACCGGTAGGACTGTCCTCGACTTGAAGGGCAATGTGCAAAACGGCACATCCGAAAATTTGAAGCCAAAATGCTTTTGTCGGTGGTCCCACAAGCGATTTTTTCCTTTTTTATTATATAATTTTATTTATTTATTTGTTCATTTTCTTTTCTTTATTTTTCTGGGGAGAAATTATGTGATTTTGGGGGGGCGATTGTGCTGAATTTATATCTTTTCCGGAGACTTCCAGTCCTGTGGAGTAGTTTTCAGTTCCTGCTCGTGCTCTTGCGAAATTCAGGAGGTCCACTATTCGAGGTCCGCAAAAATCTAAAATTTCGGGATTTCGTCATTTGCCCGTCCGACCATGAATGGACGATTCGTTCCATCGACAAAAGCACCAGACTTGATGCGGCGTTTTCAACGCCCAATCAAGACAAAAGACAAAATCGCGACAGAAGTATGGAGCAAGATAGGGTTGGCATCTAGACAAAATCAGATAGCAAGATTAGGTATGAGAAGCTAGAAAAAATAGAGGAAAGAGATGGAAAATAGGCAAAATCATGTTAGGAATGTCATAATTTTCATACAACACTGATTTGGTATCAAAATTTGTTGTCGATCACTTTAATGTCAAATTAAAAAAAAAATAATCAAATGAATCCAGTGACAAATTCTAGTCAAAAGTCTTATGGGGCTGTAACAATAAATCGTTTATTCGTATATGACTTTTTTATTAAAAGAAAAATAAAAAAGAAAAAGAGTCCAACGTGAGTGGTTGGCTTAGCCCTAAACGATGTCGCACCTTGTCTTCTCTCAAACACACACACATGAAAGGCTTGGCCTTGATAGACAGATCTACGAAATGACCCCCATCTCCCTCTTACTTTGGTTGATTGTTCAAAGTTGCCAGCTAGTCGCCTCGCACTTGCTCGTGCGCCATTTCTCTTTCTCACTCAGTTACTTGCTCGCGCGCCGTTTCTCTTTCTCACTCAGTTACTTGCTCGACCATATTCATATCCTCTCACTCCCTCGCTCAATTGGCACGGGAAAAAATTAAGGCTCCATGGTTGGAGGGAAAAACTAGGGCTTGATTATGGGAGGGAAAAAATTTGGGCTCGGTGCCGGAATGAGAATCTCACAATAGGTAAAAGATTATGTGTTTGGCGAGATGTGTTGTTGTTTTCTGTCCACTGAGCAACAAAATTAGTCATTGTTTATTCAATTTGATGTTATTATGGGGACCTCATGTAAAGTTGTTGTCCTTACAGTGTTGTGGTCCTAGAAAATAATTTGTTTTTTTCATCTTGGGGGTGACATTAGCATAAGTGACACTAGTGCAATCATTACTGCTAGCTATGGTGGGGAATTTGTTATTAATAGCAATGAGTGACAATGTGTTGGTGCAAATGTTGGTATTGTCATTGTCAATGTAAGTAGGTTGTCATATAAAGAATTTGGGGATAAGTATACTAGAACTGCCAAAAGTTATGTACAGTTTTTACTTTAGTGCTATTTTTTTTTTTTTCAAATTACTTATCGTTTTTATTTAAAAAAAAGAAAAATGATCACTTAAATGCCAACTCCGATTTGGGTCATCGAAAATCCGACATAACTATATTATATTAATTTTTTAGTCCTACGTGGCTCACTAGCGTGCCTAGTTAACATATAACCCTTAAACGACATCGTCTAAAATTGTAAATAGTGATCTTCAAGTGCCAAATTTTGTTTTAATTTGAGTGCCAAATTTTATTTGAAGTGATCACTTCAATAATAGTTGTTGTTAAAAAGCAATAACTTGAGTGCCAAGCCTACCACGTGAATTGGACTTTTTAAAAGATTTTCCGAGCGATATTATAATTTCAATTATAAATGCCACGTAATCAATTTGGTCAAAATTTCTTGCCATTAGGCACTTAAGTAATCTTTTTTCTTCCGATTTGGCGCTTAACTGAGTCACCGAAAACTTTTGGCATTAAAGTGAGCACTGTACCCAACTTTTGATACTTTTAGTGTACTTATCCCAAAGAATTTGTGAGAAAGTAGTAGAACAATTTGGATGTAGAATAGAAAAAATGCATTAGAGGATACTGAGGAAGAGTTTGAAGGGCGGTTTGAGATATTAGCATGATGACAATGGTATTAAGGATCTTGTTTACTATTAGGAATACGTGCACTGGAAGTCCTAAAACTTGTCACAAAAGTTTCCTAAACTTTCAAAAAGTGCAATTAAGTTCTAAAACTAATTAAATTAGTGCAATTTAGTCCTTTTATTAACACCATTAATTTGTCTAAAGAAAAATGCCAACATGATATCATTAAATAAATTTCTATATCCTAGGTGGCATTTTTTTTTTATTTTCTTCTCCAAATCTAATTTAAATTGGGCAAGCCTTTCTTAAGCCTAGTGAGGGTCACCGATGAGGCCTCACGTAGGACTAGTGAGGGCAATGAGGCCTTGACTAGGCCTAGTAAGGGTCGCTAGCCTTAGGTGAGGGCTAGTGTCACCCAAATTAAGGCAAGCATCGCTTAGCGAGGGCCATCTTTGCTCAAGGCTAGCGATAGGTGGTGGCACCCCACTATTGGGGCCTTGCCATTCTTTTTAATGTTGTTTTTTAAAATAAAATTTTAGCCTTTTTTTTTAGTTTTCTAATCTAGGTTAAATAAGATTTGAAGAAGAAAATAATAAAAAATACCAGGTAGGATAGAGAAATTAATTTGAAATGTCATGTTGGTATTTTTCATTAGACAAATTGATGGTATTAATGGAAGAACACAATTGCACCAATTTGAGAATTTGATTATACTTTTTGAAAGTTATATGACTCAATTATACTTTTGCGACAATTTAGGACTTCTGGTGCACTTATCCATTATCATTATCTCCATGGTCAGGGAAGCAAGGCATACAATTCGTGTGTTAGAGAGAGTTTAGCAAATGAAGACATGTCCTTGAGAGTTTGGTGAAGATACATGAAGAAGAATTGAGTGGAGTGAATTGGGAAGTTGCCTTATCTAATGAATCAGATGATGGACCTTTGCCAAATACAAATTGCCCAGGTGATGGTGATGATGATGATAATGAGGAAATTGCACAATCAAGGCAAAGCGAGAGCAAATTATAAAAAAAAAAAAAAAAAACAATTTGTAGCACTTGGATAATTGCATGAACCTCAACTTGTAAATATGGTACAAGGAGATTCATTGGCTAATGTTAATGAGATTGAATATGAAGAAAGTGGCAGTGATGATGAGAACGATAACTTAGAAAATGAGAATGAACATGATGAAGTAGTTGTACATAAAAGAAATAGTAAGTATCCCTCTTATGATATGATTTTTGTATGTCCTATTTTGTGCATATCTATGAAATTTGATGATGCAAAATAATTCAAAAAGGTTATTATGAGGAACTCAATAGCTCAACAAAGGAGTGTTAAATTTATGAGAAATACAAAGGAATTTGTGAGAGTAAAGTATTCACAACAAATTTCCTATGGAAGATATATGATGCATTGAGAAAGAAGAGCAGCTCATTCTAGGAGGAACATGCTTGTGCCATTGTATCTAGCAACAAAATGATAACTAATGTATGGTTAGCTGAGCACTTCTTAAAATCTATCAAGGCCGAGCTAAAGATCAAGAGCTCTCAATTGAAACAATTAGTGAAAAAGCAAGCAGAGGTTAATGTGTCTAGAAATCAATGCATAAGAGCCAAGCAAAAAGGTGATGAGTACACTAATGAGTAGGTACAAGAAAGAATATCCGTAAATCTAGGATTATGTTGGGAAATGTAGGTTTTAGAACTCAGTTAATAGAATATATGTAGAGGTTGTGCACCGCCTAACTATTGGACTAAATTTGATAAGACGTATATTTGCTTTGATGCATGTAGACAAGGCTTCTTGGCTACCTATAAAAGAGTGATAGAGTTGGATGCACATTTTTAAATGCATGCAAAGGAAAATTATTGGCTGTCGTTGGGAGAGATGCAAATAATAAGATGTTTCTTATAACCTGGTTTTTGTGAAGATAGAGAAAATTATAATGGCTAACCTTGAGAAAATTGATGGCAGGTTGGCAAAAATATTCAGTAGTTTAGAATCACTATATCACTCATCTACCTAGCATATATGAGCTAATGTGGATCCACTAATAAAGTGACACAACACGTGTTGCCTGACTTGGGATAAAAAATTAATGCATAAACTCATTTTTCTCTCCCTTAACTATGGCTGAGGGCGGCGAGTAGGTTGAGCAGAAGCATTGATTGCTCCTCTCTCTCTCTTCTTTGCAAATAATCTTTTCTCGTTTGAAAGTGAAGCTCCCCCTCTTCCTACTTGACGCCATTTTTTGCTTGTTTTCTCACTCACCTCAAGCCCTCTCCTCCTCCTCCTTCTTCTTTGACTTTGTCTTCATCTTCATCTTCATCCTCGTCCTTGTCACCATCATCGCCTTTCCGGCTCTGGTGATAGAAACCGCACATAACTCAGTTTCGATTTCGGGCTCGGGCATGTCGCACCGATTTTGAAGTGGAAGAGGAAGAAACTTGTAATTGCTGCCCAAGCCCTCTTCACCTCACACACCACTCGCATTTCTTTACTAGACAGATTAGGGGCTACCAAATTCTCTTCCACATAAGGTAAGAATTCCTACACTACCCTCATTTACTTTAGGAAAAAAACTTAAAAGTGTTGTATCCGAAAATCTATGATGTTTGTACTGTTTTTGTGGAAGAGCCGATGTGTTGAGTTCCTAGTAACGCTAGACATAGTAGGCCAGCGTGAATCATTGCATAAGTTTTGAGCCTAAACGATCTAGCGAGTCGCCCACCATCTATTCATAGGAATAGCCGAGCATTCTTACCTCATGCGGGCAAAGACAAACCCTAATCTATCTGGTGAAGAAATATGACAAATAATTGTTACAAATATGCTCTCTAATGGGAAAAATTGAGCATGGATCAAGCATATTTTGTAGAAAGCTGCTCCCATCATCCAAAAAGAGAAGAATTGAGAATCTTGCTTTTTGTTGATGTCATAAAACACCATTAACTAATGTTTACTACAATCTTCATCTACCAAAAAAATGATGAATTTTCAAACAACGAGGATTAGTTAAAACTACAAAATGAAAAATAAAAATAAAAATTGGTGTACTTTCTTATAGCATGCCATGTACAAATTAAATACAACTAGATTAGAGCCACAAAAAGGAAAGGAAAGGCTTTTCTCATATCACACACCTAGTGTGAGGTGCCTTGTGCATGAAGATTCCTTTCTCTTTTGCTTCTCAATCGCACCCTTCAACTAAGTCTTTGGTACAACTTTTGGCATTCTCTGAAAAGGATCAAGTATTTGAATTCCACAATTAGTTGCATATTCAAATTAATCATTTTCTAGCAAGAAATTAACATCATCATTACTTGTGATAGATTGCATTTTGTTCATGATACAAGAGCACATATTTAGCAAGGTTGTAGTTGCGATCTTCTCCGTAACATCATGATTTACACTAATGGTCATAATACTAAAAGCCAATTGCATTAACCTCTTCAAGCATAATGTCTTTGACTTTACTGCATCATGAAAGCTTTCTCCAACATCATTGCAATGACTATTTTGTTTTGCAGTTTTCATCCACCTCTTCAAAATGTATTGTGATGGAATATTTGTAACATGTACAACATATGTCAAAATACATAAAGTATGCCTGCACAATCATCCTTGCTTTTCAAATAACTTGCAATTACATGTAATGATAGAATCGCTTGGACAAAAATTAACAATATGCTTTCTTTCACTACTTTCGGCTCTCAATATATAAGTGTGTAACGGCTCATTAGTTTTTGATCTAAAAATATGGTCAGACAAAACATGCAAGAACTCCTCTTGAAACTTTCTATGAATGACATGCGTGTAGACATGTGCAGCATGTTTCAATATTCCACTATTTCCAATCATAATCCGTGGCATTCCACAAGCACATTCAAAATCATCAATAACTTCAAAGTCATGCATTTTTTCTACTTACTTTTCATAATGATTGAGAAATTTAGACAAAGTCATAATCTTACGTGTCATATTTTGAAAGACATTATTAATGCTATCGCTTTTTTGGGTGAATGTAATTCTCATGGAAAAAATATCTTGGCCAAATACATAACACCATTTATGATTTAGGTAATACATATTATCCAACTACTTAGGGCGTGTTTGGTAATCATTCTGTTCTCGAGAACAATTTTTGATCAAATTTGATTTTTTCTTATTCTGTTCTCGGGAACAATTTCTAGACAAAAGAATATATTTGGTAACTGCACAAAATTTCTATTCTCGGGATAGAAATGTGTTTGGTAGGATTCTTAATTTTTTTTTATTTCTTTTAATTTTTCATACCTTTACTATATTTTTCTTTTATTTTTCATTTTTCATTTTTCTTTCTTTTTCTTCTTCTTCCTCCCTCTTTGTGGCTGACCGTCGTGGCCGGCAACCGGCTAGGTGAAGTCTGATGAGCTTGCGGAAGGCTCACCCAGCCATAGCGAGCCTCGGCCTCGCCAAATCTGGGCGAGGCCAACCTCACACCGCGAGATTGCCTGGCCACAGGTGAGGCTCAGCCTCGCCCAGATCTGGCGAGGCCAAGACTCGTCGGATCTCACCTAATCGGTCACCAGCCACCACCACCAGTGGCGGTGGCGGTGGCTAGTGATTAGTTGGGACTAAAAAGGAAGAATAATAAGAGAGAAGGAGAAAAGAAAGAAAAGAAAAGAAAGGAAAAAAAAATAAAGTTAGGCTTCATTTTTGAAATTGTTCCCGAGAATAAAAAATAATTTTTTTCTACTTTTTGATTCCATTCCAAATCTATTCTCGAAAACAAAAATTTTACCAAACGGAATTTTTGTTCATTTTTCGTTTCAGGGAACAAAAGAATAGAAACAGTTGTTCCAGGGATTGTTACCAAACAGGGTTTTATTGTCCTCCAACTTCCATTCATGACACATAGCTTTCCAATTGTTTTCCATTCCAAGTTCTAATTCGCAATAATATAAAAGCTTATACCAATATCTATCATGAAAGCCTGGCTTTCCAAGAAGATGTGTAATATGATATAGCATTTTTCCCAATATGCCATACGCAAACAATGATTAGTGTTTGGAAGAATAGTTTTAATGGCATTTACCATTGCATGATCTTGATCGGTGAGAATAGTCTTTGGTCTTTTATTACCCATTTCCTCTAAAAAGGATTGAAAAGCCCACACAAAAGAAGTAATAATTTCATACAATAGAAATGCACAACCAAAGAAAACATTTTTCTAATGATGATTCAAGTCAACAAAAAGTGCACATATCATATTGTATTTGTTTATATGGTAAGTAGTATCAAATACAACAACATTTCCAAAACTTTTATAAACTAGCTTGGATACACCATCAAACCAAAAAAAATTGGTCAATCCTTGCTCTTGATCCAACTGAAATGTTTAAGAAAAATTGTTTCCATTTGAATGTAAGTAATTAAAATAGTTAATGAGACTTTGACAATCCCCCACACTAATCAACTCCCTTCTCGTTGACTGCAATTTTTTTTTTTTTTTTTTATAATCTCGTAGTGTAAAGCCAATGTTCTCTTGTCCTCCCACTTCATTACTAAGGTACGAATACACTTTCATAGCCCTTAAACTTGCCCCAGCCAAAGAAGTCAAAATGCTTCCATTAGTCTTTATTATATGCCAATATGACCATTTTAAGTTCTTTTTTTTTTTTTATCAACAAAAGGATGATTATGAACCTTCTCAAATTTGACAAGTACCCAAACTCCCTTTTCAATTTTGAATTTAATGCAAACTTTACATACAGTTCCTTTCACAGCCCTATATACATTTCTTTGTTCATGAGGTGGGATTAATGGAGAGTGTCCTTCACAATTACACAAAAATGTACATGTTCGCAATATTCCTTTACTATTGTTTGCTTTTCATTTTTTGCACTCCAAATCCTTTGCAAATTGCGTATGCATTGCATGTATTATAAGCTTCGTTCTCATTAGCAAATGTCATGCCAATTCTAAATTCAAAAACTTTATCAACATTATGGACGATGACATTATCCTTTGTAGCCTCTACAAGCATTAAAAAAAAATGATCATTCAAAGAAGAAAGATAAATTCAAAACAAACTTAAATTCTAAAAGGATAAGTCATGCCCCTTTATCCCGAGAACACGTCAAATTAGCTACTGAGGTTTAGGAATTATCTACTGAACATTAATAAAAATGTAAGTTAGTGCAAAAGTTTTTGTTTGTGCATACTTTATTTTACTTATGATTTATTGAAAAGCAATAGGAGTAAAACTGTTTTTGTACCTCACCTTGTGAATACCCACTTTTAACTCAATCTCATAGTAATGACCTTAAGGCCGCTCCATTGTAATCTTGAAGACAATACAAATTCTCTTAAGCTAGAATGAAATTAAAAAAAAAAAAAAAAAAAAAAACGGAAAGAAACCAATGGAGAAGATAGCAATACCTATTGTTTTTATCTTAAGAACCGCACCTAACTATGTGAGAGCACCTCTACCTTTTTGAAATTGAAGCTGAAAAAAAATTGAGGTATAACATATGAGTTAAAGCATTTACAATACATACACATAGGAGAATCACGTATTTGCACCTTGAGAATACTTGGTCAATGAGCTCCTCCTTTGTCATTCCAATACCATTATCTCTAAAATATCAAATATCATCATCCACATCCTATGAATTCTTCAGTTATTATAAAATAAAACCATATTAATCTATCAGCTATAATAGACTTATGTTATCATGATGGTTCCATTGTTAGGATCTGGTTTGATTCTTATCTTCAAATCACTATCATCTCCAAGAAGAGCAAGCTTAGTAACACTCAAGAACCGCAACTTATCAAGAGCATCACTAGCATTACTGATAGAGGGGAAAAAAGGAAACCAATTTCAGCCATAAATCAACAAATAAATACAAAACTTAAATTTTTCACCAAGAATTTAGAAATCATTCCACATAAAAATGAAGATATATGTGTGAGTGAAATGCTCACCTAATAAGCTCTTGAAAAAACACTTTCCGTGGCTGTCTAAATTTTGGACAATCAAATTGAAGAGACGACTGACCTGTAAGAAATACAAAGTTTAAATTTATCAACGCAGAAGCAAAGGGTGCAGTCCTAAATGATTGGAATAAAATCTAGAAGTTACATTGAGATCACAAGTTCTTTGAAACAATCAACTAATCATAATACCTTTCAGAGTAAATCCTCATGTACGACCATTGTCATTTTAAATTGTTCTACAGGCCAATCTCCTTCAATATTTCACAATGTTCAGCAACAATCACTCTGAAAAAGTAATCAGGCTTCCATTTTCGATCATCAATTATGCTCTCAATTGTCAAAAAAAATGAACTTGTCAACCGTGAAATTAAACCTCAATTCTCACATAGCTCACACCACAAAACTACAAGAACCCATTCTGGCCATGCCAATCCTCAACGTTGCTAGACCGACACTAGCCGATCTTCGCCTCCGCCGAACAACACCTAGTCACTCGCTAGACCATCACTGAACCAAACTCCATTGACAGCCGCAGGAAAAAGCTAAAACAAAGTGAAGAATGAACAAAAGGAGTGGAAGCAAAGGTAGCTTCGGGAATGAGAAAAAACAAACCGAAACCAAATTCAATAATCAAATGAATTCTTGTATCATGTAAACCATGCCCAAGCACACCAAACAAACCCATAATCGAAGAAAACTCAAGTGAACCCACTTTGCGCATTTCATCGAATAGATGATGTAGATCGTTTAGGCTCAAAACTCAAGCAATGATTCACACTTGACTACTATGTCAAGCATTAGTAGGAACTCAATACATTAGTTCATCCACAAAAACAACACAAACATCATAGATTTTTGGATATGACATTTTTGGGTATTCTTCCTAAAGCGAATGAGAGTAGCACAAGGATTCTTACCTTGTGTGGAAGAAAATCCGATCGCCCCCAATCTGTCTAGTGAAAACATGCGAGCAAAGTGTGAAGGCGGAGAGGGCTCGAGACTTAGTAGTTGCAAGCTTTTTCCACTTCCACTTCAAAATCAATGGCGACGTGCTCGAGCCCGAAATCGAAACCGAGCCACTCGCGGTTTCTATTGTCAGAGCCAAAAAGGTGACAACGGTGACAAAGACGAAGTCGAAGTCAGAAGAAGAAGGAGGAGAGGGCCTAAAGTGAATGAGAAAACGAGCGAAAAATGACATGGGGAAGAAAAAGGGAGAGCATCATTTTCAAACAAAAAAAATTATTTGCAAAGAAGAGAGAGAAAGGAGCAATTAATGCTTCTACTCAGCCTAGTCGTTGCCTTCAGCTAGAGCTAAAGGAGAGAAAAAATGGGTTTACGCATTAATTTTTTTTATTTCAAGTGAGACAACACATGTCACTTTGTTAGTGAAACCACATGTGCTCATATATGCTAGGTAGGCGGGTGACGTGATAATTCTAAACTACTTAATATTTTCTCTGAGGTTGGACATTCATGGGCGATCAAGAAAATGAATATCAATGTCAAACGTTGTCTTTTTAATACAATCACATATTAATACATGCAAGTATTTGTTAGTTTAATTATTGCATGGACTTGTTAGTTGAGTTGATGACATATGCTGAGCATAGAATGTGTGGGAGTTACATATATGCAAACTGGGCAAAGAAGTATATAAGGGACAAATTGCATAAACAATTTTGGCTCATCGCAAGAAATACCAACATGGCAAATTTCAGATCTCATAAATGGGGATTGTTTGAATTGACATAGGAAGTTTTAAAACACTATTCCATAATGAGCTCAAGCATAGGTGTAGAGCCTTTTTCAGTGAAGAATTCAAGTGTGATATCATTGACCAAAACCATAATAAAGCATTCGATGGTAGAATCATAGAGGCCACATTCAAATCAATAATCAACATACTTGAAGATATATGAGTGATGGTCATGACTAGGTTACAAAGATAGAGAGATAACACTGTAAAGTGGACTAGACATTGTGATCTTAGGATTGCCAAGAGATTGAATGACAACACGACTACTAGTAGGTTCTACCATGCAATTTGGAATGAGGATGATAGATATGAGATCAAAGACAATGCTAATAACTATGTTGTGTACCTAGAAAAGAGAAAGTGTTTACGTCGAGTCTGATAAATAATTGAAACTCCCTACACATATGTCATTTGTGCCATTTAGCTAAGGTAACAAAATCCTGAGGATTGCCTAAAATACTGGTATAAGAGAAGCACATATCTTGATTCATATTAATTCATGTTGCAATTTGTGATAATAGCAAATTCTGGGATTTAACAAATCATGAAGCCCCTCACCTTTTGTCACTAAAGACGCAAGTAGGCATGCCAAAAAGGAAAAAAGAAGAATGGTGAAGTTTGAGATGACAAGTAAGAGGATGAATAGGTCTAGTAGGAAAATTAAATGCTCATTTTGCCATAAGAAACGACTTAACAAGATTGGTTGTGAATTGAAGAAGCAATAGCAATAATAATAAACAAAATGACAAATGACAATGACGCAAGTCTAACTGCAAATTTCCCAAGACTATCCGAAGGTGCAACTCCAAAGTAGTTTAAGGGCCTAAACAAAGCCAATTAAAGGGCTAGTTGCAAGGCATGATGCAAGGTTAATTGAAGGGTCAATTGTAGGGCCATCTATAAGGCCAAGTGCAACGCTGGCCATTGAGCCAACTGTTGCATAGATGAGGAGACAATGTCAAATAAGTTGTATAATTTGTGTTACTATTATTGTATGTCCATATGCTAGGCAAAGTTTAAATGTGTTATATCTTTCTTAAGTTAGAAGAAGACCATCTGAAATAGGTTTCTAAAAGTTTGGCATCGCAATGAACTAGAGGGGTTATTAGCAAAAATATAAGGTAATATGATTATGAGCTGTTTATAGACTTTAATATTGGCATGACCATTTTGCATGTGTAGGTCTTGTGCATCTAGGGCTAAATGTACTGAAAGTCTTAAAACTAGTCACAAAAGTACAATTAAGTCCTAGAGTTTCCAAAATGTGCAATTAAGTTTTAAAACTGTCACCAAAGTATAATTGAGTTCTAAAACTTTTAAAAAGTGTAATTAAGTTCTTAAACTTGTGAAATTAGTGCAACTAAGTCCTAAAATTTGTTAGCGTTTTTCATTTGTTAAGTTGGATAGAGTTAATCAAAGGAGTTGATTGCACCAACTCGACAAGTTTGGGATTTGATTATGATTTTTGAAAGTTTTAAGATTTAATTGCACTTTCATGACAAATTTTAGAACTTATGATACCTTTATCCCTATAATGTATGGTTTTTGGTTTTGCTGACAATATGGTCATCCTATTGTAGCCTAAGATAAGTTTAGATGTGCTGATCTATCAAGGTGGTTGAAATCAAGAATTAAGGGCTACACTCACAAGAAGAACCTAAGGATATGCCCAAACAAACCAACTAAGGGGAACTAGAGCACAATCTAGTAAGAAACAATCAATTACTTTTCCAAAATAGATGACACAAGGGGCAACTTTAAAGACACAATAGGTAGCTTTAAAGGTTAGGGCTCTTAAAATGATTACATCGGGTCGAAATCCAAAATAGCCAACAACAATGAACACAACGCTAGTTCACCTCAATCAACTGATCTTGAAACCAACAATAACCCCAACACCAGTAGCACATATTCCAATATTATTTATAGAAATCTCACCTCAAATGACTTTTCAATCTCGAACTCCTATAAAGAAAACGGCTACTATTTGAAGGATGACATTCACTTCCACCTACATTAATGGATGAATTAGAGGATGTTGACTTAATACAAGCTTAAATGAAGGCTTAAGCACCTCTGGCCAACCATTTGAATAAGGAAGTTCTAAGAATGAAGATTGAACGAAAGTATTATTGAATTTTTATTGTGTTGTTGTTCTCGTGTAACCTATTTTATGGTCAATTGTAAAGTGAGTGATGAGAAGAAATTCCTTAATCTACCATAATTGAATCTCGGTGGAATATGTACTTGTATTGGGTAATGTGTAAGTGTAGTTGTGTTGTTGGTTTGCTATAATTTTTGTATGGAACAAAAGGTTTACTGCAATTAAGGGTAATCGATTCTAGGGTGGATAGGTTTTAAACCTGGAACTTGGAACTCACCTTGTTAAAACTAGTTCCCAATTTTTGGAACCCTATTTGTCAGAATTGGTTATGGAACCTGCCCTATTTTTCTAATCCGATTCTATGGTCTTCTTTGAACCTTTTTTTTTTTTTTTTTATATATATAAATAATTTAGAGACATAAGATGTTTGCCTCATCCATGACGACTTTGAACGACTTGAGCTAGGCTCTCAATTTCAAAATCAAGAGTTCACAACTTCTAGAGAGCGCATTTCTTGTAATTATGCCCTCATCCTCAACATGTTTCAAGAACTCGTGCATAAGACCACTGCAAGTCCCATTTTTAACATTGTCATCACAAGCTTTAATTTCTTTAATCTTCCCCAACAACTCAAGCTCTCCCCCTACCCCCCGCCTATCGATGTGCTTATTTTTTTAACACAGTGCAAAGAACAATTCAAACTAAAGCAAAGATCAAAATAAAGAATCAAGTGGCAACAACCATACATTGCTTTAGCTTGGACGAGCATGTCTTGCAACTCTCAAACTCGATCGTGGACATTCACCTATTCCAGAACGAGCTCCAAGGTGGCGAATTGGGCAATAACATAGTGTACCTGTTCAGCACCCTCCCATTAGTCAATATGCATAAGCCCCCCGTTACTTTTCCATTTGATGGACTTTTGGCTTGATTCTTAACCCTTTCACTCTTTCTAACTAGAATTGGAGTTGCAGATTGTTCTATCGGCCATCTTGTTCCATGTACCTTCTTAGCTGCAGTCATTGTCTTCTTAAGAGAACGAAATGTCATTTGTTGAGACAGGTCCTTGGTAGTGGTGTTGGTGGGCTGTTTTGGAGTTGCCACCATCAATTAGTCGAGATAGAATTGGTGTTGGGTCCTTTGTTGGTGGCTGCAACAACAACGTAGAAATCAACAACCCTAATTCTACTGTCGTGCGACTCAGCCATACGTGCAAGCAATTAGGCAACACAGAGAGAGAAATGCACCTTACAGAGTGCAAGCAATGGCTAGCGATTGCTGGCAAGCAAGGATAGACATGTGGCGACAAACAAGCGATCAGGTAGAGATGCAACGAGGCAAGCCTTTTTACTCAAGTTTGAACGACGTCGCTTTTGCCATGGATGTCGTGTGATGTTATTTTTTTTTCATTACCCAACCATGTTCAACGTCTATTCTAACGTCCGCGTGCATTGGGTTTTTAAAAAAATATGACACGTCACATTAAATTTTTATTTATAAATGCCATGTATTTTTTTTTTTTTTTTGCTTGAAATTTCTCATCGGAGGCACTTAAGTAATCATTTTTTCAAATTTGATACTTAAATGAGCTGGTAAAAAATTTTGGCATTAAAATCATTGCCGTACATAATTTTTGGCACTTTTAATGTCCTTTTATCAATACTTTGAAATCCATAACTTTGGAGAATGGACTGGTTGGTCAATAATTGGTAAGTTGATTAGGAAATCAATTTAGTTAGAGAAAATTGATTAAATGTCAAAATCGGCAAAAAGGTCATTATTGGTGAACTAGTCAGAAAATTGATAGTTTGGTCAAAAATTGATAACTTGTTAAAATCGATGACCGTCAAAAATTGGAAATTTGATCCGAAATTGATATAATGTTCAAAATCGGTAAAGTGACAGTCAACCAACACTCAATCACTATCACGTGAATATCATTTTCAAATCCAAATTCTACGTTTTTCACTCTCGCATCCACTATACGACCAAGCATTTTGGGGAGTCGGTCAAACACTTTCTTCCTATGACAATACTTATTAATTTAGGTCAAGTAAACACCATCTCAACATGCTATTATCAAAGTTCGATCACACTCAAGAATAACAATCAAAATAAGTTAACAAACATCAATCAATCAAGTCAAAAATACTAAATAAATCAATCTAACTTAATTTCTAGAGTTTCAGTTATCTGAATAAAGACATGAACAACCTTGATGACCTTAAAAAAAAAAATATTTTTTTTTGTAAAAGTTTGATTTCTATGCGGTCGGATTTGAACCAGAAAACAAGTTTGAGTATGCTTTTCCAATCGCTTATTTATCACGTTTATCTTAGATCGGTTTAGATCCAGCATCTCTTTTAGGGATGCCTGCTGGGACATTTATTTCTAAATTATTTTTTGTTTCCCCAAAATGGCGAGGAAGAAGCATGAACCTGATGCTTCAAGCAATCAACCACCCTTAAACATTAATTCTGAAGGGCCCAGTGAAGTGGTCCTACACGATGTCCCTATTCAACAGGAACCAAGCCAAGGACATCGAAGTGGTAAACCCTGCAGAAGATGAGGGAGATCCTGAGATTCAATCTATTCTGGCCCCTCCTCACCACTTCTGAGCCTGGGGCAAAGTTGCTAATATTGCCCCAAGGTTTGATCTCCACCTGCTCGATCTCCTAAGTCACGATGAGGAGTTCCCAGTAAACTACTCCACCGTGAGGGACTATCGGGACGCAAGTGGTGCAAGAACTCGAATGGTTTGCTCAGAGGATGTAGCGATGTCCATTCATGCATAAAGACAGAACTCCATTTAGTTCATTGACGTTGATAACAGCAGTGATTCGCGTCATGGACTGCATGTTTGTGTAGATAAAATTCCTGAAACTTGAGAAAAATCCTTAAATGACCGAGGAGTTTAGGGCTCTTGATCCTAGCTCTAAGGGAAGTTATTTACCCCCTGACATGTATCGCCCAGTGACGAATGATAACACTTCCGACAATTGAGCCAATGCTCTAGAAGATCCAGCTCCGGTTTTGAATCCAGGAAGAGTTAATGTTACTATTCCCATTCAGAGTCTAGAGATAAGTCCAGATCCTCATAATAGTGTGCTTGGATTAGGTTAAATGGAAAATATAGTTCAACTTATGGGGGAAGTAGCTCGAATCAGATTCCACAAGTGCATAACCCAATTTATATAGTATGGAACCCTTGCTCAGATGAATGGAAGAAGTACACTAACAGTGCCATAAGTTGTGTACGGCGCTCACTTTGGTGCCAAAAGTTTCTGTCGGATCACTTAAGTGTCAAAAATTTTGAAAAACGCTCACTTTGGTGCCAACTCCGATCCAGTTGGCCGGAAATCCGAGGTGGCATTTTTTATTCATTTTTGAAGCCGATGTAGCTTGCCGGAGAGCACAATCAGCATCCTAACACCAAAACAACGCTGTTTGGTGTCTCCCCCAATTCAAAACCCTAAATCTCCGGCACCGTCCTCGACAGCCCCTGCACTTAGTGGCCGCGGCTCCGACCCCGACCCCGACCCCGAAGATGACCACTTGGCGGCCGCAGCTCCGACCCCGACCCCGACCCCGACGATGGCCACTTGGCGGCCACAGCTCCGACCCCGACCTCGACCTCGACCAACAAGGTCATCCATGTAGGACGGCATCGAGGGCGTCCGAACAGCGCTGGGCAATGGCGGCTGAGCAAGCGACGGCGGCCCAGCAACGGCGGAGGCCGAGCGACAACGGCCAACCGAGCTAGGTCGAAAAAACCCTAGGACGGTATCATTTTTGTGAGGCCATCCATGTAGGACGGCAAAACGACGTCATTTTCTTAAGGAGGACCGAAAACGACGTTGTTTAAGGCCTTGTCGATTTAAAAAAAAAAAAAAAAACCACGTAATTATTTTGGTCGGAATCTTTCGCCGGTGGCCGGAATCTTTCGCCGGTGGCACCAAAGTGATCGTTTTTCCTCCGATTTGGCATTTAAGTGATCCGATGGAAACTTTTAGCACCAAAGTAAGCGCCGTACACAACTTATGGCACTGATAGTGTACTTCTCCCCAGATGAATGGTGCCGTCATGGTTTGATACTGAGCCAATTGGTGGCATGAACACTGGGCAAAGTTCTTGGGCTATAGGAGCCCTCCCTTCGCCTTGGACAACGATGCGGGCCATGAACACAAGCCGCCAAGCTCCGAATATTCCAGAGATGATGAATCCATCTCAATCTTTTGTGGGTGATGCTAGTTCGCCCCCCAGTGATGGGTGTCGCTGGTGCAGACACCCAAATATGGTAAACATGCGTCTCCTAATGTTTCACCTGGCAATAATCCTTTCCCAAATCCAAATTATCAGATAGGGTGGAGTCCCTCAGGTAGCGTCCAAACATCGACCGAATCCTGTGGTTGGAACCTCGACTGGTTCCTTAGGTCGATGAGTTAGAAGGACCTTTACATAGTATGGTTTAGTAGTAACAATGGCAATTCTAATAATGAAGTAATGTTAAGGAACCATGTTAGAGAGATCATCCTTACACAACTAGGTCAAGGCCCAACATCCTTAATTCAACCAGTTTATGGGAAGCTTTACCCAAATTCGATTGATACTTGTCATCCATTCCCAAAAAGCTATAGGTTCCAGAGTTTATTGCACTGAAGGGGGAGGGAGCTCAGTCAATTGTCGATCTCATATATATTCCTACTTAGTGTTGGATGACTTTGTAAAACTTTTGGGAATTCTTTGACTAGGAATGCTTTCAATCGTACGTAAATTTACGTTTCAGCTCCGTCCGAGTCTTGAGACATTTAGAACAATTTCATGCTCAGTTTTCAGAACTAACTTGAAGGGCAGACTTAGCTAGAACTAAACAGTTATTAGGTGAAATTGTGGAAGTAGACTTTGTGGCGAGATTTATAGAGCAAGAAACAAATGTAGAACCCAACTTCCTGAATGAGAGTTTGTTGGTATGGCTAAAGGTGGCTTAGATTTCGAGCTAAGAAAGATATTTGAAGTGATTTTACTAATTCTTCATGTTATAGTATTTAAAAAATAAGTCATGCCTTCATCTAATGACTTAAGCTTTGAAAATAGTTAGTAGTGTCCACAAAATTTCATATAGTATTAGAGTTGAAGATCCTAAATTTGAATCTTTCCAGACCCCATTTGCCTTCCTAATTAAATTTCCACACATAGTACTAGGTAAAAGACCAAATTAAGTATAAGGGAAAATGTTCTCACAAAATCTCATACTGCCAATTAGTGATTTGTGTTGCAGAGTATGAGAATTTATTAAGGGAAGAGGAACAAAGAAGGTTTTCTTCAAAGGAACCTATTAATATGATCCTAATTTGGTGAACTATTAGGAAACTGACCGTGATTCCTATCATGCTAAATGCGAGGTTAATATAGTTGAAAATGTCCTAACGATCCTTATACTTGTCCTATATTGACTAAAGGAAATAATGTGTCAAGGAGAGGAAATTCATGCGCAACCCAGATAGAACAACGATGTAAAACGGCAAACCACATTCTTTAGATATTTCAAAGTTCGATATGGTCTTCGATAAATGGCTGAAAGATCAAGTAATCGAACTTCCGGAGAATCATAATTTGTCAATTGCTCGAGAGATGGGAGGAAAAATTTATTGCAAGTGGCATAATACATGTTCACATTCAACTAATTATTGCTTGATGTTTCATACTTCACCAGAGGAGGGGAAGGTCAACTTCCCTGAGAAGGAGCCCATGTGGATTGATAAAGATCCTTTTCTTGATGTTGGTTTAACCAAGTATGTGGGCACAAAAGGAGACCGCATTGCTATCAATATGATTGTTGCAAGACTGGGGAGAAGTGTGAGAAAGAACTGAGAAAACCCAAGTTTCCTAGAGATGAGTCGCTCAAAGAATTGTACTGTTCGGTGGGCGCTGGGTTCAAAAGACTGTCCTAAGCTATTAGCAAAAATAGCTCAGGTCTTCCTGGGGCAATTATTATGGTAGCAGAAGCCTTGAATCATATTGGAATTTCATAATTGGACAAGGCAGTTGAAAAGCTGCCTCTATTGCTGAATCCACGCTTAGGCTATTGCATTATGTGCTTGAAATGTTGCCAAGCACCACCAGGAAGCGTTGTCAGCACTGCAGACACTTGTTTCTGTATGTTAGAAATTTTGGATGTGTGCGGAAGCATGGTTTTGGTATTGATGATAGTTTTTGATTAGTGACGTGTGCAAGTGTATGATATAGTTTGTAGAGGATGAACAAGGGATAAGATAGGATAATTGAAGGACAAATAACATGGGATATAATTTATCTAATTGATGGAAATGAATAGTACAAGATATTTTGGTAATGGAGGAATATTTCATGATATAGAAACTATCTTAGTTCTACTCCTCCACACTGGTGGAGTTATAAACCTCACACACAAGCTGGAGGGTTACCTCTCACCTCCTCAAATGATGAACTACAAGCCTATTTATAGGCGTAAGTCACCGCCTTAGAGGATTCTAGACTTCTCTAGCTTGTTTTAGGATTTTCTTTGATGCTTGGCTTTTGCTTGCTTGCATTTCCATGTGAATCTTCTAGATTCAACTAGCAACCTCCATTCTCAACAATTCTAGACAATTCTTCAACATGGATGTTGCTGCGAAGGTTCTCACCTTCATGATTAAGTTAGTAGTTTCTAGATAGTTTTAGAAAATGGATCACAATTTCCAACATTTTTTTTTTTTGCGTTGTCTTCGTTCCATGATCCCTTGCATTCTCTTGTCGAACCACTTGCACTTGCCTTTGAACATGCATGACTTTTCTTCAACAATGTCCCATATGTGCATCAAATTGTTCTTAGTTGTAGTTGTTAGCTCGGGCTCGGGCTCTGGCTCTCGTAGGCTCTGGCTTTGGCTCCGGCTTTAGTTCTGGCTCCGGCTCCGGCTCTGGCTCTCTTGGCTCTCGCTCGGGCTCTGGCCTTTGATTCTGGCTCTGGCTCCGGCTCTGGCTCTGTTGGCTCTCGCTCGGGCTCTAGCCTTTTTAGTTGAGGATGGTGAGGACAAACGCCCATAACCATCCGATATGCCTGGCTCTGATACCATGTTAGAAAATTTTGGATGTGTGCGTGCGGAAGCATAGTTTTGGTATTAGTTATAGTTTTTTATTAGTGATGTTGTGTGAGTGTATGATATAGTTTGTAGAGGATGGACAAGGGATAAGATAGGATAATTGAAGGAATAAAAGAACATGGGATATGGGAAATAGTTTCATTAGTTGGATAAAATTGTTGGAAAAATTCTCTTAAGGTATTTTGAAGTCGACAAAACATTTCCATCGCCTAGTCCAAGACTTGCAGACTCTACTGGCAAAGTCTGAAGACCAAAGTCTGAAGATATCAAGACTCAAGTTTCAAAATCTACTCTCATGGAGAGTTTCCAGGCCGACAAAGTTAAAACTTCTATTCTAATTCTATCTAGTATGGTTTTGACTCCAACGGTTAAGGAATATCTCTCGACTGGAATTAACACTACAAGATCTTATATTCGTATTCGAATAATCTAGATTCTCTAGATTCGTAACTTATATTTGGAAGGTTCTACTTATGGAAAACAAAATCCTGATTGTATGGGCGAGCAAGATTGATAGGCTATCAACACTTGCCTTAAAGAACTTGAGATCTCTCTAAATTGATTCTGTCCAACGGGTTGATTGGAGGAACTTCTTTGGAAGGTGCCAACGGTAATGAAGGCGTGAAGAAGTATTTAAGATAGATGCTCAAGTTGTTGAAGGGTGCAAGATAGAAGAATTCCAAAGTCTGAATCTCCTTGTTATTTTGTGATCCTATTCTTCGAGCTATACATGTAATCAAAAGAGAGACTGAAGTGTGGTGAGACCTTGAGGAAGTGTAGTAGAGTCTCTATACTGTGGAATCAAGGGCGTGAGATTGTAAATTCTCTTTTTGATTCTTAGTGAAATCCAGCCCAGGGCTGTCCGTGCGGAGAGTGGACGTAAACTTGGTCTAAGCCGAACCACTATAAATCTGAGTCTTGATTCTCTATCCCTAATCCTTTTACTTTTCATTACTTTCATTTGCAGTGATTATTGTTTTTAAATCATTATTCTCTCATCAAAGAAATTGCCTATACATTCGGTTAAAATTATAAGAATCATCTTAGTAACCTATTCACCCCCTCTAGGTGCTCGTACTAGTTCTAACAATTGGTATCAGAGCTTGTGTACTCGTTTATAAGAAGTGTTTTTACTTCTGAGTAAAAGATCTATGGCTAGTATGTTGCCTACAGGGTTGGTTGAAGGTCAAAAGCAACACCCGACCTCCATACTTTGATGGAAAAGACTACATCATATGGAAAACAAGATGAAAGCATTCTTAAGATCGAAAGATCCTTTGGAATGGGAAGTGGTAGACAAAGGAATCATTCCCGCCGCCGCATCGAATCGAATCGAGAGGAAAAGAAGTTGATGTTCCTATCGAGATGACTCAAGAAGAAATAACCAAGAGACATACTCTTGATGCTAAAGCCATTTATTCCTTATATTGTGTTTTATCCCATACTGAGTATAACAAAATATCCTCTTGTGATACAGCAAAAGAAGTCTGGGATAGGCTTCACATCACCTATGAAGGAACTGATCAAGTGAAAGAGACAATGATCAACATTCTTCTGGGACAATATGAAGTTTTCAAGATGAGATCAGGAGAATCAATAACTGACATGTTTAGCCGTTTTATTGAAATTGTGAATGATCTTGAATATCGGGGACATCCAATCTCAGGGACATATGAAGGTCAACAAACTTCGCGTGGACTCTCTAAAGATTGGAATTACATAAAGACTTCAATAAGAGAGACACAGGATTGCTCCACTCTCTCGTAGATGAACTGGTTGGAACTCTTCGCCTTACGAAGTAGAGCACACCAACGAAGAAGAAGATTCAAAAGGTAAGAAATCTATTGCCTTAAAGTCTAATGATTATTCGATGCTACGACTCAAGAAGATCTAGATGATGAAGAACGGCACTCATGATAAAGAGATTCTAAAGCTGAACGAAAGGGAAGAAAATTCAATTGGAAGAAACAAAGCTCACAAAGGTTTCGTAACAAATCAACAGAGGAAGATGATTCCAACAAAGAAGTGACTTGCTTTGAATGCAAGAAAAGGGACACATCGACCAAACCGTCCTCTGTTAAGGAAAAGAAAAGGAAAGGCTGAGAAATACAGAAAGGCACTCAAAGTAGAGACTTGAAGTGATACTGAATGTGAAGAAAGCGATGATGATTATGCCAATATCTGTTTGATGGCAAAATCTGATTCAGACTCAGACCTTGAGAAAGATACGGACTTCACGGTGAGCTTGAGGTTAGTAATCTAAAAATTCCTGTCAAAGTTTCGAAATATATTGATGAACTATGTCTTGGTCTAAAAACCTCTCTTAAGAGGATCTCCGAATTAAAAATGAAAATTCTACATTGAAGCAACAGGAGAAAATTTGGAAAGAAAAGTTTGAAAAGTTAGATAAGAACTTTACAATCTTGAAAGAAAACTCAGATTTTGTTTCCAAAGAAAACACTCATTTGAAAAATGATATTTCAAACATATCAAAAAGATTTTCAGATGGTTCTGAAAAATTGGATAAGGTTCTTTCAATACAAAGACCATACTTTGATAAGTTAGGTCTCGGTATGACTTCTGAAACTATTAAACTAATTGATTTCCCAAAGGTGAAGGAAAGAATCAAACAAAGACCAACAAGAATTGTTTATAAAAATCATTTCCAGAAAGTCTTTGTAAAACCTATTGGCCGAAATGCTCTAAAATGTTCAAAGTGTCAAAGCTCAGAACATTTTGAGAAAGAATGTCCTTTGGTTTGAAGACCTGTTAAAAGGAATTGGGCAAAAATTGTTTATTGTTCTAACTCTTCTGGACCCAAAATGATGTGGGTACTAAAGAAAGCTTGAATTCTTCTTAATTGCAGGTCACTATCAAAAGGAAGATAAAATGGTATTTAGATAGTGGCTGCTCAAGACATATGACATGAGATTCAGGTTGCTTCATGAAATTAGTCTAGATAGATGGAGGAAAAGTTTCTTTTGGTGGTAACAACAAATGAAGGATTATTGGTCGCGGAACAGTAAAAATCGGAAGTCTATCAATCAACAATGTTTCCTTAGTGGAATGATTAAATTACAATTTGCTTAGCATAAGCCAATTGTGCGATACTGGATTCAAGATCAACTTCCAGGAAGGAACGTGCTCAGGAATCAGTAAAGACTTTACTCAATCTTTTACTGGACGTAGACATGGAAATATCTATCTTCTGGATGTGAATCAAGAAAGATCACAGTGCTTAATATCAGTACAAGATGAAGCTAATCTATGGCACAGAAAGCTTGGCCATACCAACATGAAGCAAATTGCCAAGATCTCCTCCAAGAAACTTATTCGAGGATTGCCTATTCTCAATTACTTAAAGTCTTATCTATGCACACCATGCGTACTGGGTAAACAGGTTAGAAATTCTTACAAACCAATAAATAAAGTTTCCACTAATCGTGTACTGCAGCTTTTGCATATGGATTTATTTGGACTTACAAGAACGCAAAACATTGGTGGAAAAAGGTTCTGCCTAGTAATAGTGGATGATTATTCACGATTTACTTGGGTCTACTTTCTTGCAAGTAAGTCTGAGACTTTCTCTCACTTTTCAAAATTTGCTAAGAAGGTGCAAAATGAGAAAGGTCACACTATTTCAAGCATTCGTACAGACCATGGAGGTGAGTTTGAAAATCAAGACTTTACTAAATTTTGTGATGAGTCTGGTTTTCAGCAGAAATTCTCCTCTCCATACACACCAGAACAGAATGGGGTTGTGGAAAGGAAGAATAGGTCTTTACAAGAAATGGCAATGACTCTTTTAATTGAAAGTAATATTTCTTCAAGGTTTTGGGCTGAAGCTGTTTCAACTGCTTGCTATATTATTAACAAAGTGTTTTTAAGGCCAATTCTTGATAAAACTCCTTATGAAATTTTTAAAGGAAAGAAACCCATTGTTTCTTATTTTCAAGTATTTGGCTGTAAATGCTTTATTCTGAAGAATGCAAATGATCGAGTTGGTAAGTTTGAAGAAAAATCATATGAAGGACTCTTTCTTGGTTACTCAACCGCAAGCAAAGCCTACGAGTATTCAACAAGAAGACTCGACCGTGGAAGAATCAATGAACGTCAAATTTCAAGACTCTCCACAAATTCAGCCAATTGAGGATCAAGAATCGGGAATCGCTCCAAACTCTACTAGATCTACCTCCCATGAAGCAGTTCAAAATTCAGAAGCAGTACAACAAGCTGTTGATGAAGAATCAAATCAAGAAAATGATCAACAACCTATCAGACTATCCAGTAATTGGAAGCACAAGTCTAGTCATCCCGAAAAACTCATTATTGGAAACGTTAATGAGGGAATTCAAACAAGATCCAAAAGGCGAGAAGAGTCTAGTGTTGTTGCACTTATTTCGAAATAGAACCCAAAAACATTGAAGAAGCCTTAGCTGATGAAAGCTAGATTGAAGCAATGCAAGAAAAGCTCGACAATTCAGTATTAACGACGTTTGTGAATTAACTCCTAAACCAAAAGGTAAATCTGTTATTGGAGCTAAATGGGTTTTCAGGAACAAAGTCGATGAAAAAGGCAAAGTGACAAGAAACAAAACAAGACTCGTGGCTAAAGGATACACGCAAGAAGAAGGGATAGACTATGATGAGACTTACACTCCTGTAGCAAGGTTAGAAGCAATCGGATTATTACTTGCTTTTGCATGTTATAAGAATTTCAGGTTATTCCAAATGGACGTCAAAAGCGCATTCCTGAATGGATTTATCCAAGAAGAAGTCTATGTGGAACAACCTCCTGGATTTGAAGACTCAAAGAAACCGGTGTTCGGGCGAAGAAAGCTTTATATGGATTAAAACAAGCTCCTCGAGCTTGGTATGAAAAGGCTAAGTAACTTTTTAATACAAAGTGGTTTCACTAAAGGAAGGGTAGATATTACTTTATTCATTAAAAAGGAAGGTAAAAGCTTTTTACTCGTTCAAATTTATGTTGATGATATTATATTTGGATCATCTAATGAGACTTTGTGCAAGAAATTTTCTAAGTCTATGTAGGATGAATTCGAGATGAGCATGATGGGTGAACTATCCTTCTTCCTTGGTCTACAAGTGAAACAACTGAAAAAATGAATCTTTATTCATCAAGAAAAATATGCGAAAGAACTTGTCAAAAAGTTCGGTCTGGAGAATTGCAAAAAGACTGACATACCTATGTCAAGTTCTTTGAAGATAGACAAAGATGAAGTAGGGAAGAAAGTCGACCAAAAATTATACAAGAGTATCATTGGTCCACTTCTTTATCTTACTACATCTAGACCCGATATATTATTTAGTGTTTACATATGTGCTAGGTTTCAATCAGATCCTAAGGAATCTCATTTAAGTGCTGCTAAACGTATCATTAAATATGTTGCAATTACTGCTAAGATTGGTCTATGGTATCCCAAAGAATGAGACTTTACTCTTATTGGTTATTCAGACGCAGATCTTGCAGGTTGTAGAGTTGAAAGAAAAAAACACTTCGGCACTTGTCAATTACTCGGTAACAGGGCGTATCTTGGTTTTCAAGGAAGCAAAGTACCGTAGCTCTTTCAACAACTGAAGCGAGAATACGTAGCCCTTGGAAGTTGCTGTTCTCAAATACTGGATAAAACAACAACTACGAGACTTTGGCATCGAAGACTCTTGTACCGAGATCAAATGTGACAATACCGGTGCAATCAATCTTACTAAGAATCCTATTCTACATTCAAGAGCAAAATATATTGAGATTCGACATCATTTTATAAGAGATCATGTTCGAATAAAGAAGTCTTGATACGCTTTATCGACTCAAAGAATCAACCGCGTACATCTTCACAAAGCCGCTTGAGAAAAATTTATTTGAGTCTATTCGTTCAGGACTCAACATTTTATCTCTTGAAGACTGTTGAAGTTCAGACTCAGAATCTAAGTCTGAAAAGTATCAGACTCAAAAATTCAGACTTAGAAGACCAAACGTCACGATTGTAAGTTGTTACAATTACAGTTCATTTACTCGTTTAAATTGTTATCTCGAAAAGGTAATACCGACTGTTTATCTCTAATTAATATTATTAAGGCAGTTATTTTTAAACAATGGTGGATATCGATTTGTTTAAAAAGGCAGTTATTTTTTAAAATGTATTTTTATTTTCCTTTTGTGACGCTTCGATACTCCCATATCGATTGCCTTTTATACTCTTTCTCCTCCTCTTTTTCACTTTACCCAAAAACCCTAGATCACAAATTTTTCAATCTCTAAGATTTTCCTTCCCAAGTTCTTCTCTTCAAGTTTTCATCTTTCTTGCGATACAAGTGTGAAAGTTCTCTCCAAGAAAGTGACAATGTCATACCAAAGAAAATCTTCCAGAATAGCAAGCAGGGGACCACAAGGCTCGGGTGAGGGGCCTACGCACTTTGATCTTACTGGAGAATGAGACTCTCCAAGTGGACAGATGCACCAACATTCTCAACAACGCACTTCTTCCACTAGATCTCATGTTTGTAACCCTCAACATGCGTAGGAAGACATCATTGAAGATGTAGAACCAAAGTAAGGTCTCTTAAGCCTGCATTTGTTTATAGGTTTTATTCTGCTTTGAAGGAAGGGGGTTCTGCAATGACGTTTATTGATGAGTTCTTGAAAGAGAAGGGCTATAGAAATGAGACTCATTTTCTAACTGTGATGGAACGATTGGGTGTTGTTCATGTTGGAACAGCAGCAAAGACTTTTGCAAACTTTCCGAGTGACCCTCGTTTTGGTAGTGTCAATCAGCCTGAGGGGAAAGATGATGATGAGAAGATGTTTGTGCATTTTAAGCCTAGGATGGGTGTGGTTGCAACTCTTCGGGGAAAGAGGGACGAATTGTTTCGATCGAAGAAACACAAGCAGGTGTATGCAAGATTGCTGAAGCGTGGGGTGATGAACCCACGAATTGTGGATTTTGATTTTCTGGATCTGTTGAGCATCAATTTGAGGGAGAAGTTTGAGAAGCTTCAACTTCATCAATTATGTACTGAGAGCGAGGTTGCTCATTCCGAACTAACAGCTTATTTTTATTCTAACCTCAGTTTTCTTGATGCAAACAGTTTTTCTTTTAGTGTGAGGGATAGAGAGTATGTGGTTGAGACAGATACTCTAGCTGACGTTATTGGTGTGGAAAGAGGAGCTTTCCAATCAATTTCTGTGTATGTTAGCCATGCAACTCTGGAGCTTGCGAGAGACAGAATCGCAAAAGGTCGTCTCTCTTATTCAAGGATGAATGCTTCAAACATTCTGCTTCACAAAATTGTGATCAATTGTCTCAGACCGAAGTCGACATCGAAGACAAATGTATCCATTTCTGAAGCAAAACTGATGTATGCCATCAAGATCGGTCTTAACTTTTCCTTGCCACATACCATCACGTTCCACATGTATCGGTCTATGGCGAAGGACAAGGGAAAACTCCCTTATGCTGCACTCATTACTCGTTTATTCAGACATTTGAACATTCAGCCTCCCAACATTATGTGTGTGAAGACTATTGATCAAATGGTCATCGGGCTGAGGATGATTACGAAAATGCGTCTAAAAGAACTCAGCAAAAAGCTTGAGCAGTTCAAGGAGAAAACCCCTGTCAAGACAAGACCGAGACTCATCTCGCGCAAAGAGGAAAGGAAAAGATCCTATGACCGGTCCCACCAAGAAGAGGCGGGCGATGATCTTGGAGGATGAAGATAATGAGGATGATATTCCTATCTCTGCCTTTGTTTCCCAGCATTCTATTCCTGAGTCAGCAGAACTAGAACAACAAGTTGCAGAAGAAACTGAGAAAGGGAACCAGGAGAAGGAATCCTTGCAGACAGCAGAAGAAGAAGAAGAAGAAGAAGAAGAAGAAGAAGAAGAAGCAGCCAGAACAGACTCACAGTAACAGCCAGAACAACAACAGGCCAAAGAAGGCAAAGCAGATTCTCCAGCAGAAAAAGGAGGATCAAAGATAGCTTGACACTGAAGAAGGTTCTCAGCAAGAAGAATACTTCTCTCCTCCAGAAGGCATTGAAACAGGGGGAGATATTCAAAGAGAGAGTGTTCCTCTCTTAACTTTTACCAAAGGTGCAAGTGTTAGTCGATCACCCGCTGGTGCGAGGATGTTCATGCCTCTCATTTTCCCGAGGAAGAGGCAACATCTCCAGGATATTGATCTTCCCGCGATATTCGCTCCACCGGCTTAACTCCACAATCGAGACCATGTTGAAGCAAGCACGCAAACTGACCATTCAGGAGATTTTGGCAGACTGCTTGAAATCATTTTGGAGCTCAAATGCCAAATATATGCTTTAGGATGTGAATTCCAAACAATACAGAATGAGAATCGTGCCATGTTCATCACCATGCGGGATCGATTCGAATATTCAACATCGATTCGGGCCACGCCAAAGGCACAACTCTCACTCAACTGGCAGGAGGATTTGAGGAAACTGAGGAAAAACAAATAAGTCAATGGAAGACTTTCAACTCGTTCGCATTCCTCGCGCACCCTGACTTTCTCATCTTTTTATGATGACAAAAATGGGGAGAAATTTTTGCAGATTTCCATTCCAAACTTTCAGTTTTTTAAACACTCTTTGGATTTAATATTTTGTTTGGTTGTGTTTGACTTTATGACTTTATCTTGAGCTTTGGATTACTTGCGTATTATTACATTACTTTAAGCTATTAAAATAGATAAAGATAGTTGATTAATATCTGTACAGGACTAATTTGTTTTCTGTGGATGCAGATCTGTGTACAGGACAAATCTGTGTACATGACAACTTTTACTATCTTTACTCTAATCTTTTATGTGATATCATTGTTAGCTTAAAAGTTGTATTGCAGGGCAATAGTATTCAAATCTGCAGGAAAGTTTTGTCACCATAAAAAAGGGGGAGATTGTTGGAAAAATTCTCTTAAGATATTTTGAAGTCGACAAAACATTTCCATCAGTCTAGTCTAAAGACTTGCAGACTCTACTGGCAAAGTCTAAAGACCAAAGTCTGAAGATATCAAGACTCAAGTTTCAAAGTCTACTCTCATGGATAGTTTCCAGACCGACAAAGTTAAAACTTCTATTCTAATTCTATCTAGTATGGTTTTGACTCCAACGGTTAAGGAATATCTCTCGACTGGAATTAACACTACAAGATCTTATATTCGTATTCAAATAATCTAGATTCTCTAAATTCGCAACTTATATTTGGAAGGTTCTACTTATGGAAACCAAAATCCTGATTGTATGGGCGAGCATGATTGATGGGCTATCAACACTTGCCTTAAAGAGCTCGAGATCTCTCTAAATTGATTCTGTCCAACGGGTTGATTGGAAGAACTTCTTTGGAAGGTGCCAACGGTAATGAAGGCGTGAAGAAGTATTTAAGAGAGACGCTCAAGTTGTTGAAGGGTGCAAGATAGAAGAATTCCAAAGTCTGAATCTTCTTGTTATTTTGTGATCCTATTCTTCGAGCTATACATGTAATCAAAAGAGAGACTGAAGTGTGGTGAAACCTTGAGGAAGTGTAGTAGAGTCTCTACACTGTGGAATCAAGGGTGTGAAATGTAAATTCTCTTTTTGATTCTTAGTGAAATCCAGCCAGAGGGTTGTCCGTGCGGGAGAGTGGACGTAGGCTTGGTCTAAGCTGAATCACTATAAATTTGGAGTCTTGATTCTCTATCCCTAATCCTTTTACTTTTCATTATTTTCATTTGCAGCGATTATTGTTTTTAAATCATTATTCTCTCATCAAAGAAATTGCCTATACATTCGGTTAAAATTATAAGAATCGTCTTAGTAACCTATTCACCCCCCTCTAGGTGCTCATACTAGTTCTAACAAAAATAATTTTACAATAGTTGAAGGAGGTGTTGGTGGAGAGCTACATGATGTGGTTTTTATGGGAAGCTCCCTACACAAAACATGGAGCACTTGCTCATTTATATAAGTTGTTAAAGAAAATTCCGGACTTCTCTTGAATGAACCATGTAGGCTTCTCTAGCAAATTCTAGATTGTAGTTCTTCTAGAGACTTCTCTTACATGCTGGACATTTTCCTCTTTCTTCCAGAAACTTCATCTAGGAAATTCTAGAAAATGGATGACCATTTCCAACACTACAACATGGTGCTGTCGAGTGCAATGAATTGATAGCTCACAAATTACTGGAAGAATTCTTCGCATGATAATTGTATTAGAGGAATATGAGGAGGCACATCGGACTTTCATGGAGCTCAAAGATCGTGGGTTTCTAAGGGAAAATGGCAACAGCTATGTTTATATGGGAAGTGAAGCCCCGAGTCTTGCTGATTCACCGACCATAAGGACTTAGTCAGTCAGCATGTCCTGGATTGGCTGGTGTGCTAAAACAACAGAACTTGGGCTGGTCTAGGGAGGGTTATCCAGGAGGATGAGTTTAGAAAAACGAATAGCGGCAATAAGGGTTGAGATGTCCACACTCCTTATGGATGGTGCTCGTTTTTGCAGGGAAGTCCCCGAAACATTCTTCCAATGCCTGAACTGAGTTCTGGCTATCTTTAGTCCAAAGTTAAAAAATCTTCCCCTCATCACTGTCTGAGTTGAAGGAGCTACAAGTGCTAGCTCTGAGGAGTCGTCCCCCATCAGAGAAAATAGATGAGATCCATGAACTGACAATGAGAAACTGCACCAACTTAAAAGACCTTCCTCCCCTGGATGCCCTTTTTAGCCTAGAGGTAATCGACCTCTGTGGAACAAAGTCTTTGAGTAATACAAAATATGAATTGCTTCAGCATATGAGCAAACTTAGAATTCTCAGCCTATCTGAAATGAAATATGAAGCATTGTCATCTGTATCCTACCTCACTAACCTCAGAGAACTCTCGCTGAGAGGATGTCCCTGTGAAGTGTCTGACGTGGGGGGACTTGGAGACCTCGAGGTGCTGGATTTATTTGATACTAAAGTTGGATCTTTCCCACCCCTGGAGAACTTTAGCAACCTCAAACAGTTACTGCTAAGTGGTTGTGCTCTTTTTGAAGAATCGGAAAAATTTGAAGTCACTTCCCAAGTTGGATTTTCAAGATCTTTCAGGCAGGAAACTAGTAAATACCCCTATCTAGTCTCAGATCTGACTAGTCTATTGAAGCTTGATCCGTCGGAAATGAAGCATATTAGAAGAATTGACTGGAAAAAGATCGAGTATATAGAGAAGGAGTTCAACTTGAAAGGCTTGCGGATCCCTAAGTCCTCTAGAATTCTACTTCTCCTAGTACTGACTGACCTTCCGTTTCCATCTGTGGTACTCAATTTCTCCAGTTTTTGGAGGACAAATTCCAACTTGCGGCATACATGCTTCTGAAAGTTACATTTTTCTGTTGGGCTTCCAAAAGAAAGAGTTAAAGGGATGTACGACGACCTTGGAGACAGGGACTTATTGGGAAATGATAACTCCCAGGGAAGAATAACACATCCTAAAGAGCTTGGGCAGTCTCTAGAGATCCTGGATCCTGCATAAATTTCAGTATACACGAAGATGTTTTCAAGCATGCTGATCACCTACCAGTGGTTGACGATAGCTCTATTAGTCACTTACCTCAACTTGGTGGAGTTTTTTTTTGGAAGAGCTATTGGCTTGAGAAGGGCTTGAAGATCCATGGCATGGTAGGTAGAGAAGCAGATGCTGGAGTTTCAGAAAAGCTTGATTCCCTTTATCTGAGTCATCTCGCTTCCTTCCAGTCCAGGCGACAACTTGCAGTCTTGAGGTCTTCTTAGATCTTAAGAGCTCTATATAGAGTACTGCCCAATGCTTGCCCACATTTTGCAACTTTCCTCCAAACTGCCAAAGAACCTCAAGACCCCTCCAGATCAAGTCTTGCGATGAAATGAAAGAGCTTCTTTAACCTGACACGTCTGCTGTATGTAAATTGCAGACCTTGGACTTTATGGAATTACGAAAGGTGGAGAGGATTGGTGTTGCAATTGTCTCATTGTGAGTACTCAAAGTGAGATGGTGTCCAAATATGGAGAGTTGCGAAGAAACTCTTAGAGAAGGCAAAAATTGAGGAGGTTCTCCATATTTCTGATGCTGCTTGGCTGATGACTATATACGGTCTGATAATGAGGTGTGGGAACTGCAAGAATCTGAAACAGTTTGAATAGAATCCTGTCCCAGGCTCAAAGAATCTTCTTCCTCATCTCAGTTCCCAGCGAACTTGGAGATTTGACAGATTGTTTAGATAAAGTCACGTGCTAACTTGAGTACTATTTTTGGAGGCAGTTCAGCATCAGGTTCTTCGTCGTCAAGACTACGACCATGCTACTTACCTGAACTAAAAGATACAGGGTTCAAAATGCCACTTCAGTGCCATGTCAATGACCGCCCAAATATGCAGACAGACAGATCTAGTAAGTAGGTTAGTTCAGAACAAACTTATAAACTTGTAATCTTTGCAATCTCTCTCTCTCTCTCTCTCTCTCCCCATCAAGCTGGCGCTCTGTCTGTTTTGTCACTGTCCATGTCCTAAACTCATCCTTTTTTCCGGGAACTTCTGTCATGAATCTACGACGATCCACCAAAGGCTCGAAAACTGGACCCAAATTGTCTGGTTTCCTTGGATAATGTTCATTGTGATTGTGAACCTAAAGAAATCTCAACTCGCTCTTGCAAAAGAGTCGAGAATCCAGAAGCATTGTCATGATCTTTTAGTTTCAGGACACCCTGAGTCGGTGGTAGGACTGAGAGTTTTAAGTTGACAGTAGTCACAGCACCTCCGAGTCAGATTGCTTTCCTAGCAGGCTCCGTCAGTCCATAGCGGGAAATAGCTGCCGGATCGAAGAATTCGCAGTACTTAGCAAGTTGGAGGCCAATGAGCACCTACAAATGATGGCTCTTTTGTATTGCACATGATCTCTTCTTCTTTGTCTGCATTTCATGACCTTTGTTTTCAAGTCCACTCTTAATTTTTGAGAAATTAGTCCGTCAAAACTCTTTGACAATAAGAACCATTCTCTCTCTTTTCTTTTTTCTTTTCTTTTTATTTCTTTTTTTTTTTTTTTTATAAAAGACGTTATCTCAACTTTTCGGGTCGACTAATTTCTCAAGGAGGCATGTAGATCTAAAATAATTAAGTACATGGCTGAGGCTAAACGCCAAAAATCCATGAGTCAAGTCATGTTAGTTCAAAGTAGGAAATCCGCTTCCCTTTATATTAGAGAAGATACTAAACCAACTGGAAGTTCTCTAATTATCAATTTAATGAGTGATGCTCTTGCTGTATGACTAATCAAAATATTCCTTTTTACATATAAAAAAGAAAAGAAATTGGCTATCATCGACAAAATAAAATCATATTTGACTTTTGTAATATCTCTGTAACCGCTACAAATTTGTCTTTTTTTGCACGTTCTTGTTGCATTGCGCTTTTGTCACGCCCCAAATCCTACAAAAATAGGGGTAGTGACATGGCCATCCTTCTCTTCATCTGAAGAATGCAACCTCAAAATCAAAATAATATATTTGAGCTTCTATAGTCCAGCAAAACGTATGATTCTCAAACGCAATTCCAAAATTCAACTACCAAAATTTCCCATTATCGGCGCTCTTGTCTTAATTGATGCCAAGAGGGACCTAAAATAGATTAGAAAAGAATTATATAAACAACCACAACCTAATGAGTAATATATCTCTTCTAAACAAATCAAACATTTACTATCTTTTGGTGTTGGTTGTGTTCCGATTGATATAGTGTTTCTTGAGTGCATGATTGATCCATAGGGAAGTGCTGCATCTGACTAATCTTGTCGCGTTGGAGTGATGGCTGTGGAATTTGAGAGTTTGAGATGAGCATTCACTGATCAAAACTGCCGCATTCCTGGTTATCTGTGCATTCACTTCTGACGGGATCATTATCGTGAATATTGCACATGATTTATACTCGTTAGTGTATACGTTGATTGAAATGATGTGAAAACGTAGATTTGACCTAATGAGTTGAAGAATCAAAAGGTATAAAAGATGCTAGACATGTTGAAATATTCAATTCTGACCCGACTAAACCCGAAAGACGGAAAACTGATTTCGGATTATCCAAAAGCCTCCGAGCACTTACTGAATAGTGTTCTGCACTCGTCTCCAGAGAAAGTGAAATACGAGATGATTCGAGAGCCGAGCCAGAACCAGACTTGTATACGAGAAACCAGGACCACACGTCACCAACCCTAGAACTATATGAATGCGAAACAGACCCCACCTGCCCATTGTCAACCTGTAGTTGCAACTTCGTAGTCTCTCTTCCCTTCTTGTTTAGTGGGAAAAATACATGTTGTGCGTGCACAACATGCATCAGCTTTTGTCTCGAGTTCTTGTCGCTGGTGAATTTTTCGACAGGAATGAGTCAATCTTGAAGCAAATGACTTGTGACAAGCAAATGTATACATTCGTTGGAATAGCTTGTTTGACACCAATTTCTGCCATTAAACGTTGGACTTTTAGCCAAAACCTTCACAGATTTGCAGTCCTGCTTCTGGAGATTTACTGTTTATTGGCAGGATGGCCCATGAATAATCTTTTGGCAGTTCACTTAGTAATTATGGGCAGTCTTTAGGCATGACTTTTATAGTTAAAGAGAAAAATGAGGCAAAACTAACTTCTGGGCAGAGCGAGACAGTGAGAAAGCTTTAGGGAAAAGGGGTTTTTTCACTTCTTTTTGTCTTTGTCATCATTGTGAAATGAACAAATGTCAAATTTTCCTTGTGCATGTGACGTCAGATGTAGGACTCTGGTCTACAACTACTGTAACGAACTTCAACTTATTTTCGATGTCCAAGTGCTAAAACACAATTGTAATCTGCATGATGAATGCAGATGTAAACTTTTCCCAAATCAAAGTTGTTTTTGCCAGTAATACTCCAGGGAACAACTACTGTAACACAAGATTTCCTCAGCAGCGCAGGATTTTTTATAAGTCCTGTTGATAAATAAGTGGTTTAGTAATACAGTGGTGCATCCATGTAAAAGCCTCAAATTTTGAAATTGGCACATGTTTAAAGCTGACGATCTTCACCTAATTTTCACAATGAACTCATTGGAAGAAATTCAAGTCTTCCATAGGACAACCCTGGAGTGCTATTCTTTTATCCTGGCAGACTGATCAGAACTTAACAGAATGTGGAAGTTAGATCATAAGCTCCTTCATGCTGAGTTTTCTGACGACATGGCAGAGTATGGTGATTACTTTAGTTTTCCATTGTTTCCATATTGGATCTGTGAGGATGGCTGCAAGAATTCGAAAAACCACATGGTTAGGCTATAATCAACTTATTGCATTCGGAAAATATCAGGCACGTTGGTTATAAGTAATGTTATCATTCTTATTGTACCAGGAGCCTCCTAGAGGCTGGAAGTAATAATACATGATATTCGTGTTTGATGAGACAATAAACTTTTTTACATGGCTGGTTTCCAGGTTGGAGTAATTAAATTTTCTTCCTGAAGGTCATTCAAACCCCAACACGACCCCCCCACCCTTTTGGAGCCTTTGCAGTTGAAATTTGACAATGCATGCTTGTATTGAAGCACTACCATATTAAGTGATGTATGTGGAACAGTTGAGCTATATTTGTTCTGGGTGATCCCAGGATATAATTAAGAAGTCAAATCTCTTGTTGAAAATATTGCCATTCAGCTGTCTCTGTTTTCTTCTAATGAGGAGTGGGAAAAATATGATAATCTTGATATCGAGCAACAGGAGCAAGAAGTGGACTTGGAAAGTCTGAATCGGAGAATACTGAAAAAGCTTAACTTGATGAAATCTGCATAACTTGAACATATGAAAACTGCAAAGACAGAAGAGAAGAAATCTGGAAAGCTTGAACCAAAAGCAACAGTGAAGGTTGATCAGAAAGATGCTTCTGTGGCTGGAAAAGATATATATCTTCTTGTAGTTCTGGATGATATTATTAACAAGGATGAAAAGAAAATTCTTCTTGCTTTAAGTAACATCCTCCATGGGCACCTTCTTAAGGTTTTAATCACAAGAAGTGGCAGTGATACCGGTATTGGCAATGAGGGAAATGGGGATACAATTTAGATTGATGATAGAAGATCATATGAAATCAAATTCCTGTCTGATGTTGACTCATCAAATTTACTGCGGAATAGGGGTCAAGGTGGAAGTTTCTAGGGCAACTGCATTTGAAAGACTGTCTGCAGCTATTGGAAAAAATAGCTCAGGTCATCCTGGGGCAATTATTATGATGGCAGAAGCCATGAATAATGTCAAGGACTTTGAATTGGACAATGCAGTTGAAGAAGCGGCCTCTATACTTGAATCTGCTGATATCGAAACATTATTACAGCATGTGTATAAAATGTTGCCAAGCACCCTCAATTAGTGCTGTTGGCACTGCAGATGCTTGTTTCTCCATCAGGATAGCATCCACTACAATGAGCTGATAACTCACTGGTTACTGGAAGGGTATTTTGATCACCATGATCATATTGAGAAGGCCTATGAGGAGGCACATCATACTCTGATGGAGATCAAAGATTGCAGATTTCTAAGAGAAAAGGAGAATAGTTATGCTTATACGGAAAGTGAAGCTTTGGGAGTCACTGATCACCGACACGATGGACTTAGCGGGTCTGCGTCTGTTGGCATGGCTAGTGTGCTGAGTGGCCAAACTTGGGTTGGTCTTGGATGGTTATACAGACCAATGGGATGATCAAAACACATAGTGGGAAGAGGAGCGAGATGTCCATGCTCCTTTTGCAGGGAAGTCCCTGAAGCATTATTCCAATGCATACAAAGACTTACAGTTCTGGTCATCTTAAATCCGATGTTCAAAAAGCTGCCGTTAGAACTTTCAACATTGAAGGAGCTTCAAGTACTTGTTCTGAGGGGCTGTCGCCTGCTGGAGAATGTAGATGAGATCCATGAACTTACGAAGTTACTTTCTTGAGATATCTCGGGTTCATTTTGTGGAGGAAATCCATGATGATCTTTTTGAGCATATGAAAGATCTTAGATCTCTTAGCTTATCTGAAGTTGGCATTCAGTGGCTTCCTGCTTCTGTCTTAAATCAGAGTGAACTCCGTTGGCTCATTCTTAGAAATTGTCCAAATTTGAAACAATTGTGTGATTTTAAATTATTGAAGACAAAGGAATTGGCAAAACAGGAAGTGCTTTCATTGGCAAAACTTGAAGTGTTTGATTTCTCTGGTTCAGACTCTTTCAGAAATATCCAGGTCAAGACCCTCTCTTCTCTCCAGAAACTTCAAATTCTCAATCTTTCCAAAACCAAGCTTGGCGCTTGCCCTACTTTCGCGATTTGGGAGAGCTCACTCAACTCCTCTTAAGTGACTGTCCATCCCTGGCAAGAGTTCCCACCCTAAAACCATTTCCTAAACTAGAGATTTTTGAGCTTTCGAAGGCAACATCTTTGAAAGAGTTACAAGCAGATTCTCTGCAAACTCAGATTCACTTTAGAAAGCTGAACCTTTCTGATGCCTCTATATTGGAAGAATTTGAAGACGAGTCATTCAAACATCTTAATTCCCTTCGCCAACTCATTCTCTCAAATTCTAAAATAAAAGCTCTGACATTACTTTCTGAAAATTCTGAACTTCATTTGCGCTTGGCAAAGAATGGTAAATTCCTCACTAGGTTGCCAAACTTGAGTAAACTTCAGAAACTGGAAGTTCTTGATCTCTCCGGATGCTCGGAGTTGGTGGTAGCAAGCAATGACTCCTTTTGGGGCATGTCTCACCTGAAGACCATCAATCTTTCGGAGACTACAATTAAAAGCCTTCCTTCAAATTGCTTTCCTATCAGCCTCCATCACCTAATAATGAGAAATTGCACCTACTTGAAAGACCTTCCTTCCTTGGAAGCTCTGTTGAACCTAGAGGTACTCGACCACTGTGGTGCAAAATCTCTGAGCATAAATTCTCAACCTCTCTGAAATAAAATTTGAACAATTGCTGTCTCTGTCCTACCTCACTAACCTTAGGGAACTGTCTCTAAGAGGTTGCTCCTGTAGTATCTGAGCTGGATGCCCTAAAGGAGCTTGAGCTGCTGGATCTATCGGGGACCAAAGTAAGGTTTTTACCTACCCTTGAGACTTTTAGCAACCTCCGACAACTACTGCTGAGAGATTGTGCTGATTTGGAAGAATTGGAAAATTTGAAGTCTCTTACCGAATTGGCAGTTCTGGATCTTTCAGGGACAAAAATAAAAGAATTTCCTTATGATGTCTTAAATCGGACTAGTCTAAGGAAGCTCAATCTGCAGGATATGAAGCACATTAAAGAAATTGACCGGAAGAAGAAAAAGTATATTCCAGAGGAGTTCAACTTGGGAGCCTGTGAATCCCTAAGTTCTGAGAATTCCGCATCTCCTGACCTGTCTTCCATATCAATATGTGGTAGCAGATTTCTCCAGTTCTTGGAAGAAAATCCTAAGTTGTGGGATACATGCTTCCAGAAATTCCACTTTTCTATTTGGCTTCCCAAAAATAAAAATGGAAGGATATATGACCTTGGAGACAGGGGCCTACTGATGGATATCAACTCTCAGGGAAGAATTCCTCATCCTAAAGAAACAGGGCAGTATCTGGAGATCCATGGATCCTATTGCCTTTCCAGTCTACCTGAACATGTTCTCGAGCATGCTGACCACATATCACTAATTGATGATAGCTCTTTAAGTCACTTATCTGAACTTGTTAAAGAGAATTTGACATCAATAAAGAGTTGTTGGCTTGATAGGTGCACGAATATCCGTGGTATAGTCAATGGAGAAGAAGATGCTAAAGCTTTGGGAAAGCTTGACTTTCTTTATCTGTGTAATCTCTCTTCCTTAAGATGCGTCTGTGATGATAAACTGCAGTCTGAGGTCTTCCAAGGTCTTAAGAGCTTGTTTATAGATTGTTGCCCAAGGCTCACTGACATTTTCCCATTTTCCAAGCTGCCAAAGAAGCTTGAAAACCTCAAAATCAAATTTTGTGCTGAACTGAAAGAGCTATTTAACCCTGGTATGTCTGCAGAATGTAACTTGCAGACCTTGGATCTTCTGGAATTACCAAAGCTTGTGAGAATTGGGGTTATGATGGTCTCCCTGCGAGTACTGAAAGTGAGACAGTGTCCAAATCTGGAGAATCTAGAGGTAGTGCTTGGAGAAGCTGAAAATCTGGAAATTCTCCATATTTCCTATGCTGCTGGGCTGAAGACCATATGCAGTCAGAAAGTGAAGCCAGGGAGCTTAAAAAATCTAGAACAGCTAAAAATAGAATCTTGTCCTCAGCTCAAAGAAGTTTATCCCACATCCTATTTGCCGCCAAACCTGGAGATTCTTGAGATAAATTCATGTGAAAGCTTGGAAACTATATTCAGAGGCAGCTCAGCAGGTTCTTCATTGTCAAGATTATGATTCTGCAGCTTGCCTTGTCTAAGCAGCACTGCGCTCAAAGTACCAGGTCAATGTCATGTTGACAGCGACTGCCCAAATCTGCAAATAGAACGATCTGGTTAAGTGAGAAGTAAGTCCTCACTGATCAATACATTTAGAATCTCATTCACTTTGCAATTCCCATTTCAGCAGCTCCGGATCTAATTGATTTTGCAGGCATTTCTTCTGTCATGAATGTGATGATCCATTGAATGCAGGAGAAATTGCACCTGAAATGTCTGGCAGCTTTTTTCTTCCGTGATGTATTAACACACATGGCCATCGTGAATGGATAGAGAAATCACTGGAGGCTTACGGGATGCAATGTCCAACCACACTTGTTCTGATTTAATGCATATGTTTCCTTAAGAGATGTGCTGCAGCATAGAATTAGATACTGGATGTCAAATGTCACTTAATGTTTTATATAAACGAGTCTTTGAAGCCTATGCCATTCTTTCATGTTTGGTTTCAGGTTCCTTGTTTTGTGTCGATACTTCCATATTTCTACTGATTCAATCCCACCTATATTGAGACCTTTGTGACGGCAGCGGTGTCATACTTATCTACCCGAACTCACCAATTTTAATTTGTTACATTATGAGGCTCTTATTTACATTTCTAAACTGGATTCAGGTTCCTATTGGCAACCCTTAATCTACCTTCAGGCTGAGATAATAGCTGATTTTGTTCATAAATACCAGGTTAGACATTACTTTTACGAGCTGTGTAGTTTATAATTGTAGAACCAGTTATATGCGTATATTAGACTTTTAAGAGAATGTATGATCAATGAAGTATCACACGAGAAAATCATATTCTGAAGTTTTGGGAAGATGCAGTTATCTCCATATTATTATTATCAGAATTCTATATGTGAGAGGAGACCCGCAGTTTTCCTCCCTGTAATGTTTCTATCATGATACTACGTAGAAGGCCCTAAGTGTGAGAGGGTGAGTGAATATCATCATGTCATGAAGAAAGATGCTTATAGTTTCATGAATTTGTCTGTTTTTCTTTTTGTTGAGCATGTGTTGTGGAGGAAGAGTTCTCTTGACTTAATTTCGTTTTTTCATCTCTTTTATTTCTGTTCTGTTGTTCACTGTCAAATTACATAGACATACAGGGGAGAGAAGTTTGGGATCATAGACATATACAAAGCTTCAATAGATGATTCTACTAGGAAAAACAAAACCTGTTCATTCAAGATGTGAATTTGCATAAACTCTTCAATTCTCTAAAGTACCCAAGATTCAGAAAAGCCTATAGAGACATTTTCATAATGTGCATCTCTTATCCTTGTTACCAGAATCGAGAGCATGTGGCTAGTGATACCATGCCTATCGTGCCACGTGATGTAGGCATCGGCATGCTTTTCAATGGAAGAGGGCTCGAAGATTCCGCGACAGGCAAAGAACAAGATGGTTGAGTGAGGGTGTTGGTACAGAACTGTAGTGCAAGAGTTCAGTACAACGAAGTAGTACAGGACTGGACTCCCACTTCTCCCGAAGCACTTGGTATTTTTAATATTCTGATGCCAAGCAGACACAAGACCCAAAACTCCACTTGTTTAGCAGATCTGAAGGCAGTACAAGCAAATGCAAAAGTCACTTTGTACTGCACTTTCCTGGTGACTACATTATAAAAGACTGACTCTAGATATTGGAAAATTGCAAGATGTTTATGCTGCTGGCTGCTTGAGGAGAGTAGAGACTCCCATGATGCAGAAACGTTATTGAGTGCAGCGTTGATGAAATTAGTTCCCATTTCCATGGCCCTTCCTCTTCTTTTCCCCATCCATGTCTGGGGGAATAATGGAATGGGATCGTTTTGCCAACGCTGCACTCAAAAATGTTTCCATGTTTGGGTCGGGGATGTCGAGATTCTTAGGTTTTTCAGGTTTATATTCGCATACAATACGCTTGCATCTGTACTCCTGTCCTATGGATCTACAGGCAGCAATAAATCTAGAGCTCCTTCTATGTGTTACTGCATATTGACTTCTGATACAAAGTTCAGTTGTGCTTGTATATTTACTGCGAAGTATTCATGCACAAAAGATGGGTTTATCGCTAAACCCATGTTATACGTTCATCTATGAAGATAATCATCATGAAGTCGTCGATTTTATTTTTTTTTTATTTTTTTGGAGACGGGGAGAACAGAACTGCGGTGACAATGGCGCCCAAACCCCGATGACGTTAGGGCAGGACCCACCACCACGGCGTCACGCTTAATACCACTAGCGACCACGCTAGGATTTGAACCCGTCTCCTTCGTGAGGGGATGAAAGCCCAAGCCAACGCAGCCACCACATGGGGTGGTAAGTCGTCGATATTTTCTTGTTTAGATAATTCGGAAAAAGTTGCCTACTGAGTAACGAGCTCGAGTTTGTTTGCGGGAGATTCTTAACCCGTCAAAAAGGTAAATGAATAATTCAGGGTGATTTTGTGCTACTTTTGATGGAGAATCCAATTCAAATTTTTTTTATTTTTTTATCGATTCGAGTCATAAATCTTTTATAATTATGTTAATTTATTATCTTGCCAAATTTGACCGGCTAGTGCTAACGTAGACACCGATTGTTTGGCAAAGGTTGATGTGATAATTTTTTAATAATATTTTATTTTATTCGATTTTTTTATTATTTGTTTCCCTTCTTTTATGCTGGCCATGGTAAGTAAGAAAGTCAAAGAGGATGAAGAGGAAAAAAAAAAGAAAAACGAAAAAGGGAAAAAATAATAAAAAATTCGAAAAAAATATAAAATGTTATTAAAAAATTGTCACGTCAATGTTCACCAAATAGTTAACGCCGGCTAACATCCACGTTACTGCTGGCTGGCCCGCTCAATTTTTCTGGATGGACTGAATTGACATAATTACAATAAGTTTAGAACCCTCTTAGTAATTCTTCCTATTGATCAAGGCCCGATTAACACATTTTCCTTTCCTTTGGGATCAGACCTTTCTCCTATGACAGACGAATTCGCACTAAAACTACAGTAGAACTTTGTGTGCCTACGCTGTCTTTATGTTTTCCTTCAAGTTCACTCTCTCTATTTCAGATTTCTAATACGTGACATGGAGTTTTCATACAAAAATACCATCAGATTGTGCATCGGGAGAATCAAATGCACCGCAGCCACTTCTTCCATCGAATATGAGCATAGGTGGGTTTTCTTGCACGCTCGCCAGCCATGGATGATGATTCGAAATGAAAAATGATATCTCCTAAGGTATTTTGCCAATTGTCGTATTAAATTCTCCATAACAAATTGTATCCTATCCAGAGAGCAGTCCCTCTCAACACACATCTTCATTCTTTACTTAAGATATATATATATATATATTTTTTTTTTTGGTGACCCGGATTCCCATATATGGTGCCCGGCCGGAAAACCCTAAACGCTAACTGCTGGAGGACCCACCATCCCGACGTCACACTTAAGACAACAAGCGCCACCACTGAATTTTGAACCCCTTATATTTTGGGAATGATCAACGGAGCCCTTATCCAGCGGAACCATCACGACCGGTGGTTCACTTAAGATATTTGGTAAAGCAGTGGCGACATATCTGACTTGCACAAATATTTTTGTTTCCTAATAGAATCCGATCCATTCAACCCAAAAATTTCAAATTTTCCCTTACCAACTTCCTTGATCGTTCGGACCCCAAAAAAATAAAAAAAACTCCCTTGATTGTCAATTTGCCATCAAGCTTTTTTCTCAAGCAAATTTTTTTTTTTGGTCGGTCTCAGGCAAATTGAACCGGGGGTCGGGAGAGGGAATGAACTCGTTCCGTGTCAACCTTTCCTCATCCTGTGCCAAATCACGCGTTGCTTCCAAGCAAGAGCGCCTCCCCCCATTGGCCCATGACGGGCCCCACCCCTTCCCCCCACACGCCACGTGGCAGTATCTCAGTTTCGAGAGGGAGAGAGAGGGAGAGAGAGGGAGGAGGAGCGATCGCAGGAATCTATAAATGGAGAAGATCGCCAGATTCAGAGAGCCCCCCGCGCTCCCGCCGTTCTTCCGCTCGCCTTCCTTCCTCCGCCGAGCGCCGACTCGGGGCAGAGGCGCGGACGGCGTTTCCGCTCGCCGGAGGAGGTCCGGGAAGCCGGACTCTTGCCCCCCCCGGATCTCGGGTCGGGTCGCCCCGCCGCCGGGTCTCTTCCGGACCCCCACATGAGCTCCTTCCTCGATCGGGGCGGCGGGCCGAGCGCCCCGCATTTCCTCGTCGCCGGCTGCTTCGCGCTCGGCTTCGTCGCCGCCAGGTCCTTCCTTGACCGGTTCGTCTTCCGTGTAAGGTTTCCTTGCTAGTCGGGTAGGCGTCTTTTTGCGCGTGTTCTTGTTCTCGATCGCCGTTTGCATATGTGGGGATCGGCGTGGGAAATGTCGTGCTGGGTATTGCTAATGATCGCACGTTTAGATTTGTGAAGCTGCGAGATGGGTTTTTCCGTACGATTCGTGAGGCCGATTTCGCCTGTCCTGCCTGAGCATGTGATCCAAGCTATACTTAGATTGAGGGGGAAGGTCAGATGAAGAGATGGGTTTTCCAGGAATTTAGAGATTAATGGTTGTGGAGATGGCATTCTTGTGTGACGGCTTGCCTGAGCCGACGAAGCATTGAAGCTTACACGGCAACATTGCTTTGGCAGACCTGTTGAGGAGATGATGGTTATACATCTACGATCCGGAAATGGCTTGATGCTCGTGGTGTTGATATTAGGGAAATTTATTCATGTGCACGAGCCATTACCCATTGGTCGGATTGTGTGCCCCCGATTCATGTGAGCCCGATGCATGCGAATACTGCCTAGGCTAGTGTTTAGCCGCTCGTATAATGCTCTTTACACCCAGCAAATCTTACTTCGTGGATTTTGTGGCTTCTGAAATTGTTTCATTGTTTTTTTTCCAATAACTTGTAGAGGCTTGCGATCTTGTTGCTTCGTCTTGGATCTGGGCAGTTGAAAATCAATGAGGTGGTACAGGCAAAAATCATAAAATGTTCAGAATCTATGTGGAAGTTGACATACTATGCTGCCATTGAATATTGCATTCTCAAGATCACTTATCACGAGCGATGGTTCTGGGACACATCAGAGTATTTCGTAGGCTGGCCTAACCATGAGTTGAAGTAAGTAATTTTGTGCTTGTGAGATTGACAGCTTTGATGCATTTCTGAGTTCTAACTATTAGACATACTCGGAATTGCATTTTCACGGTGATCTGTTGTCATCTTCAGTGTGTTGTTGTCGTTCGTGGCGAGTTGTTAAGCTCTCTCTCTTCTTTGTCTTTTCACTTGCGTTATTTGCTAGCATGCTTAAGTTGCTAAATAACGTATGCTAGCAATAATGAAAAGGTTGGAGGGCTCTGTGAATGTGTTAGCTTAGCAGACATGCCAAAAAATTATTGTGTTACTGCTGTGAATTATAGTGCTGATAAAACAAGCAATGCTATTTCATTGTATATACACCACTGCTTCTCACCTATTTTATGGTACAGAGAGTCCTTTCAGTTCAGGTTGTATGCAAGAAGGTTGGTCAAATTTTAGAGGTTGCAATTGCAGAAGCACGTGTATTCATCTGTTATTTCATCATTTCAGGCTTCCTCTAAAGCTTATCTACATGGGCCAATGCGGATTCTACCTCTACAGTATTGCTGCTCTTGTTACCTGGGAAACTCGAAGGAAGGACTTTGCTGTCATGATGTCCCATCATGTAATCACGGTCTTCTTGATTGGCTACTCATACTTGACTAGGTATTTATCTCATTTATACCCTCAAAGAGAATTATAGGCCATGTCACATGAAACCTATATATCTAAAATGCACTTGCCACTTGTAAACGGCATATAAACTAGTCATTGAAGATCAACTTTGACATTTCAGCATTCTTCTGAATTGAACTTTTTTTGCCAGTATTTTTGCTGGCACAATCAATTTTATGAAAATGCATGTCTTCTACATCATGAGACACTTTTCTTGCTTGTGCAGTTTCTTTCGAGTTGGCGCAATTGTCCTGGCACTTCATGATCCGAGCGACGTATTCTTAGAAGCTGCCAAAGTTTTCAAGTACTCTGAACATGAGCTTGGAGCGAGTGTTTTCTTCGGATTATTCGCCCTTTCATGGTTCATGCTACGTCTGATATACTTCCCATTCTGGGTCATCAGAACAACAAGGTGCGACCTCATGTAATTGATCTCAATTCATTTACTTCTACAGGTTTAAGGATACCTTGGGCTTACGATTGCTTTAAATTGTGCAGTACTACTCTCTGTGATTACTTACCAATGGGGGAAGCTTATGCCACACCGCTTTTTTACACATTCAACTCAATGTTGCTGATGCTGCTCGTCTTCCACATTTATTGGTGGGTCCTAATATGCTCTATGATCAGAAGGCAGCTAAAGAACCGAGGAAAAGTGGGCGAAGATATACGATCCGGTAAGCCTTCAACTCAACTCCCTTACATAGTGTGGTACACAAAGTCATGGTATCCAAAGAAACAGGCTGTGTCATGTTGGTGTGTTTATAACCTCAATTATAGAGTGTGAATTCACTACTGATCTCTATATATACTGGTGCAGATTCGGAGGATGATGATTAGATTGCAGATTGTGTCAAGCCAATTCAGTTGGGTCAGCTTAGTCATAGATGCAGAGGTTGAGAATGTACCTTCGGGAAGGAACACATTTTGAAGTACATACACAGTCCAACTAAGGACACTTTTTATGAGTTCTTGTGTATAAAATGAAAAACAGGCATTGTGTAAGTTTCCCCTTTTGGCTCTATGGATAAAACTTAAGTTTATTTCTTTTTGGAATTAACAGCACATAATGCAACTACGGGCATACTATTATGAAAGAAAATAATCATTGATGAAGCCGCTACAATTTAGTTCTTTGAGGTTTTCTTGGAGCATGTAAGAGGTGACAAAGAAATATGTCAAAACTTCCGCCATGATAATCAGAGGTTATTTGAGCTTTAAAGAGGAAGAAACCCAAGATAGAAGATGGGAGGGAGAGTAGTTGATCTGCTCACCATGTTCTGGGATAGATATTAGAGTTCATATTTTAAACCTGATGCTGTCAGCGAGATGTAGCCCAATTTGAAGAAAACCCCCTAAGCGAACCTTCAAAAACTGAGGAATTTTAACTCAGAAACAGAGAAAGCGGGAGATGAGATGTTGCAAGGATGAGAAGTGAACAGAAGAAGCAGGAGGAATTTTAAATGGACGACAACTATGCTGAAATTTTTTGCATGAACTAACCTGTGTAAGAGTAGAAGAAATATAACAGTTGGTCGAGATGTCAAATGACAAATATGTACTGAGAAATGCAGAAGATTTGTGAATCTCGTGAATATGGCAGATGCCGGATTACTATGTCGGTGCATCGAGGTGACCCCTCCGTGATCATCACTGCGAACATTTTGGCGTGTCGATAGAAGAGATCATGTAACCAGCCCATCAACTGGACGTCAAGTTCTTCACATTTAGGGGCCGATTTGCACGTGCAGATTGACGTGCATCGAGCCACAGATTAGGAGTGAACCAGATGCAATATGTGCAGGAAGTGTTACCTCTCGCCTCATACAGTGCAGGAACTTACTGAAGTACGAAATGTACAGCAAATTTAAATGGAGACGGGACGGAAGCAAACATGGCTAATCGCGCATTCACCCATCAACTTTCTCTGTTGCGGGCATTAGAGGGCTTGATGAAACTGTACTTCTAAAGCCTAAAGAGCTTGCGTTTGAACAGGAAATTCAAGCATGAAGCGTCACTTTTCTCTGTTGTGGGTATTGGTCCGGTCAATTCTTTCTATTGATTGCACCGTTCGAAAGTTTTAAAACTTAATTATACTTTCATGATAAATTTTGAAGTATTGAGTGCACTTATCCTCTTTATTTTTTTTTTTTTTTTAAATTCTTGTTTCAAAATTTACTTTCCAATGTATTTTTCCATTGTGATTATTAAATACTATTTGCTTTTAGAAAATAAAAAACCTTTGGAGTCAAGAGAGATGTTAAAGACTAAACAGTCGAAACATTTGCCAACCTCACCCTTAATTAGATGCCTTATTTTAAGACGTGCCCTCTATGATATTGATAACTTATTTATGTAAGACACACAAAAAGAGAGAGAGAGAGGGAGGTATCCACAATGCCCCCACCGCTCCCCGCCAGGTGCGGTCATGGTGTGACCGTGTAACCCTCCCGGAGACATACGAGGGTCGCCGGCCTTCACTAGCCAGTGATGGAGCGAGTCGAACGTGGTGTGTCATGTCACCACCACGTTTACACCGCATGACGATCTTTCACCACCGAGAAAATATTGGGTAGGCCGAGCACTCGAAGTAAGCAAACGCTCCATCCACTCTTCTCTATCCTCTCTCCTTAACCGGTCTCCATTACTCTCTCTCACCCCTCTCGTCTCTCACTCTTGCTTTCTTCGACAGCCTCAACCGGCAGCTCCACGACGACTTCTTTCTGGAAAGGAGGAAGCAAACCCATCAAAAAGTGCTAGAGACGCTGAGGCCGTCACCTCGACAACTCTCAATATGGCAGCCGCAAGCTCTGCTTCAGGGACTTGTGAATAATCCGGTCCAGGAAGAATATCGCAGTTCTCTGTTTTCCCATCTTCCTCTTTACTAGCCAGAAAATAAAATCTTTACACGTGCTCAGGATTTGGCGACAGTTTGCTTGGCAATGTTGATTATTCCACCAAAATGGAAAACTCCATTTTAATCCTCGAGATGGGGTGGCCCCAGTACCCCAGTTGGTTTGTTCTTCTTCGCCAAGAAAATTCAGAAAAAAAAATTGGAGATTTAGGCTCCGTTTGATGAGATTTATATTTCTTCCAATTTATGTTCTTTTATTCCTCGAAATAAAAAAAATAGAAATCAAAAAATAGAAATCTATTTGGTACCGTCAATTAATTTTTCTATTCTTCGAAATAGAAAAGTAGGTGAGGCATAAATTTGAAACAGAAGCAAGAAATAGAACAAAGTAACATTTTGTTCTTAGAAATAATTTTTAGAAATAAGTCAAATTTTTCTTTCTTTTTTTTCTTTTCTTCTTCTTCCTCGCCGCTCGCCGCCGCTTGTCAGCCACCATTGTTCACCATACACTGCCGGCTAGAGGAGGAGCAAGAAGAAGAGAGGGAAAAAAGAAAAATCTAAAAAAATTATTTAAAAATTAAAAGAAATTCTACATTATAAAAAATTTGTGAGTCATACCAATCCTATTCTTTTTCTATTTCAAGAATAAAAATTTTGTGTAATTACCAAACTTATTATTTTACTCAGAAATTGTTCTAGGAAATAGAAATATAAAATGACTATTTTTGAAAAAAAAGTATTCCCCAAAACAGAAATATTACTAAACACGCCCTCAAAATCCTAATGAGAGAGAGCAGACAAAAGGTAACGGAGAGGGCTGTTAGAGACAAAGAGAGCAACAGACACCGAGGAGCCTGCGCAAAACATGAGATGATTAGCAAGTGATCGGGGCATTTGCCGACTTGGAGCTCCGGACCTACCCAATATTTTCTCATCTTTCATCATGCCGGTGTTGCCACGTTGGTGGGTATGGGAGGACCGCATGATTTAGACGAAGATATATTTCACAAAAAGAAGTCGATTGATTCGATTGCCAATGTGCGTGAATGGTTAGAACATCAAAAGCATACTTAACCTTCTTTGTATTATTTTTGGGAAAAAAAATCTATACTTTTTATCTCTTTAGTTGAATTTTGGAAATTTCGCTTTCACGTAATATTTAAAAGTTGCCTACTTATCTGTCTATGTGGATCTGAAATTAAAAGAAGGATTATTATTTTTAGTAGAATTGATGCTAATTAGATTGTCAATCTGAGCGCATATAAACTATAAGTAATAGCTTGTTTTAGTTTGACATTCATAAGATTTAGGATAGAAATAAAGCGAAAATAGTTTTTTTTTTTTTGTTTAAAAGTAATATAGACTATCTTGTCAATAAGACGAAATATGTTGGCTAAAATTGATCATCTATAAAGGTATAATGATCAAAAGTTTATATTGTTTCATCGGCTTGTGTGCGTTGTAGGCTTTACCTGTCAATATAACCGGTGTTGATTGAAAAGTTCGCGGCAAATCACCATCGAAAATTGGACGAAAAAACTAAAATAATTATTGAAGAATATTAAAAGGACTAAATTTGTTATAGATGAAAATATCCAAACCCAAAACCTAATTTACTTTTGGAGAAATCACATATAACCCCCTCGAACCTTGAGAGTAGTACATGTTTTGCCCTAAAACTTTCAACGAGAAAAGTACCAAAAAAAAAAGTCATAAACCCATTACAATAGTGCTAATTCAATCACAAGTCTTTCAATAATGTTAATTTAGTTATAAACCTTCTCACAATTTATCAATTCACTCTTTTCGATTAATTTTAGCCAAAAATCGTTGACGTGGACACTGACTACCCTACATGGCATTGCCACTTTTTAAAAATTGAATTTCTTTCTTTTCTTTATTTCTTTCATTTTGGCAAGCAACTTTGCTAGCCATAAAGAGAGGGCCAACAAGCCCTCGCCGTCAGCCTTTGAGGACTTGTTGACGCTTGCTAGCCAAAATGATAGGGAAAAAAGAAAAAAGAGAAATTAAAAAAATATATATTAAAAATCAATTTTTTATTAAAAATGTCCACGTCATCTATGCCACATAAAATAGTCATTATCCACATCGGTGATTTCTAACTAAAATTAGCCAGATGACAAAATTTTAAAAAATTTAAGATTAAATTGACACAATATTCAACTTGACTCTCATTTTGTTACAAATGTTAACTCTTTTTTCCTGTTAGCATGGCAACGCAAATGACTTTTAATGGATCATAGTTGTCATCTTCTTTCTTTTTCTAAAATCTCTCTTTCACCTTTATTTGCTGTAAAAGTAAATATATAAAATATATATAAATATATATATATATAAAATGGGATAAAATTAATTCAAACGAAATTCTAATAATATAAAAAATAAAAATCAATAATGATAGTAAACAATTAGAAATTGTTAAAATTTGATAAATACGTGCACCTTAATATAAATAAAATAAATATTTTAAAGAAATAAACGCAAATGAAATAAATAGGGAAAAGACCTCAATAACAAAAAGGTCAAATGACAAATTACTCATTATGTATTTTATTGACTAATGGAAAAAAATGATTGATTAATAAAAGAGTACTTCTAAATTCACTCTTAAGATGGCTTCATCCACCCCTATAGAGGATGGAAATAGAGGACGGAAAAGACGGAATTATCTAACTCGTGGGTCACGTTTCTCACCTTCTTTGTCTCTTTAAATCTTCATTCTTCACCCGCTAACCTCTATTATTATTATTATTATTATCATCATCATCATCATCATTATTATTATTATTATTATTATTATTATTATTATTATTTCATTCTCCTGATAATGGCAGGCAACAAGCCCACTTTTTTTTTTTCTAATGTTTTAAAGTTGTTTTTTGCTATGCAAGAGCAAAGTACATGATCAATAAACTTTGTCTATGAATCAAAGTCGAGCGTCTCACTGAAATTGCCAACAACGAATTCAAACATTGTGAAATGCTTGTTACTGATGGAGGAAGTAGCTTGATAAAATTTAATAAAAACCCACAAAAGAGAGGAGAACAAGAAAAATTTGGATGAGAAAAAGGACTAAAATATTTATTGAAGAATATTAAAATGACTAAATTTGTTGCGGACGAAAATATCCAAACCAAAGACCTAATTTACTTTTGGGGAAATCACATATAACCCCCTCGAACCTTGAGAGTAGTACATGTTTTGCCCCAAAACTTTCAATGAGAAAAGTACAAAAAAGGAAGTCATAAAACTATTACAGTAGTGCTAATTCAGTCTCAAGCTTTTCAATCATGTCAATTTAATTTTAAATATTTTCATAATTTACTAATTAAGTGTTTCCCACTAATTTTGGCAAAAAATCACTAACATAAAACGCCGACGCCCTACGTGACATTGCGGGTGCTGACATTGATAATTCTTACAATTTAAAAAAAAAAATCTTTCTTTTATTTATTTCTTTCATTTTGGCTAGCAACCTTGTTGGCCATTGGATGAAGGTCGGCAAGCCCTCGCCGTCGCATGCAAGGACTTATTGAACGTCACCAGCCAAAATGATAGGAAAAAAAAAATAAGAAAGATAAAAAATATATATTAAAAATTGAAATTTTATTAAAAATGTCCACATCAGCTAGGCTCCATAAAATGATTAGCATCCATGTTAGCAATTTCTAATTAAAATTGGCTAAATAAACTCAATTGGTAAAATTTAAAAAAAAAAAATTAATATTAAATTGACACAATGTTTAACTTGACTCTCATTTTGTTACAAATGTTAACTCTCTGTTATTTTTCTATTAGTGTGGCAATGCACATGACTTTTAATGAGTCAAAGTTATCATCTTCTTTCTTTTTATAAAATCTCTATTTCACCTGCCGTAAAAAGTAATATATATATATATATATATATATATATATAGAAAATGGGATAAAACTAATTTAAATGAAATTCTAATAATATAAAAATAAAAACCAATAATGATATTAAACGCTGAAAATTGTTAAAATTTGATAAATACATGCACTTTAATATAAATAAAATAGATATTTTGAAGAAATAAACACAGATGAAATAAATAGGGAAAAGACCTCAATAAAAAAAAAAAGGTCAAATAACCTTACCAAAAAAAAAAAAAAAAAAAGGTCAAATAACAAATTACTCATTACGTATTTTATTGACTGATGGAAAAAATTGATTGATTAATAAAAAGGATACTTCTAAATTCACTCTTAAAATGGCTTCATCCACCCCCTTAGAGGATAGAAAAGACGAAATTATCCAACTCGTGGATCACATTCTTCACCTTCTTTGTCTCCACTAAATCTTCATTCTTCACCCGCTAACCTCTATTTTCACAAACCCCAAAAAAAAAAAAAAAAAAAAAAAATCTCTAATTTTTTTTTTTTTAATTTCCTTCTCCTAATAATGGCAAGCAATGGGCCCATTTGTTTTTTTTTTTTTTTTAATGTTTCAAAGTTGTTTTTGCTACGCTAGAGCAAAGTGCATGATCACCAAACTGCGTTTGTGAGCCAAAATCGAGCGTCTCGCTGAAATTCCCAACACCAAGCTCAAACATTGTGAAATGCCTGTCATTGATGGAGGAAGTAGTTTGATAAAATCCAATAAAAACCCATGAAAAAGAGGAGAACAAGAAAAATTTGGGCGAGAATATAGGTGTTTTTTCAAGGGCCAGTTACTTGAGAGGAGAGAGAAAAAAAATGGTGTCTCGTTGCATAATGAGGATGAGATACATAAAGCATTTCGTGAAAGCAAGACAGGCATCACTGATCTGACATTCCATGTGCGTCCGAGTACTTCACAACACCGAATCCATCCTTCATCAATTCACCAACGATAAGACCACCCTCCAACTCCACCTCTATCTCACATCACTCGTCGTGGGTACGACCCTCTTCACAATGGCTGAACCTGCCTCCTTTAATTCCCAACTTCAACACCTAGACTTCCAACCTCATTATTGCCTCCTTGGCCTTGTCGCCCCCACCTCCTCTATCTTTTAAAAAAATTTCCCTACTTTTTTTTTCTTTTTGGGTTAAGGAAATGACGTCATTCTTCATTCGACTTTGCAACCTATTGCCATATCAAATTCTTAATCCATGAACAATACAACCAGACAAATAATATAAAACATATATTCAAACAACTAGAATCAAACTCTCGCCATGAAAAGGAAGGACTGTTGTTTTCAGTAGCATTGGTGCCAATTAGCTTGTCGATCTGAACACATATGAATTACAAGTAATAGCTAACTTTAGTTTGTCATTTTCATAAGTTTTAGAATAGAAAAAGGGCGGAAATAGTTATTTTTTATTTAAAAGTAATATAGACTAATCTTGTCAATAAGATGAAGTATGTTGGCTAAAACTAATCATCTCTAAAGATATAAAAATCAAAATTTTTCATCAGCTTGTCTACGTTGTAGGCTTCATGTGTCAAAATAACAGTGTTAACTAAATAGTTTGTGGCAAATTACAAACGATTTGAACGAAAGGACTAAAATTGTCGTTGAAGAATAATAAAAAGACCAAATTTGTTACAAATGAAAGTATCTGAACCAAAGACCTAATTTATTTTTGGAGAAATCAAATAAAACCCCCTCAAACCTTGAAAGTGGTACTGTTTTGCTTTGAAACTTCTAATGAGAAAAGTACCCAAAAAAGTCACAACCTATTATAATGATGCTTATTCAGTCTCAAGCCTTTCAATCATGTCAATATTGTCCTAAACATTTTCACGATGTACCAATTGAGTCTTTCGGGCCAATTTTGGCAAGAAATCGATAATGTGGATGTCATGCAATAATTTTTAAAAAATCCAATTTTTTCCTTCCTTTCTTTATTTCTTTCATTTTGGCCAGCGACTTTGCTATACATTGAGTGAGTACATGCAAGCCCTCGTCGTCACCCTATGAGAACTTGTCGACCCTTGCCTTGTGATGCCCTAGGTACGTCACGTGATATCATATCATTTCCAATTATATCTTATAAAATACATCACCACATACTATAAAAGAAGGTCGCAGTAGCTTAATACATATTACTTCTTTTTTTATACAAATGCTAGTACTTATTACCAAAATATATAGTTTTTGAAAAAGGGTCGGGTTAACGATCACTACTACTCCCATACCATTCCACAAGTGAGCCACCATCCAACTTAGGGATTAATAGTCTCAGACATCACCTCATCTCCTCCACCATGTACAAATGGATCAACAGCCAGTGGGAAGAAGGTATAGATAGTCTTTTTAAGAACATATTCACATATCGAGAGCCATTAGTTGGCATCTTTCTTGTTTCTACAGAGTGGTCCAGGCCGTAAGTCCCTAAGTGGCTGTTAGACCATTGGTTTAGCTCTGTAACAGTTCTAAAGAAGGAATAGTTCCGATCTTAAGTATGAGCTTACTTAGAAGATCTACATCTTCCTCTAGTTCTCTATCACAAATGAACTCAGATCCAAGTCCTATACATAGAAAAGAAGTAAGGATAGAAGATTTCAACAAATCTATAGAAAATTGGGAAATTCCTCAAGTTCAGCTTAAGAAAATATACAAACAATCAAAATTGAAATTCTTCAAAAAATCAAATTATGTCATAACCACTGAAGAAAGAAATATTCCTCTTTCTAATTCTTATGAAAAAATACACCTTTTGAATCAAGAGTCTATAAAGAAGCATAAACAAAAAACAATTATATTCATATAGGATTAGTCCAAGTAGGAATCAAACCTCTTACAAAAGAAGGCCTTAATACATCCATTCTCTTAGTATTACAAGATTCACGTCTCTTGAACTATGATGAATCTATTCTCCGTACTGTAGAAACAAGTCTCTGCAAAAGACCTATACATTTTGACTGTTACCCCAATTTCTCAGTATCTCTTAAGGATAAGAATATCCTTAGGGCCCTCATACTCCAAATCAAAACCCATAATTACAAAGTAGCATATGGGTCTATTTCTTTAGCTCTTGTCTATAGGATTCATTACAAAGCCATGGCCTCTGCCTTTGGAGAAAATGCTTTTAAACATAGTCCACGAGGAGAAACACTTCTCCTCCAGACTGACATTTCTAGAGCAAATACAACAATTCATAGATCTATTAATTGGAATCAAGTCACTCCACCTGAACAATGGGAATTAGAAAACCAAATTCCCCAACAAGTTGTTCAAAATACAAACCCGACCAATGTTATTCAACATCCAGAAGGAAGGGTGACCATTAGGTTTCTTATAAGATCTTTTGATTCAAGATCTAGTCCTTCATTTCATACATCCTATTCAAGGTCGGTAGATCTTAATCCCAATCTTCCATCTATAATCACCATTCCTCCAAGTACGCATAGAGATACTTCCATACGAGATACAACACCTTTATCCCCTAATACCAATAGAAATAATCATGAGACACCACATGAGACACCACATGAACCAGAAATTGGTGGTCTAGATAATAGATCAGGGATTTCCAAGCCAGTTTACCAATAGAACCAGCCTGAACTTGTCTTAGAAAATACAAATTCTCCTCATCACTCTCCTACTTATTCACAAATGATAGATGCAGAGCTTAATGTTTTAGAAAAACAGTTTGAACCAAACAGGGCATTCCTTAATAAAGAATTTAATTCTGAAGACAACAAACAAATCAGAGAATGGTTCTTCAAAATCTTTGCTAATAAAGCATAAGACATCAAGCAAAAATATTATGACTACATATATGAATATGAAGTCCATATATTTTTCTTTGATTGGTTAGAAGAACAATTCCTTGAACCAAAAGAGATGGTTGTTTTAGATCATCATTATAAGTGGAGACTTGATAATGGTGAAACCATAAAATCCAATCATCCACCTCTTAGAAGAATAAAAATACAACATGGAGAAAGCGAGGTAACAACTACTCCTTTTAGGATTCCAGACAAAGGAGATTCCCTTTACACTTACAAAGTTATTGAACAAAACAATTATGCAAATCAACATCTAGTGACCATAGGAAAACAATTTAATAGGATAGAGTCCACTATACAAAATCCTACCCAAATGATTACAACACAAACCGAAACACTCAAAAAAACCCATTTTTAAGGCTTTTGAATTTCCAAAAAAACCTTAGCCCAGAGTTTGCTAAAGCCATAGAACAAAAGAAAAAACTCTTAGGGAAATCAAAGCTAGACCATGCTCCTATACTAGACACTCCTAAATTCTAAGGACTAATTATTAAAGACACTCCTGACCAACCTACTATTAGTACCTTGACCAAACTCTCTAGTGACTCCTGATAATGAATCAATCGCTGAGGTAAATAGACTTAATTGGAGACAACCTCAAAAACTTTATTATAGTAGAGCCACCCCACCAGACATTGCCCAAGAAGAATCATCACAAAAAATACAAAATAAATACTCTCCAGATGGCATTTATGAATGGAATATAGATGGTGTAGCCCAAGCCAATATTATTAACATATTAAACAACATGGTAATGCTTGCTAATGCCTACAAAACACAGCAAGATGTTTTAGACCATGCTGTTGCTAATCTTTTAGTCGCAAGATTCACTGGACAACTTAAAGGTTGGTGGGATAACTATTTAACCGATGAACAAATAATACAAATTTTAACTACTTATAAAATAGACGACTTTGGACAATGCATGGATGATGAACAAGGATATCTCATCCAAGATGCGGTGAATACACTCATTTACTCTATTTCACAACACTTCATAGGAGATCCTTCATATATTAGAGATAGGAACCAAGACCTCCTATCCAATATGAGGTGCAAATCTCTAGGAAGATTTAGAGAATACAAAGAACTTTTCCTGCAAAGGGTCCTTGCTATGCCAAATTGCAACCAACCCTTTTGGAAAGAAAAATTCTTAGCAAGCTTACCACAAATTATAGGTGACTAGGTTAGAGATAGAATTAGAGAAGAATACAGTGGCCAAATACCTTATGACCTACTTTCTTATGGAGAAATAGTCTCTTACGTTTACAAGCAAGGAACACAAATGTGTAATACAATCAAATTACAAAGACAACTCAAGGAAGAACAATCTCTCACCAATAGAAGTTTAGGAGATTTCTGTGCTCAATACGACCCCTCTTATAATGAAAAAAACAAAACCAAAATGTAAAGGAACTTGCCCTTCTAAAAAAGAAACAAAGAAACATCGCAACAGACCTCAACCTCATAGGAATAAACGTAAACACCAGAATAACCAAAATAGACCTCAGACCGATAAGAAAAATTTTAAAGACATTAAATGCTACTCTTGTGGTAGAAAAGGTCATATATCAAAATACTGTAGAATTAATAAAAGATTGAATGAACTATCTTTAGATGACAATACTTTAAACCAGTTAAATAACATCTTTGTAGAAACTGATGATACTTCTTCTGATGAACTTCTTGAGGAAGAAGGTCTTCAAATAAATGAAATAGAAACCTCTTTCGATTCAGAATATGAAGATGCCTCTCCTGACAAACATATTCCTGAAATAAATATGTTAACAAAAGAAGAAAAATTCCTTCTCAACACTGCTGATAAAATAATTGACCCTGAAGCCAAAAAAGAATACTTAGATAGACTACACTCTTCTATGAATATTACTACTAAGCCCAATACTTCCTACAATCTTAAAGATATTCTGAGTAGAAACAAAAAACCCCAATCCAGACCTATAAATATTAATGACCTCCAAAACGAAATAAAACAATAAAAATTAGAAATACAAGCCTTGAAAGCAACCCAATTAGAAATGAGACAAGAAATTTCTGATATAAAATCTCTTGTCATAAAAGAAAAGAAAAAATTAGAATACCAAAACGAAATCATCAATACTTCTAATACTTCTGACCCAGCCTTTCTTATGTTATTAACACAAATAACATCTAGGAAATGGATAATAAATATAATAATAAAAATCAATAATTAGTATATTATTGAAACAACGTCACTCTTTGATACAGGGGTTGATCTCAATTGTATCAAAGAAGGCATTGTTCCAACAAGATACTTCAATAAAACTTCCGAATCCCTAAAATCAGCCTCGGGAGACAAATTAAATATCCAATATAAATTGCCAGAAGCCTTAATAGTAAAAGATCAAATGTCTTATAAAACATCTTTTCTTTTAGTTAAAAATATGAGGCAACAATAATTAATTCTTGGAACACCTTTTATACAATTAATCCAACATTTTACAGTTACTAATGAATGTATTGAAACTCATGCTCTAAACAGAAAAATCACCTTTAACTTCATAACAAAACCACATAAAAGAATCTTAAATATTTTACAAGAACACTCTATTTCAGAAATAAATTGCCTAATAAAAGACAGAAAACTAGCTTGAATTCTTAAAAGAAGATTTAGAATTCAAAAGAATAGAAGAAAATCTTATAAAACCAAACATCATAGAAAATATAGCTTCCCTACAAAAACATCATAGAAAAGATATGCTCTACTTTACCCAATGCTTTTTGGGAAAGAAGCATATTGTTGATTTACCTTATGAACAAGATTTTTCCGAAAACAAAATACCTACAAAAGCTCGCCCTACACAAATGAATCAAGAAGTTCTAAAATTTTGCCAAACAGAAATACAAGATTTCTTGAATAAAAAACTCAGAAGAAAAAGCCAATCACCGTGGGGCTATTCTGCTTTCTATGTTAATAAAAATGCTGAACTAGAAAAAGGAGTTCCCAGATTAGTTATTAATTATAAACCTCTAAATATAGCTCTTAGATGGATAAGATATCCAATACCCAATAAAAAAGATTTACTAAATAGATTATGTAGATCAAAAATATTTTCAAAATTTGACATGAAATCAGGATTTTGGAAAATACAAATCAATGAAAAGGATAAATACAAGACAGCTTTTACTGTCCCTTTCGGTCAATACGAATGGAATGTTATGCCATTCAGACTCAAAAATGCCCCTTCAGAATTCTAGAGAATCATGAATGGAATCTTTAATCCGTATTCAAAATACATCATAGTCTATATAGATGATGTTCTAGTTTTCTCCTCTAATATAGAGCAGCATTTCAAACATCTTTCTACCTTCATAAAAATAATCATACAAAATGGTTTAGTAATTTCTCCTACTAAAATTGCCCTCTTCCAGACAAAAATTAGATTCCTAGGTCATTATATCCATTTAGGCACTATAATTCCCATAGAAAGATCTATCTCATTTACTGACAAATTCCCAAATGAGATTAAAGACAAAACTCAATTACAAATATTCTTAGGCAATCTCAATTATATTATAGACTTCTTTCCCAATATAAAAATCATTTGCAAACCCTTACACCAAAGATTACAAAAGAATCCTCCGCCATGGACTTCAGTCCATACAAACATTGTCAAACAAATAAAGACTCATGTTAAAGAAATACCATGCTTACATATAGCCGACCCATCCACTTTTAAAATAGTTGAAACATATGTCTCAGAGATAGGATATGGTGGCATTCTTAAACAAGTCAAAAATAGCAAAGAACAAGTTGTTCAATTTATCTCAAAACATTAGAATTCCACCCAACAAAACTATTCAACAATCAAAAAAGATATGCTTGCTATAGTTCTGTCCATATCAAAATTCCAAGAAGATTTATTAAACCAAAAATTTCTCTTGAGAATTAATTGCAATTAGTCAAAGACATTTTACAAAAAGATGTATTAAACATTGCATCAAAACCAATTTTTGCCAAATGACAAGCCATACTTTCAGTATTTGATTTCGACATTGAATTTATAAATGGTTCTTCAAATTCATTACTTGATTTTCTCACAAGAGAATTTTTACAAGGGATACCAATATGCCAAGACCCAAAAAAGACAAAGATAAAGGCAAAGCCATTGCCGAAATCTCCAATACACCACCTAAGCCAACGGGCTTAACACCAATCAAGACATGGCTTTAGATAGTAAAAATCAATCATTCCTACAACAACATCCGATACCAAATACCCCTTCAAAAGAAGAATCCATACCGGCCCTAGCCAAGCTAGCCAACATACTACCCAAGGAAATACTAGAATTACTTGATCAATCTTTATAAAAAAAAGTAAAGAATGAACCATCTAGTGCCATCGAGATAAGCAACAATCCCTCCCCGCTTGCTGCACAAAGACAAGCGGAATACAAAAGAATTTCGAATGAAGTGGTCATTAGGCCACAGGCAACCCCTCATTCTCAAAAATCAAAATTATTTCCAAAAACATCATTTCAAAAAATCTTGACGGTAGAAGATGGATTCTTCGACGAAGATCCAATCAAATTTGAAAAAAACATCTTTTCAAAAAATTGGTTTTTTAAACCACACAATACAAATAAAACCATTGCTTATTATGAGCAAATTTTAGTGGAGACAAAATCAGCAAGGTTCACTCACTTTGCTGACAAAAATAATACAGAAAACATCATATACCCCTCACATTGGGGAACCTCACCTCATACATCCAAAAAATTTCAAGCCCAAATTACCCAAAACCTACCATACGCCTCCTCGTACACATACCGGGACTACCAACAAGCTTGGTGAAATGTCTTCTTCCGACAAAATACAAATTTCCAACACACTTGGCTAGTATTCTTCAAAGACAACTTCCCAAGACATAATTTACCAAACTGGTTTGACTCCTAGTGGGATCTTTTTGGTCCTCTAGAGGTAATACTACACCCTACAATCAAACAAGAATACCAAATATTCCGTCAATACTTCATACCAACACCACATGATACAAGATTCTCATGCCTTATGCATTTTTTCATAATATTCAAAATCTCATTGGTAACAGCATGGGAATTCGAATATAATACATCTACCGAACCAGGAGTACCTTTACTTGTCCGAAAATACAAGACAAAATGGTGGGATGGATTCAAATATCATGAACAAGGATTCGAAGCTGCAATTAAAACTTGGCTAAATAGCAAAAAAACCCAGATAACTACAGTTCCATCAAATACGTCGTTTTTATAGGAAAAATCCATGGCAAGTGCAGCATTAGCTGCAGTTCAGAGCAGAGAGGAATACTACAATATCCTCAGGATAATGCTCTCGGAAGCAGAAGAATCACAATGTGGATCCTCTAAATCACAAGACAGTCAAAACGGATCCTCACAATCACATCCCAGTGGAAATACCAATGAAGACGACTACTACAGAATTAGCCTAGGCTGAAATTAAGACAGGATATCACATGACAACACCGTTGCAGCGGCGCAAAGGCTATACACTGTAGCAAGATAGGCATGTACTGTTCACTATTCACTATTCATTCAATACTGTTCACTTTACACTATTCACTCAGTATTGTTCACTTTACACTGTTCAAACACTGTAGCACCTCCTATAAATACACTCCTTCGACACAGAAGAAGGGGACTCGAATTTTCAGATCTCATCCCTCTCTTCTTCCTTTTCACTCCCTTTTGTAAACCCTCATCCTTTCAAGCCTCAAGCTTTTTTACCTAGTACCCTTGGTTACAAAGTAAGTTTGTTTTCAAATACATCTAACATAGTTTATAGATGATTACCAACTTATATGATAGTTGGTTAACCATTTCTTGTAGTACAAACATCGATACTCCCTGGAGTGCGGATTACTGCCCTAGTGGATGACTTGATGTTCTAGTTTCTGCATCTTTAAATACATGTAATTTCAGTTCAAATAATACAAGTTCATACCACCTTCATGGTTGGTTTTTGTTTCTGTATACTCCTACTTTATATTTTATAAATTGGTTTTGCTCTTTATATTATCTTTAATTCACAAGATTTTATTTAATCTTTTACATGTTCAGAATTATATACTTTTTTCTCTTAGATCTATTACTCTCTTATACTTCCTTGTTCTCTCATATAGTGTGTGTGTGTGTGTGTGTGTGTGTGTGTGTGTGTGTGTGTGTGTGTGTGTGTATTTAATATACATAGGTAAGTTCATACTTGTTATGAATCTCACCATCACTACAAGTGAGTTCATATTGCTCATGAAGCTCGTTGATATCCAAATAAGTTCATACGGGTCATGAACTCACTAGAGGTGGCAAATGGGTGGGTCGGGTTGGGTATGGGTCGGGTCGAAAATGGGTCGACCCATATTTGACTCATTTAACCCGTTTTGACTCATATTCTTGTAATGTAAATATAGTGACCCATGTTAGGACTAGAATTAGCACCTAGAGGGGGGTGAATAGGTGACTAAAGCGATTTTAACAATTTTAACCCGAATGAGAGATTAAGGAATTAAAAACAACAATCGTTGCAAATGAAAGTAATGAAAAGTAAAAGGATTAGGGATAGAGAATCAAGACTCTAGATTTATAGTGGTTCGGCTTAGACCAAGCCTACGTCCACTCTCCTGCACGGACAGCCCTTCTGGCTGGATTTCACTAAGAATCAAAAAGAGTGTTTACAATCTCACGCCCTTGATTCCATAGTGTAGAGATTCTACTACACTTCCTCAAGGTCTCACCACACTTCACTCTCTCTTTTGATTACATGTAATGCTCGAAGAATAAGATCACAAACTAAGAAGGAGATTCAGACTTTGGAATTCTTCTATCCGGCACCCTTCAACAACTTAAGCGTCTCTCTTATATACTTCTTCATGCCTTCATTACCGTTGGCACCTTCCAAAGAAGTTCTTCCAATCAACCCGTTGGACAGAATCAATTTAGAGATCTCGAGCTCTTTAAGGTAAGTGTAGATAGCCCATCAATCCCGCTCGCCCATACAATCGGGATCTTGGTTTCCATAAGTAGAACTTTCCAAATATAAGTTGCGAATCTTAGAGAATCTATATTTATTCGGATACGAATATAAGATCTTGTAGTACTGATTCCAGTCGAAAGATATTCCTTAACCGTTGAGTCAAAACCATATTAGATAGAATTAGAATAGAAGTTTTAACTTGTTGGTCTGGAAATTGTCCATGAGAGTAGACTTTGAAACTAGAGTCTTGTTATCGTCAGACTTTGATCTTCAGACTTTGCCAGTAGAGAGTCTCGCAAGTCTTCGACTAGACCGATGGAAATGTTTTGTCGACTTCAAAATATCTGAAGAGAATTTATCCAACAATCTCCCCTTTTTGATGGTGACAAAACTTTCCTGCAGATTTGAATACTATTGCCCTGCAATACAACATTTAAGCTAGCAATGATATCTCATAAAAGATTAGAGTAAAGATAGTATAAGTTGTCATGTACATAGACTTATCATGTACATAGACTTATCCTGTACACAGATCTGCATCCACAGAAAACACATTAGTCATGTGCAGATATCAATAAACTATCTTTATCTAATTTAACAGCTTAAAGTAATACAGTAATAAGCATGCATTCCAAAACTCAAGATAAAGTCATAAAACCAAACAAAATATTAAATCCAAAAAGTGTTTAAAAAGTGAATAGTTTGGAATAAAATGAGAATGAAAATCTGCAAAGTCTTCTCCCCCTTTTTGTCATCATAAAAAGGTGAGAAAGTTAAGGAGAGTGTTGGTGCATCTGTTCACTTGGAAAGTCACCTTCTTCTGTGAGATCAAAGTGCGTAGGCCCCTCACCTGAGCCCTGTGGTCCCCTGCTCGCCATTCTTGAAGATTTCCTTTGGTAAGACATTGTCGCTTTCTTGGAGGGAACTTTCACACTTGTGTCACAAGAAAGTTAAAAACTTGAGAAGAAAAACTTTGAGGAGAGAAATCTTAGAGAGTGAAAAATTTGTGAACTAGAGTTTCTGGGTAAAGTAAAAAAGAGAAGGAGAATGAGTATAAAAGGCAATCGATAAGAGGTATCTGAAGCGTCGCGACTAGGAAAGATTAAAAAAAAATTCCTTTTAAAAAAATAACTACCTTAAACAAATCGATAACCACCCTTTTAAAGATTAACTGTCTTAATAAACTCAATTAGAGATAAACAAACAATCTTACATTTTCGAGATATCAGTTTAAGTGAGTAAATGAACTGTAATTATAACAACTTACAGTCGTGACGATTAGTATTCCAAGTCTGAATTTTTGAGTCTGATACTTTGACAGACTTAAATTCTGAGTCTGAACTTCAACAGTCTTCAAGAGATAAAATGTTGAGTCTTGAACGAATAGACTCAAATAAACTTTTCTCAAGTGGCTTTGTGAAGATGTCTACCAGTTGATTCTTTGAGTCAATAAATTGTATCAAGACTTCTTTGTTCTGAACATGATCTCTTATAAAATGATGTCGAATCTCAATATGTTTTGCTCTTGAATGTAGGATAGGATTCTTTGTAAGATTGATTGCACTGGTATTGTCACATTTGATCTCTGTGCAAGAGTCTTCAATACCAAAGTCTCGTAGTTGTTGTTTTATCCAGAGTATTTGAGAACAGCAACTTCCAAGGGCTACGTATTCTACTTCAGCTGTTGAAAGAGCCACAGTACTTTGTTTTCTTGAAAACCAAGATACTGCCCCGTTGCTAAGTAATTGACACGTACCTGAAGTGCTTTTTCTTTCAACTCTACAACCTGCAAGATCTGCGTCTGAATAACCAAGAAGAGTAAAGTCTCCTTCTTTAGGATACCATAGACCAATCTTAGCAGTAGTTGCAACATATTTAATGATACGTTTGGCAGCACTTAAATGAGATTCCTTAGGATCTGATTGAAACCTAGCACATATGCAAACGCTAAATAATATGTCAGGTCTAGATGCAATAAGATAAAGAAGTGAACCAATAATACTCCTATATGATTTTTGGTCGACTTTCTTCCATGCTTCGTCTTTGTCTATCTTCAAAGAACTTGACATAGGTATGTCAGTCTTTTTGCAATTCTCCAAACCGAACTTTTTAACAAGTTCCTTTGCATATTTTTCTTGATGAATAAAGATTCCTTCTTTCAGTTGTTTTACTTGTAGACCAAGGAAGAAGGATAGTTCACCCATCATGCTCATCTCGAATTCATCCTGCATAGACTTAGAAAATTTCTTGCACAAAGTCTCATTAGATGATTCAAATATAATATCATCGACATAAATCTGAACAAGTAGAAAGCTTTTGTCTTCCTTTTTAATAAACAAGGTAGTATCTACCTTTCCTTTAGAGAAACCACTTTGAATTAAAAAGTTACTTAGCCTTTCATACCAAGCTCGAAGAGCTTGTTTTAATCCATATAAAGCTTTCTTCGATCCGAACACGAGTCTAGTTTCTTTGAGTCTTCAAATCCAGGAGGTTGTTCCACATAGACTTCTTCTTGAATAAATCCATTCAGAATGCGCTTTTGACGTCCATTTGAAATAACCTGAAATTCTTATAACATGCATAAGCAAGTAGTAATCGATTGCTTCTAACCTTGCTACTGGAGCGTAAGTCTCATCATAGTCTATTCCTTCTTCTTGCGTATATCCTTTAGCCACGAGTCTTGCTTTGTTTCTTGTCACTTTGCCTTTTTCATCAACTTTGTTCTTGAAAACCCATTTAGCTCCAATAACATATTTACCTTTTGGTTTAGGAGTTAATTCCCAAACATCGTTAATACTTAATTGTCGAGCTCTTTCTTGCATTGCTTCAATCCAGCTTTCATCGCTAAGGCTTCTTCAATGTTTTTGGGTTCTATTTCAGAAATAAGTGCAACGGCACTAGACTCTTCTCGCCTTTTGGATCTTGTTCGAATTCCCTCATTAACGTTTCCAATAATGAGTTCTTCAGGATGACTAGACTTGTGCTTCCAGTTACTGGACAGTCTGATAGATTGTTGATCTTTTTCTTGAGTTGATTCTTCATCAGTAACTTGTTGTACTGCTTCTGAATTTTGAACTGCTTCATGGGAGATAGATCTAGCAGAGTCTGGAACAGATTCTGATTCTTCAGTCTGAATTTGCTGAATCTGTAGAGAGTCTTGAAATTTGACGTTCATTAATTCTTCCACGGTCTGAGTCTTCTTGTTGAATACTCTATAGGCTTTGCTTGCAGTTGAGTAACCAAGAAAGAATCCTTCATCTGATTTTTCTTCAAACTTACCAACTCGATCATTTGCATTCTTTAGAATAAAGCATTTACAACCAAATACTTGAAAATAAGAAACAATTGGTTTCTTTCCTTTAAAAATTTCATAAGGAGTTTTCTCAATAATTGGCCTTAAGAATACTCGTTAATAATATAGCAAGCGGTTGAAACAGACTTCAGCCCAAAATCTTGAAGAAATATTACTTTCAATTAAAAGAGTTTTGCCATTTCTTGTAAAGACCTATTCTTCCTTTCCACAACCCCATTCTGTTCTGGTGTGTATGGAGAGGAAACTTTGTGCTGAAAACCAGATTCGTCACAGAATTTAGTAAAGTCTTGATTTTCAAACTCACCTCCATGGTCTGTACGGATGATTGAAATAGTATGACCTTTCTCATTCTGCACCTTCTTAGCAAACTTTGAAAAGTGAGAGAAAGTCTCAAACTTACTTGCAAGAAAGTAGACCCAAGTAAATCGTGAATAATCATCCACTATTATTAGGCAGAACCTTTTTCCACCAATGCTTTGCATTCTAGTAGGTCCAAATAGATCCATATGCAGAAGCTGCAGTACACGATTAGTGGAAACTTTACTTATTGATTTGTAAGAGTTTCTAACTTGTTTACCCAAGACGCATGGTGTGCATAGATCGACTTTAAGTAATTGAGAATGGGCAATCCTCGAACAAGTTTCTTGGAGGAGATCTTGGTGATTCGCTTCATATTGGTATGGCCAAGCTTTCGTGCCATAGATTAGCTTCAACTTGTACCGATATTAAGCACTGTGATCTTTCATGATTCACATCCAGAAGATAGATATTTCCATGTCTTCGTCCAGTAAAAGATTGAGTAAAGTCTTTACTGATTCCTGAGCACGTTCCTTCCTAGAAATTGATCTTGAATCTAGTATCACACAATTGGCTTATGCTAAGCAAGTTGTAATTTAATCCTTCAATTAAGGAAACATTCTTGATTGACAAACTTCCAATCTTTACTGTTCCACGACCAGTAATTCTTCCTTTGTTGTTACCACCAAAAGAAACTTTTCCTCCATCTATCTGGTCAAGTTTTATGAAGCAGCTTGAGTCTCTTGTCATATGTCTTGAGCAGCCACTATTTAGATACAATTTAATCTTCCTTTTGATAGTGATATGCAATTAAAAAGAATTCAAGCTTTCTTTGGTACCCACATCATTTTGGGTCCAGAAGAGTTAGAGCAATAAACAGTCTTTGCCCAACTCCTTTTAACAGTCTCCAAACCAAAGGACATTCTTTCTCAAAATGTTCTCGAGCTTTGACACTTAGAACATTTCAAAGCATTTCGCCAACAGGTTTTACAAAGACTTTCTGGAAATGATTTTTATAAACAATCCTGGTTGGTCTTTGTTTGATTCTTTCCTTTACCTTTGGGAAATCAATTAGTGGAATTGTTTTAGAAGTCATACCAAGACCTAACTTATCAAAGTAGGGTCTTTGTATCGAAAGAATCTTATCCAATTTTTCAGAACCATTTGAAAATCTTTTTGATATATTAGAAATATCATTCTTCAAAAGATTATTTTCTTTGGAAACAGTCTGAGTTTTCTTTCAAGATAGTAAAGTTCTTTTCTAACTTTTCAAACTTTTCTTTCCAAAGTTTTTCCTGTTGCTTCAATGTAGAATTTTCATTTTTCAATTCGGAGATCCTCCTAAGAGAGGTTTTTAGACTAAGACAAAGTTCATCAATATATTTGGAAACTTTGACAGGAATTTTTAGATTACTAACCTCAAGCTCACTGTCTGAGTCTGTGTCCGTATCAAGGTCTGAGTCTGAATCAGATTTTGCCATCAAACAGATATTGGCATAATCATCATCACTTTCTTCACATTCAGTATCACTCCAAGTCTCTGCTTTGAGTGCCTTCCTGTATTTCTCAGTCTTTCCTTTTCTTTTCTTTAACAGAGGACAATTGGGTCTGATGTGTCCCTTTTCTTGCATTCAAAACAGGTCACTTCTTTGTTAGAATCATCTTCCTCTGTTGATTTGTTTTGAAACCTTTGTGAGCTTTGTTTCTTCCAATTGAATTTTCTTCCCTTTCTATTCAACTTTCTGATCTCTTTATCATGAGTGCCAGTTCTTCGTCATCTAGATCTTCTTTAGAGTCTGTAACATCAGAATAATCATTAGACTTTAAGGCAATAGATTTCTTACCTTTTGAATCTTCTTCTTCGTTGGTGTTCTCTACTTCGTAAGACTGAAGAGTCCCAACCAGTTCGTCTACAGAGAGTGGAGCAATCCTTTGTGTCTCTCTTATTGAGGTTTTTATGTAATTCCAGTCTTTAGAGAGTCCACGTAGAAGTTTGTTGACCTTCATATGTCCTGAGATTGGATGTCCCTGATATTCAAGACCATTCACAATTTTAGTAAAGCGACTAAACATGTCGGTTATTGATTCTCCCGATCTCATATTAAAGACTTCATATTGTCCCAAAAGAATATTGATCCTTGTTTCTTTCACTCGATCGGTCCCTTCATAGGTAATGTGAAGCCTATCCCACTTCTTTCGCTGTATCACAAGAAGATATTCTGTTATACTCAGTAGGGGATAAAGTACAATATAAGGAATAAATGGCTTTAGCGTCAAGAGTCTGTCTCTTGGTTATTTCTTCTTGAGTCATCTCGATAGGACCAACAACTTCTTTTCCTCTCTCTGATTCTCGATGCAGGCAAGAATGATTCCTTTATCTACCACTTCCCACTCCAAAGGATCTTTCGATCTTAGGAATGCTTTCATCTTGTTTTTCCATATGCTGTAGTCTTTTCCATCAAAGTATAGAGGTCTGGTATTGCTTTGACCTTCAACCAACCCTGTAGGCAACATACTAGCCATAAATCTTTTACTCAGAAGTAAAGACACTTCTTATAAATGAGTACACAAGCTCTGATACCAATTGTTAGGACTAGAATTAGCACCTAGAGGGGGGTGAATAGGTGACTAAAGCGATTTTAACAATTTTAACCCGAATGAGAGATTAAGGAATTAAAAACAACAATCGCTGCAAATGAAAGTAATGAAAAGTAAAAGGATTAGGGATAGAGAATCAAGACTCCAGATTTATAGTGGTTCGGCTTAGACCAAGCCTACGTCCACTCTCCCGCACGTACAGCCCTTCCGGCTGGATTTCACTAAGAATCAAAAAGAGTGTTTACAATCTCACGCCCTTGATTCCACAAAGGTGTAGAGACTCTACTACACTTCCTCAAGGTCTCACCACACTTCGCCTCTCTTTTGATTACATGTAATGCTCGAAGAATAAGATCACAAACTAAGAAGGAGATTCGAGACTTTGGAATTCTTCTATCCGGCACCCTTCAACAACTTAAGCGTCTCTCTTATATACTTCTTCATGCCTTCATTACCGTTGGCACCTTCCAAAGAAGTTCTTCCAATCAACCCGTTGGACAGAATCAATTTAGAGAGATCTCGAGCTCTTTAAGGTAAGTGTAGATAGCCCATCAATCCTACTCGCCCATACAATCAGGATCTTGGTTTCCATAAGTAGAACTTTCCAAATATAAGTTGCAAATCTTAGAGAATCTATATTTATTCGGATACGAATATAAGATCATGTAGTGCTGATTCTAGTCGAAAGATATTCCTTAGCCGTTGGAGTCAAAACCATATTAGATAAAATCAGAATAGAAGTTTTAACTTGTCGGTCTGGAAACTGTCCATGAGAGTAGACTTTGAAACTAGAGTCTTGTTATCGTCAGACTTTGATCTTCAAACTTTGCCAGTAGAGTCTGCAAGTCTTCAAACTAGACTGATGGAAATGTTTTGTCGACTTCAAAATATCTGAAGAGAATTTATCCAACAACCCATACCCAACCTGACCCATACCCGACCCATACCCGACCCATATTGCTAAAACCTACTAATATTTAAAAAAAAAAAAAAAAAACCCGCGCTCACTTTAAGCTATATGCTAATTGGATAAAAACCTCAAATTGAATTAAAAATAGTACATAAAATAAAATTTGTTAAAAAAAACCTATAAAATAAAATTAAAAAATAGTAAATAAAATAAAAATTGTTAAAAAAAACAAAATTGATTTTCGATCTAGTTGTCACGGTCCAAAATATCAGCAAACAAAATAGGTGCACTGATTAAGTATTAAGCAATCTCTTCACAATCTAATGAAGCAACCAAAACGAGCCTCTTAGCCATGACCTTAAGGAATGCTAGAGAACAAGTTTGTCGGACTCCATGTCCACACCGAGACAAAAACTAAACCTCAAGCAGATGCACTAAATAATCCCTAGCATCATAAAAAAGGATGAAACTCGAGGATGATGAGCTCCTTTTTACACAAAACAATCGAACACGGTTAACTTGCTTCCCACTTCAAGTTAGTCATTAACCTTGCTAATCTTTCTTCTTATTATGAGAAGTTCAAGAGGTGCAAGAGAGAATGTGAGACTTGATTTGTCCAGCTCAGCTAGAACTTCTTCCTCAGGTCTGTAAATCAAATCATTCATCCGCCATATCTGCAGTAAACAATTTGGATCCAATCAAACATACAACTGTTCAAGATAACTTATTTGTGATGCAGAGCATATATCCAAATAGAAAGGCTACATCAATGCTAGCTATCAACATAAAAGTCAACAGATATATCCTTTATTTCATAACAAATTTCCAACCACCACAAGCACAAGAATGTATCATTAAGTCGTGACAATGAAATATGAATGAAGCTGTCGACATGCATTTAAGGGTAAAACCAATGGTTTGCATAAATGCGAAAGGTGTGAAAGTGAAACTACCTGCAGTGTACCACCTCCACCAATACTTTCACCATCATCAGAAACACTAACTATTGTCCAGGGATCGGACAAATTCCAATGGAAGTCAACAACCTTGTCCTTATAAGTAATAAGAACATCAATTAAAGGTCAAAGTTGGAAGAACTATTGATCAACCTAAGAGAAGCAAGCAAATTTGGCACCTGTGCCCAGCATGACGGAAGAATAACCCTGGAAGAGAATTGGGTACTTTTGAACCCACGGTCTCTATCTTTCTACCAACTGAAAGCAACAAAAGATTTATCAACAAATAACACGAAACAATGTAGGAAGTATTGTTAATAACATCAATTTATGAAAACATCAGATAACTTCAGCATTGAGTTTTTGCCATGTGATGATACACTAGATCTCTTTTTTACCATTACATCCTATCCAGTACCATATCTCTTCCTCGTAAACTATCTTATCTCAATGAAGTACTTAAAGCAGCAAACTAACAATTGCTAAGAAAAGTACTCACTAAACTCGTCCTACGAGGAACAACCAAAAGGACTAGGCGAAGTAAAATGAATAGCACCTTAAAAATGAAGGCAAAGCTAACAATATTGTAGCTGCTATACTCTGTTTTATGCAGAAAGACATGAAGCAAACAAACTTTGAATTCAACAAATAACACACATGCACAAATCACAGAGAGAGTAATAACATGCAACAAGCACCAGTAATTTTCATCTATCTCTCAAGAACAAGACTGAAGGCAAACTTGGAGAGTATTTCCTCAATGAGATAGCCAAGTTCCGAGTTTTGAAAACAAATTAGTGCTACTTCAAATATGCCAGATGAAGTTGATCAACGGCCTTAGGTAACTTGAGTCAATCCAACTCCACTAACATTTAAACTCAACTTAGTCACAGCCTGAAATCTTTTTGGTCATGACCACATTCAAACATGAACGGGTTTCATTCACATCATCAACCCAATCTAAACACTTGACAAGGACAACATTACCAACATGCTTTCAAGTCCAGAAACTTCAGAAAACAGTCAACTCAACCAAATGCCGTGTCTTAATTCCAAGTGTGAATTCACACGCGGTCCTTTTTATATATATTTTATTATAGTAAAACCAAAACAGGATCCATGACCCATCAACACAATAAACCAAAACAGGATCCATGGACCACCAAATTCCCTCAGCTACCACTCGAATTCATCTCAAGACACAAATTCAGAAAATCTTACTAGATGATTTTAATATGTTAAGACCACGCATCTAAATCGCCGCGTCCAATTCACCTCTCAGAAGCCCCCGCTCAAGGCTACCAGGTAAAAACCCAAAAGCCCCAAATGGAGCAACATCAGGCAGAGCCGATCAAATGAAGCAACACACCTCCATGCAAACGAAAGACCGACAACGAAAATTAACAAACGAGAATTTAACATTCCGATATTGCGCGCGAAAAAGAATAAGAAGAAGCAAGAAACAGCGCAATCAACAAGCAACCCATGAATGGCAAGAACCCCCTCTTCTAAACCCAATTGCCCGCTTCATGCAGATAAAACAGAGAGACCCCCCAACTCCAAGCAACTTCCACATAACCAAAAAGACCCAAAGCCTTTCTTCCATCCATTCTACTCTCGAGAAAAGAAACAGCGAAGTGCAAGCATTCACGCGACTAACTGCTGAAAGAGAAAGAGAGAGAGAGAGAGAGAGAGAGAGAGAGAGAGGGGCAGAGACAAGGGGGGAGAGGAACATTACTTGAGAGGATGGGCAGCTCGGCGAAGAGCCCACATGACGATGGAGCTACAAAGCTGAACTCAGAGGCGGGCGGCAGAGGCGACTCGAAGGCGAGCCGCAGCAGCGAGTGGCGGAGGCGGCTCGGAGGCGAGCGGCGGAGGTGGGTCGAAGGTGAAGGTCGAAGGGCTGTCGCTGAGCGGCTCTATCGGAGGAAGAGAAACTTTTTGGGTTTTAAAAATGGGTCGAAAATGGGTCAGAGAGTATGGCCCATTTTCAACCAATATAAAACTGAACTAAAAATGGGTCAAACGTGGGTTAATAGTTGTAATGGGCTATTAACCCATATTCGACCCATAATGAAAAATATGGGTGCAAAATGGGTCATGGACCCATTTTGTCACCTCTAGAACTCACCAACACACTTACAATGGTAACTTCATACTTGTTGCTAGTAATGACCCATCTTAACTCACGACACATCCTATCACATAGGATATCGTCACCACCAACTTTTGGGGGACGAAACCATAATATTCACAGCCCAATCATCACGAGCCTCCTCTACATCAGCAAGAATGAATACGCCGTTGTACAAACCCGTTATGATGGTCAACGCACACTTACATGAGCCAACTTAGGGTACATGAGCCAACTTATATTGTCTATAAATTATAGGACTTGTAAGTCCCTTCAAACTTGCAAAGAACTGTCCCATACGGTAGAACATTTGACTAACTCCAGAGTCTTTCGCATATACTCATATAAGGACCGGCACTGGCAAAATTCTTCCTTACATTGCATCATAGCCATACACATCATTATAACATATTAATTGTCGTGATAATATATCATTTCTCATGCAATTAATAATGAACAATCATTACATGCACTTCAACACATATACTTTCATTTCTAATGATAAATCATTGCATGTATTTCAACACCAATGCCTTGGTCTCACACTCATCAACAATCAGCATCCATTTCACAACACATCTTCATCGATATCATTACCTCACTCTTTCAATGATAACATATATTGATAATGATAACCATACACTTACCTCTTATCCATTACTCATACAAACACATTCAATACTTAAAAATCAACATGCTTGGTAAGTGTGGATAGGCAAGTCTGAATGTAAGGAAATGGTTATGATCAAGTGAGTTTGGACTTAAGTTTGAACATATGTATAAACGCAAGAAGTGAGTCTAGGCATATGAATAGATGCGGGAAGTGAGTTTGGACTATAGTCAGAACATACAAATGAATAAATTCAAGGGTTAAGTCTAGACTTAAATCTAGACATGCAAATGAATATACTCGTGGAAGGAGTCTGAGCTTAAATCTGCACATACAAATAAATATACTCCGACTCAAAAAGTACACATACAACGATTTAGAATGTGACTATACTCAGGTTTAGAACGTAATTATACTCGGATTCAAAACGTAAAGATACTTGGGATCATAACATAAATATACTCAAACTTAAAAAAAAAAATTGATAGAATTTATGAATAGATTCTGACTTAATCAAATCTAGTAGACTAATGGATAAATTCATATTTAGTAAAATTTGGTAATTCTAGTAAAACGAATGAAAAGATTCCAACTAGATAAAGTCTTATAGAACGAATGAACAAATTCTAACTAGATAAATTCTAGTACAACGAATAAATTTATTTTGATTCGGCAAACTTTGGTAGAACGAATGAATAGATTCCAATTTAGTAAACTTTGGTAGAACAAATGACAAAATTGTGACTAAATAAACTCTGGTAGAATAAGCGAACGGATTATAACTCGGTAAAATATGGTAGAACTAATGAACAGGAGATGAATTAACTCGTAATGGATTAACTTATGGCCCTACGGATTTGCCTCCCTTTTGGCCCAATGAAACAAAAAAAAAAATTACCATCACTTGCTTACTGCAGCATCGTTGAACCAACACCCACAAACACCCGCCACTAACAAGAAATTATAACCATCGAAGAGCCGAAAAGAGCTTCGGAACAACTAAATCTGCTAGCAAATAGCGAAAATGGCATCCAAGCGAAATCAAACAGAACAGTCATGCAGCTCACGCTCGAGAAAGAAGAAATCATCATCTATACCAATCGAGCAAATAGCGAAAATGGCATCTAAGTGAAATCAAACTGAATAGCCATGCAGCTCATGCTTGGAAAAGAAGAAATCATCATCGATATCATCAGGTTTAGAACGTAACTATACTCGGATTCAAAACGTACAAATACTTTGGCTCATAACATAAATATACTCAAACTTAAAACAATTTGATAGAATTTATAAATAGATTCTGATTTAATCAAATCTAGTAGACTAATGGACAAATTCATACTTAATAAAATTCGATAGCTTTGGTAAAACGAATGAAAAGATTCCAACTAGATAAAGTCTGATAGAACAAATAAACAAATTCTAACTAGATAAACTCTGATACAACAAATAAACATATTTTGATTCATCAAACTTTGGTAGAACGATTGAATAGATTTCAATTTAGTAAACTTTGATAGAATAAATGAACAAATTGTAACTGAATAAACTCTGGAAGAACGAGCGAACAGATTATAACTTAGTAAAATATGGTAGAACTAATGAACAAGAAATGAATTAACTCGTGATGAATTAACTTATGGCTCCACGAATTTGCCTCCCTTTTGGCCCAACGAAACAAAAAAAAAAATTACCATCACTTGCTCACTATGGCATCATTGAACCAGCACCTCTAAACACCTGCTGCTAACAATAAATTTTGACTATCGAAGAGCCAAAAGAGCCCCAGAACTGCTAAATCTGCTAGTAAATAGCGAAAATGGCATCCAAGCAAAATCAAACTAAATAGCCATGCAACTCACGCTCGGAAAAGAAGAAATCATCATCTATACCAATCGAGTAAGTAGTGAAAATGACATCTAAGCGAAATCAAACTGAATAGCCATGCAGCTCACGCTTAGGAAAGAAGAAATCATCATCTATACCATCAGACTTAGAACGTAACTATACTCTGATTCAAAAACGTACAGATACTTGAGTTCATATCATAAATATACTTAGACTTAAAAAAAAAAAATTCAATAGAATTTATGAATTGATTTTGACTTAATCAAATCTAGTAAACTAATGGACAAATTGATACTTGGTAAAATTCAGTAGCTCTGGTAAAACAAATGAAAAAAACAAATGAAAAGATTGTGATTAGATAAAGTCTTATAGAATGAATGAACAAATTCTAACTAGATAAACTTTGGTACAACGAATAAATATATTTTGATTCAGTAAATTTTGGTAGAACGAATGAATAGATTCTAATTTACTAAACTCTAGCAAAACAAATGAACAAATTGTGACTAAATAAACTCTGGTAGAATGAGTGAACAGATTATAACTTAGAAAAATATAGTAGAACTAATGAACATGAGATGAATTAACTCGTGATGGATTAACTTATGGCCCGATAGATTTACCTCACTTTTGGCCCAACGAAACAAAAAAAAAATTACCATCACCTACGAACACTATGGCATCGCTGAACCAGCACCCGTAAACACCCGCTATTGACAAAAAATTTTGACCATCAATGAGCCAAAAATAGCGCCAGAACTACTAAATCTGCTAGCAAATAGCGAAAATGGTATCCAAGTGAAATCAAACTAAACAGCCATGTAGCTCACGCTCGGGAAAGAAGAAATCATCATCTATACCAATCGAGCAAGTAGCGAAAATGACATCCAAGCAAAATTAAACTAAACAACCATGCAGCTCACGCTCAGAAAAGAATAAATCATCATCTATACTATCAGGTTTAGAACGTAACTATACTCGGATTCAAAACGTATAGATACTTGGATTCATAACATAAATATACTCAGATTTAAAAAAATTTGATAGAATTTATAAATATATTCTGACTTAATCAAATCTAATAGACTAATGGACAAATTCATATTTAGTAAAATTCGGTAGCTTTGGTAAAACGAATGAAAAGATTCCGACTAGATAAAGTCTGATAGAACGATTGAACAAATTCTAACTAGATAAACTCCGGTCCAACGAATAAATATATTTGGATTCAATAAACTTTGGTAGAACGAATGAATAGATCTTGATTTAGTAAACTACGGTGGAACAAATGAACAAATTGTGACTAAATAAACTCTAGTAGAATGAGCAAACATATTATAACTTAATAAAATATGGTAGAATTAATGAACATGAGATGAATTACCTCGTGATGGATTAACTCATCGCCCGACAGATTTGCCTCGCTTTTGGCCCAACGAAACAAAAAAAAAAAAATTACCATCACTTGCTCACTATGGCATCGCTGAACCAACACCCCTAAACACCCACTGTTGACAAGAAATTATGACCATCAAAGAGCCAAAAAGAGCACTGGAACTACTAAATCTGCTAGCAAATAGCAAAAATGGCATCCGAGCGAAATCAAACTAAACAGTCATGCAGCTCACGCTCAGGAAAGAAGAAATCATAATCTATACCATCAGGTTTAAAACATAACTATACTCGGATTCAAAATGTGCAGATACTTTGATTCATAACATAAATATACTCAGACTTAAAAAAAAATTGATAGAATTTATGAATAGATTCTGACTTAATCAAATCTAGTAGACTAATAAACAGATTCATACTTAGTAAAATTCGATAGCTCTAATAAAACGAATGAAAAGATTCCGACTAGATAAAGTCTGATAAAACAATTGAACAAATTCTAACTAGATAAACTTTGGTACAACGAAAAAATATATTTTGATTCAATAAACTTTGGTAGAACGAATGAATAGATTTTGATTTAGCAAACTTTGGTGGAACAAATGAAAAAATTGTGATTAAATAAACTTTGGTAGAATGAGTGAACAGATTATAACTTAGTAAAATATGGTAAAACTAATAAACATGAGATGAATTAACTCGTAATGGATTAACTTATGGCCCGACGGGTTTGCCTCGCTTTTGGCCCAACGAAACAAAAAAAAAAATTATCATCACTTACTCACTACGACATCGTTGAACCAGCACCCCTAAACACCCGCTGCTGATAAAAAATTCTGACCATCGAAGAGCCAAAAAAAGCACCGAATCAACTAAATCTTCTAGCAAATAGTGCAAATGGCATCCAAACGAAATCAAATTGAACAATCATATAGCTCGCGCTTGAGAAAGAAAAAATCATCATCTATACCAATCGAGCAAGTAACGAAAATGGCATCCAAGCAAAATAAAACTGAACAACCATATAGCTCATGCTTGGAAAAGAAGAAATCATTATCTATATCATTAGGTTTAAAATGAAACTATACTCGGATTCAAAACGTACAGATACTTGGGTTTATAACATAAATATACTCAGACCTAAAACAATTTGATATAATTTATGAATAGATTCCAACTTAATCAAATCTAGTAGACTAATAGACAAATTCATACTTAGTGAAATTCGGTAGTTCTGGCAAAACGAATGAAAAGATTCCAACTAGATAAAGTCTAATAGAACGAATAAACAAATTATAACTAGATAAACTCCGGTACAACGAATATATATATTTTGATTCATCAAACTTTAGTAGAACGAATGAATAGATTCCGATTTAGTAAATTCTGGTAAAACAAATGAACAAATTGTGACTAAATAAACTCTAGTAGAACGAGAAAACAGATTATAACTTAGTAAAATATGGTAAAACTAATGAACATGAAATGAATTAACTCGTGATGGATTAACTCATGGCCCGACGGATTTGTCTCACTTTTGGCCAAACGAAATTAAAAAAAAAAAAATTACCATCACTTGCTCACTACGGCATCGCTAAACCAACACCCCTAAACACTCACTGCTGACAAGAAATTTTGACCATTGAAGAGCCAAAAGAGCGTTGGAACTGCTAAATCTGCTAGCAAATAGCAAAAATGGCATCCAAGCAAAATCAAACTAAATAGGCATGCAGCTCACGCTCGAAAAAGAAGAAATCATCATCTATACCAATCCAGTAAGTAGTGAAAATGACATCCAAGCAAAATCAAACTGAATAGCCAAGCAGCTCACGCTCAGGAAAAAAAATCATTATATATACCATTAGGTTTACAACAAAACTATAATCGAATTCAAAATGTACAAATACTTGGGTTCATAATATAAATATACTTAGACTAAAAAAAAATTGATAGAATTTATAAATAGATTTTGACTTAATCAAATCTAGTAGACTCATGGATGAATTCATACTTAGTAAAATTTGGTAGCTCTGGTAAAACGAATGAAAAGATTCCGACTAGTCTGATAGAACAAATGAATAGATTCTAACTAGATAAATTCCAGTACAACGAATAAATTTATTTTGATTCAACAAACTTTGGTAGAACAAATGAATAGATTCCAATTTAGTAAACTCTGGTAGAACAAATGACAAAATTGTGACTAAATAAACTCTGGTAGAATAAGCAAACGGAGAGTTTGGGACACCTGCGCAGGTCTTGCCATAACTTTAAGCAGAGACACTGAGTCTGTAACTTCGGAAAGGTACACTTAAGTGCCAATTTCGGAGTAAAGTGAAACTTAGAAAGTGCCACTCCGGCCAAAATCCAACCAAATGGGTGACGTGGCATTTTCCGACGAGTTGGACACAAAACAACGTCGTTTTGCACGCCGACGTGAAGAAAAATGCAAAACGACGTCGTTTTATGTCTTATGTATAAATAATTAATATAAAAATTAATTAAATTAAATTAAAACTTAATTTTATTTAAAATATTCTAAAAATTTAAAAACTTAAAATTTAAAAACTTAAAATTTAAAAAATTAAAATTAAAAAACTTAAAATTTAAAAGACTTAAAATTTAAAAAAAAATTTAAAAACTTAAAATTTAAAAACTTAAAATTTTAAAAACTTAAATTTTAAAAAACTTAAATTTTAAAAAAAAAATTAAAATTTCTTAAAAAACTTAAAATTAAAAAAAAAAATTAAAATTAAAAATCTTAAAATTTTAAAAAATTAAAATTTTAAAAACTTAAAATTTTAAAAAATTAAAATTTAAAAAAAATAAAATTTAAAAACCTCAAAATTAAAAAAAAAATTAAAATTGCCACCTTAACCGCCCCCTTCGGCCCCCTTTAAAAAAAAATTTTTTAAATTTTTTTTTTTTTTAATTTTATTTTTAAGGTGTTTTAATTTTTTTTTTTAATTTTAAGTTTTTAAATTTTAAGTTTTTAAATTTTAAAGTTTTTAATTTTAAGTTTTTTTAAATTTTAAGTTTTTTTAAAAATTTTAAGTTTTTTTTAAGTTTTTAAATTTTAAGTTTTTAAATTTTAATTTTTTAAATTTTAAGTTTTTAAATTTTAAGTTTTTTAAATTTTAATTTTAAGTTTTTAATTTAATTTTATTTTTTAATTTTAATTTTTATTTTAATTTTAAGTTATTTTAATTTTAATTTTTTTTAAATTTTAAGTTTTAAATTTTAAGTTATTTTAATTTTTAAATGTTTTTTTTTAAATTTTAAGTTTTTTTTTAATTTTAAGTTTTTTTTTAAATTTTAATTTTTTAAATTTTGAGTTTGTTAAATTTTGAGTTTTTAAATTTTAAGTTTTTATTTTTTTTAATATTTTAAATAAAATTAATCTTTAATTTAATTTAATTAATTTTTATATTAATTATTTACACATCGACACAAAAACGACGTCGTTTTTGCGGTTTCTCGCCACATCAGCATGCAAAACGGCGTCGTTTTGTGTCCAAGTCGCCGGAAAATTGCCACGTCACCCATTTGGCCGGATTTTCGCCGAAGTGGCACCTAAATGTTCCATTTAACCGAAACTAGACTTAAGTGTACGTTTTCAAAGTTATGGCGGACTTAAGTGTCCCCGTCTTGAGTTATGGCACTTGGCCTGTTCTTACTTCCCGACAAACGGATTATAACTCAGTAAAATATGGTAGAACTAATGAACAGGAGATGAATTAACTCGTAATGGATTAACTTATGGCTCTACGGATTTGCCTCCCTTTTGGCCCAATGAAACAAAAAAAAAAAAAAAAAAATTACCATCACTTGCTTACTACAGCATCGTTGAACCAACACCCATAAACACCCGTTACTGACAAGAAATTATGACCATCAAAGAGCCAAAAAAAGCTTCGAAACAACTAAATCTGCTAGCAAATAGCGAAAATGGCATCCAAGCAAAATCAAACCGAACAGTCATTCAGCTCATGCTCGGGAAAGAAGAAATCATCATCTATATCATCAGGTTTAGAATATAACTATACTCAAATTCAAAACATACAGATACTTGGATTCATAACATAAATATACTCAAACTTAAAAAAAAAAAAAAAAAAAAAAAAAAAAAAAAAAAAAAAAGATTGATAGAATTTATAAATAGATTCGACTTAATCAAATCTAGTAGACTAATTGACAAATTCATACTTAGTGAAATTCGGTAGCTCTGGTAAAACAAATGAAAAGATTCCAACTAGATAAAGTCTTATAGAACCATTGAATAAATTCTGACTAGATAAACTCCCGTACAACGAATAAATATAATTTGATTCAGTAAACTTTGGTAGAACGAATGAATAGATTTTGATTTAGTAAACTCTGGTGGAACAAATGAAAAAATTGTGACTAAATAAACTTTGGTAGAATGAGCGAACATATTATAACTTGGTAAAATATGGTAGAACTAATGACCATGAGATGAATTAACTCGTGATGGATTAACTTATGGCTCAACGGATTTGCCTTGCTTTTTGCCCAACGAAACAAAAAAAAAATTACCATCACTTGCTCACTATGGCATTCCTAAACCAGCACCCCTAAACACTTGCTGCTGATAAGAAATTCTGACCATCGAAGAGCCAACAAGAGCGTCGGAACTGCTAAATCTAGTAGCAAATAGCGAAAATAGCATCCAAGCGAAATCAAATCGAACAGCTATGCAGCTCACTCTTGGGAAAGAAGAAATCATCATTTATACCTATCGAGCAAGAAAAGAGGTACATTCGAACATTTCACAAAGTTCAGGGTGCTTTGATTTGATCATACCGCAAAGTTAGACATTGTATATTGGCAGTGGTTGGATAGGATTTGAACCTAAACTTTTGATATAAGTATTTGCTTGCTTCTTGATGCCACTGTGGGAAGGTATTTTGATTTAATCATACTGCAATATTAGACAAGATGTATTGACACTAGTTGGATAGGATTTGAACCTAAACTATTGATACAAGTATTTGCTTGCTACCTAATGATGCAATAGGAAGGTACTTTGATTTGATCATACCGCAAAATTAAACACAATTTACTAGTTGGATATGATTTGAACCTAAACTATTGATACAAGTATTTGCTTGCTAGCTAATACTGCAATAGGAAGGTACTTTGATTTGATTATACTGCAAAGTTAAACACAATGTATTGGTTGGATAGGATTTGAACCTAAACTATTGATACAAGTATTTGCTTGCTAGCTAATACTGCAATAGGAAGGTACTTTGATTTGATTATACCGCAAAGTTAAACACAATGTATTGGTTGGATAGGATTTGAACCTAAACTATTGATACAAGTATTTGCCCCTTATTGATGGAGGAAGTAGTTTGATAAAATCCAATTAAAACTCATGAAACAGAGTAGAACAAGAAAAATTTGGACGAGAAAATAGGTATTTTTTCGGGGCCTGTTACTTAAGAGGAGAGAGAGAATAAATGGTGTTTCGTTGCATAGTGAAGACGAAATACATAAAGTACCTTATGAAAGCGAGACATGAATCAGTGGTCTAGCACTCCACGTACGTCCAAGCACTTCACAACATCAAATCCACCCTTCGCCAATTCACCGACGACAAGACCGCCCTCCAACTCCACCTCTATCCCACATCACTCATTGTCGCTACTATCCTTTTCACCATTGCTAAACCTGCCCCCTTTACTCCCAGCTTCAAATTCTTAAGCCACGAACAATACAACTAGAAAAATAATACAAAATAGATATTCAAACAACTAGAATCAAATTCTCGCCGTGAAAAAGAAGGATTGTTGTTTTTAGTAGTATCAGTGACAATTAGATTGTCAATCTAAACACATATAAATTAAAAGTAATAGCTAACTTTAGTTTTTCATTTTCGTAAGATTTGGGATAGGAGTAAAGCGAAAATAGTTATTCTTTTGTTTAAAAGTAATATGGACTAATCTTGTTGATAAGATGAAGTATGTTGGCTAAAATTGATCAGCTCTAAAAGTCTAAAAATCAAAAGTTTTCTTTAGTTTGTGTACGTTGTAGGCTTCTCGTGTCAATATAACTAGTGTTTATTGAAAAGTTTGAGGCCAATTACAAATGAAAATCGAACGATAGGACTAAAATTATCATTTAAGAAAAATAAAAAGACCAAATTTGTTACAAAAAAAGTATCTGTACCAAAGACCTAATTTATTTTTGGAGAAATCACATAAAATTTTCTCAAACTTTGAGAGTAATATATGTTTTACCTTAAAACTTTTATTAAGAAAAGTACCAAAAAAAGTCATAAACCTATTATGGTGATATTAATTTAGTCTCAAATCTTTCAATTGTGTCAATTTTGTCTTAAACCTTTTCACAATGTACCAATTGAGTCTTTTGTGCCAATTTTGGCAAAAAAACTCGATAATGTGGATGCCGAGCAATATTTTAAAAAAAAAATAGAATTTTTCTTTCTTTTCTTTATTTTATTTTATTTTTTATTTTGGCTAGCAACTTTACTACCCATTGGGTGAAGACATGCAAGCCCTCAATGTCGCCTTGCGAGAACTTGCTGACCCTCCCCTTGTATTGCCACGGGTATGTCATGTGCTATACATGTCATTTCCAATTATATCTTATAATTACACATACAAAAGCACTACAAAATACATCATCACATACCATACAAGAAAGTTGCCCGAGCTTAATACATATTGCTTCTTTTTTATAAAAACACTAGTACTTATTACAAAAATATATAGTTCCAGAAAAAGGGTCAGGTTAACGATCACCATTACTCCCATATTATTTCACAAGTAAGCCACCACCCAACTTAGAGATTAATGGTCTCAAGCATCACTTCGTCTCTTCCACTGTCAGGTACAAAGAGACCATCCTACACACTGCCAAAAAAAAAAGAAAAAAAAAAGGAATGAGTCAAAGCTCAATAAATGAAATCCCTGGATTTAAGGAAGAAGCTCACCTTAGTACTCAACCTAATATCAATTCAGACAACATGAGTTCAAGGCAATGCAAAATAATCATGCAAGAACAAATTCTCTTTTTTTTCTATCATGATGTGCCAATACAAAACCATTAACTATAATACAAATTCATATACTCATTAGCAAGCATATGACATAATATTTCATGATATACCAATATCACCTAGTGGTTCAACACCATACACAGGAATATACTTAAGGCAAGTTCATACTTATTGTTGAAATATAATATGTGGAAACGACAGGATCTTACAATTTATGTCAACACGCAAACTCTAGAGAGATAAATGAGAAATAATAAGGACACCAAAAATTTACGTGGTTCGGTCCAAGTATCGGTACCTACGTTCACAGGGAGAGCCAGCAACAAATAATCCACTATAATCGAATAATCAAAGTTTACAATCGCTCATACGCTCGAGCGTTTCTCATACACCTAGATTTAACCCAAACCCAAAGTGTTCATAAATAAACAACTCACTTGGACATAAACTCACTGCACAAAATTACCACCCGTTCAAGCTCAAAACAAAAACACTCTACGTATGCCAAAATCAGGAACTCCAGCGTTCATCTTTGGTCCACGTACGTAAGTCTTCACGTTCCTTTTCAAGGCTTCGTGTGGCTTCAAAAACTTGCGGCTCCTCTCTCAAGTGGCGTGGACGTGCTAAGGGTTTCACATTCCTTTTTAGCTTTTATATTGTGTGCCCAAAGTCAAGACTTTGACTTCACGTTCAAGTTCAAAACAAAAACACTTTACATACGCCAAAATTAGGAACTCCAGCGTTTGTCTTTGGTCCACATACGTAAGTCTTCACGTTCCTTTTCAAGGCTTCGTGTGGCTTCAAAAACTTGCGGCTCCTCTATCAAGCGGCGTGGACGTGCTAAAGGTTTCACATTCCTTTTTAGCTTTTATATTGTGTGCCCAAAGTCAAGACTTTGGCTTTGGGCCCCACATCTCTTTCCTTCTTTAAAAGAGGATTCGTACACTACAAGGGAAGAAGACCTTCTTTTTTCTTCCTTTTTTTATCCCCCTTAAAGATAAATAGATAAAGTAAAATAGTATGCCCCTTTTTTTTGTCTTCTAGTGACAAAACATATATTCCTTTCTTCTTTTGCATGTTTGAAAGAAAGTCCTGAAGGAATTGCTTCTTCATCCGATTGCTAAACCGTTTAGGAAATCTTTCTCAACAAATTCAATTTAACAGTCATTATCTGAATTCAAACTCGAGACGTTAATTTAACAATTCTCCACCTTGGCTCGACGTTTAAAGCCAAGTTATTAGTGCTCATCATCCATGCTACTCTCCCAACGCCCCGATGGGCGCTCACTCTCCACAGACGCCAATAGAGGTCAAGCAAAGCTTGAGCTTTGCCAAAGGAATAAACTTAGTCATCATGTCTGCCAGGTTATCTGTTGTAGCAATCTTTTTGACAATAACATTACCCTTAGCTAAGACATCTTGGATGAAGTGGTACCTAATGTTGATATACTTCGTTCGCTCGTGATAAACTGGATTATATGCCAAATATATCGCATCTTGGTTATTACAATGTATATCCACACTTTTCTATTCTAACCCAAAAATCGAGAGCAAACTTTGTAACCATATCACCTCCTTCGCTACAAAGATTAGTGCCATGTACTCTACCTCAGTCGAAGACAATGCAACGTGATCCTGTAAGGACGCTTTCCAACTAATTGCACCACATGCTAGCGTAAACACGTACCCTGCTAAAGATCTGCAATCATCCAAGTCATTAGCGTGATTCGAATCCACAAAACCAATGGTCTCACTGCCATTGTTGTCCCTTTGATACACTATACCCACGTCTGTTGTCCTCTTCAAATATCTTATGATCCACTTCACAGCTTCCCAATGAGCTTTACCAGAACGTTTCATATAGCGACTAACCATGCTCATAGCTTGTGAAATATCAGGCCTAGTGCATACCATAGCATACATAATATTACCCACGGCACTAGAATAAGAAACACGAGACATGTGCTCCTCCTCCTCCTCAGTCTGCGGTGATAATTTATTTGAAAGTTTAAAGTACTTTGCTAAAGGTGTACTTACAAATTTTGCCAACTGCATATTAAAACATACCACGATCTTCTCAATATATTTCTTCTAAGATAGACATAAAACTCTTACAGCCCTGTCATGCAAAATCTCCATATCCAATATTTTCTTTGCAACACCTAAATCTTTCATCTCAAATTCAACATTTAAGAGTATATAAATCAACATATTCTTAGCTGCTGTCAGCATATCATCAACATATAAGAGTATATAAATCAAAGAATCATTCTCCAATCTCCTAAAGTAAACGTAGCTATCCATCTGACTTTTTGAATAGTCTTGATTAGCCATGAAAGCATCAAAACGCTTATACCACTGCCTAAGAGACTGTTTTAGCCCATACAAAGATTTCTTCAACAAGCAAACATGATCTTCCTTACCTAGAATAGCAAATCCCTCTGGCTGCCTCATGTAAATCTGCTCCTCCGACTCACCGTGAAGAAACGCAGTTTTCACATCTAGCTGCTTCAACTCGAGATTCTGCGAAGCAACTAAGGCAAGTAAAACACGAATAGAAGTATGTCTTACCATAGGAGAGAACACCTCATTATAGTCAATGCCCTCACGCTGTGTATATCCCTTCGCCACAAGTCTCGCTTTATACCTCGCTACCTCGACACCGAAATGCCCTTTTTCCATTTAAAGACCCATTTACTTCCGACAATCTTTTGGCTCTTGGGTACTTTGACCAGCTCCCATGTCTGATTTTGATGGAGTGATTCCATCTCTTCACTCATAGCCCCTAGCCACCGCGACAACTTCGAACTAGCCATCGCCTCAAAGTAAGATGAAGGCTCATTTGTCTCTACCTCATCACCTACAATCAATGCATAAGCAATTATGTATAACCATAACATACCAATGATTTAATTTGCCTTCTCTATCTATCTATCTACGGCTATAGTGTGTTGTGGCTTTGCTAGTTGTTCACTATCATTGACTTCAAGAACTGTGGCTTCATCTACAGTCTTAACTTCTGTTACCTTTGAGGTCTCCGAAGTCTCCACCTGAAGCTCCACCTCACTAATGACACCATGATATGTCTTCTTTGCTGGTTGTGTCTTAGAACTCCTCTATTGAAGCATTGCAGTCTCATAGAAGATCACGTCTCTGCTGATTAGAAAACCGAGTGATCTGGGATTGGTGCACCACAACCGGTAGCCTTTCACCCCATGTGCATAACCCAAAAATATGTACTTCTTCGCCCTCGGCTCAAGTTTACCATCACTCGCATGAGCATACGTGGGACATCCGAATATACGTAATCCGGAATAATCAATAGGTTTCCCCGACCATACTTCCTCAGGAGTCTTTCACTCGATAGTAGATGATAGAGATCGATTAACCGGGTAACATGCCATGTTTACCGCTTCGGCCTAAAATTCATTGCCAAGTCCTGCATGCAAAAGCATGCATCAAGCTCGCTCAAGCAAAGTTCTGTTCTTCCATTCTGTCACACCATTCTGCTATAGTGTCCAAGGTACTGTGCAATGTCTCACAATACCTTCTTTCTCGCAGAACTTGGTAAAATCTTTATCACAAAACTCCATGCCATTATCAGTTCTCGGGCACTTGATTTGTTTATATGACTGCTTCTCAATCAATGCATTAAATTTCTTGAACTGATTGAACACATCATATTTGTGCTTCAGAAAGTATACCCATACCTTCCTCGAACAATCGTCGATAAATGTCAGCATATATCGGGCACCTTCTTTCGAAGGAACTGAAGACTGGCCCAAACATCTAAATGAATATATTCAACTGGTCATTTGAACGAATGAACAGTAGTAAACTTAACTCGATGCTGCTTCCCAAAGATATAGTGCTCACATAAGTCCAGCTTTCCCGTCTTTTGACCATTCAACAACCCTCTTTCACTTAACATCGTCATACCTGCCTCACTCATGTGCCATAAACACATATGCTATAATTAAGTCAAGTTAGAGTCTAACTCACTTGATGAAATTACAGCGGTTCCGGTCACGGTCTCTCCTAGTAGATGATAGAGAGTATTCACTTTCTTCCCCTTCATTACTGTCATGGCACCTCGAGAGATCTTCAATACTATAACTACCTATTTGCCATGCCACACAGCTCGATCATCATGAGCCTCCTCTACATCGGCGAGGACGAATATGCCATTGTACGAACCCATTATGATGGTCAACACACGCTTACACGAGCCAACTCGGAGTACATGAGCCAACTCATATTGTCTGTAAATTATATAACTTTTAAGTCCCTTCATATTTGTAAAAAACCGTCTCATATGGTAGAACATTTGGTTAACTCTAGAGTCTTTCATATATACTCATATAAGGTACTAGCTCTGACAAATGTCTTCCTTAATTTGCATCATAGCCATACACATCATTAACATATTAATTGTCATGATAATGTGTCATTTCTCATGTAATTAATAATGAATAATTATTACATGCACTTCAACATATATACTTTCATTTCTAATGATAAATCATTGCATGAATTTCAACACCAATGCCTTGGTCTCACACTCATCAACAATCGGCATCCATTTCACAGCACATTTTCATCCATGTCCTTACCTCACACTGTCAATGATCACATAAATCAATAATGATAACCAAACACTTACCTCTTACCCATGACTCATACAAACACATTCAATACTTAACAATCAACATGCTTGGTAAGTGAATGGACAGGTCAATCTGAATGTAAGGAAATTGTTTATGATCAAGTGAGTTTAGATTTAAGTCTAAACGTATGCATAGATGCAAGAAGTGAGTCTAGGCATATGAATAGACATAGGAAGTGAGTCTGGACTATAGTCAGAACATATAAATGAATAGATTGAAGGGTTAAGTCTGGACTCGAATTTGGACATGCAAATGAATATACTCAAGGAAGGAGTCTGGGCTTAAATCTAAACACACACATGAATATATTCTGACTCAGAAAATACACATATTACGATTTAGAAAGTGACTATACTCAAGTTCAAAATGTAACTATACTCAGATTCAGAATGAATAAATACTGAGGTTCAAAACGTAAATATACTCAAACTTAGAAAAATCTGATAGAATTTATTAATCGATTTTGACTTAATCAAATCTGGTAGACTAATAGACAAATTCATAATTAGTAAAATCTAATAGCTCTGGTAGAACAAATGAATAAATTTCGATTAGATAAATCTGGTAGAACGAATGAATAGATTTTGATTTATTAAATTCTAGTAGAACGAATGAACAAATGAACGAATGAACATATTCTAACTAAATAAACTATAGTACAATGAATAAATAGATTTTGTTTCAATAAACTTTGATAGAATGAATGAATAGATTCCGATTCAGTAAATTCTGGTAAAACGAATGAACAAATTATGACTAAATAAACTCTGTTAAAATGAGTGAATAGATTATAACTTATTAAAATATGGTAGAACTAATGAACATGAGATGAATATTGCCAATTATGGTTGAGTTTAAAATTCGCAATATACTCCTTTCATATTTAGATTCAGCATTTCCATTTACCAATTATACCATACTTTAAGAAAACCAATCACACATCTTCTAAACATGCATAATATCAACAAGTTAAATTTAACAATCATTATATCCATAACACTATTGCACATTAAAATTACACATCTTAACCAACCAACCAAGTCCAAAGTGCTAAGTAGATTGATTAACTCATCACCCCACTCATTCTTTCTACACGTAACATGTTACCACCTTCTAAGGAGACAAATCAAACACTTGTTACACATGTAAACATACATCAAACAAATCAAAACATTACAATATATCAACGCACCACTACTGGACAAAGTCATACGACAACCAATCAAGTTAAAAGCACTAAGTGGATCAAACCAACTTAGCATATAGGGTTTTCACTTACCTCAAAGGTAACTTCAGATTTAGAATCGAAGACACCTTCAAAAAGAATATGTACAACCAAAAATCAATGAAGCTTGATTTTAAAACGACAAAATCCATTGATAAAGAGTAAGTGAAAATCAATGATTTCCTCACCCAAACCAGAAAATCAAAACAAAATCTTGATATTTCAAGAGTAAAACCTTTGTCGTTATTTCTTTTTGAAAGCGAAGGAAGAAATGGAGAGTGGGTGATCAGTAGTCTTGGATCTTGAGTATTCTTAAGGATGCTTCTACATGGCCAAGAATTACAAGAGAATGAAATGGAGTAATTAAGGTTAAATTCTTAATGACCTTGGGTAAGTTGCCAAGTGCTGCAATAGTTAAATTTCAAGTGTCCCCTATGAGGCTATTTAGTAAACAAATGGCCCAATAGAATTTTGACATGAGAAGTTATTTTGAGGGGATGAAAATAAGGCTCTCTCATTGGGCCAAACAAGTGCATGAATCATATATGCATTAATGAATTAGAATTAAAATTGGTGATCTCATGCATTATGTCAAGCTACCAAGTGTAAAGTATTAAAATAAAGTATATGCTTAAAATATTTGATAGAAGATGAGAAGTGGCGTGTGTATTGAGAAGGAGTAAAGATTTAGAAAGTTAATTTTCATTATGAACATCTAGTTTTGAACATATGTACAGTTGAAAAATATTTTCAATCCACAAAAATGAATAAAATTATAAAAAAATTAAGAAAATCTCAATATAGTAAATTTAAAGCCCTAATATCTTCAAATATGAAATTCGAAACATACTGACCAATTTTTGTTAGGGAAATCCCTTATGATGTTTTGAAAATGACAAAATAAATCAAAGGCTACTAACGTGTTTAATGGTTAAGTAATAGATTATGCAAATGATAGAACATGTAAAGGATATTGTCGAAGTCTATACTTGGAAGAACCAAAAGACAGACTCTATACTGAAGTTGAACTTATTCAAATTGTGTCCAGACCTTAAGGCTAAATATGTTCAAAAGCAGAATATGTTCAGACTTACGTCCAGATTGTAAAGTCTATTTCAGACAGAAGACGCTCAGACTCTACTTTGGACAGAATATTCTCAGACTTTACATACAGAACAAGACACAAGTCCAAAACGTGACAAGGTTCAGAACAAGACACATGTTCAGAATGTAGCAGATTCAGAACGAAGCATGTTCAAAACAAGACACGTGTTCAAAACGTAGCAAATTCAAAACGAAACATGTTCAGAACGAGACAACTTGATAGAACATAACACAAGCCCTAAACATATAACGGCTAATGATCTTGTTTGGATTCTACATCAAGATAGATTTAATTGACTCAATCTAATTGATTGATAATTGGATATTTAAGACAAAAACTTTCTATACGAAGAAGCTTTACTTATGGAAACCAAGATTCTGTTTGTATGGGCGATTAAAATCAATTTGGGGTTCTATTTCTATCACTCAACGTCTACTAAATCTTTTAGATACATTTCTGTCCAATGCGTAGATTGAAAGACGATCCTCTAAGATACTGTCCAACAGCTAGTTTGGAAGTGAAGGAGTATTTAAGAAGACCAAGGACCGAAGAGCAAGTAAGAGACGGAGCGTAGAATTTATAATTCCAAAGTCTGAGCGACCTTCGATCATACACTTGTCTCTGTGAGCTTAAACATTTGTGATCGTGAGAGAAATACCAAAAGAGTGACTTAGTGAGATAGTGTGATCTACCACTAAGTGTTTGCACTCAAAATTGTAATCTCTTGTTGATCACATAGTATAATCCAGCCAGAAGGTTGTTAGCATGGAAGAGTGGACGTAAGCTTAATCTAAGCCGAACCACTATAAATTTCGTGTGCAACATTCCCTTTCCCTAACTCTTCATATTTAAGTTTGTTGCATACTTACAGGTTATTTCAGAAGTCTGTTCCATCGCATAACAGATTCTGAACATCTACCAAAAGTCTGGTGGCTCGTTTAGTCAGACTCTGATCCTTATTCATACTTTGCTCGTAACTTATTTTATTCTGCATTTATTTGCCAATACTTCTTTTAAACACCTATTCACCCCCTTCTAGGTGTTTGTACTAGCACTTTCAAGTTCTACCAATAGTTTTGCTGCGAATTAATATCGTCGTCCTGCACCACAAACATACACATCAAAATCTATTAACTAAATTTTATTGCCTCAAACTCCTAGCGATCCAATCGTGAAATTAATCCTAAATACTATTATCATATATGAAAATTTCTAGATGTCACATGCCTAGTTGCTAGCGAGGGTCACTGACAACCCTCCCTAGCCAAAATGATAGGGGAAAAAAAAAAAAAAAAGTAAAATATTCAAAAAATGAATACAAAAAATATTTAAAATGTCCACGTCAACTATGCCACATAAGATCATCAGCGTCCACATCAGCAATTCCTGATCAAAATTAGCCAAATAAACTCAATTGACAAAATTTGAAAAAAAAAATTAAGATTAAATTGACACAATATTCAACTTAACTCTTATTTTGTTACAAATGTTAACTCTGTTATTTTTTCAAGGGTTAATACCCTGAAAAACCCTAAACTGGTACATATGTGACAAATTTACCCCAAACTATTTTTTTGACCATAAAAAACCCCAAACTGGTACACCTGTGACAAATTTACCCCGACTGACCATAAAAAAACCCTAAAGTAGTACATTTATGACAAATTTACCCCAAACTAATTTATTCGACCACAAAAAACCCAAAACTGGTAAATTTGTGACAATTATACCCTCCGGTAAATTGGATTAATACAAAAAAAAAAATCACAAAAATTGTAAATTGTGACAAACGGAATGTAAAATCCCAAATCGGTATACCAATCAACTGTCACGTGTCATTTAACTTAATTAAAATTTAACGAAAACTAACAGAGGATAAATTTATCATAAGTGTACCAGTTTGGGGTAAATTTGTCAAAGGTGTACCAGTTTTGGGTTTTTGGTGGTCAAAAAAATAATTTGGAGTAAATTTGTCACATGTGTACCAGTTTGGGGTTTTTCAGGGTATTAACCCTTTTTTCAATTAGCATAGCAATGTACATGATTTTTAATGGGTCAAAGTTTTCATCTTCTTTCTTTTTATAAAATCTCTTTTTCACCTTTAATTGCTGTAAATATATATATATATATATAAAAAATAGGATAAAATTAATTTAATTGAAATTCTAATAAATATAAGAAATAAAAACCAATAATGATAGGAAACAATGAAAATTTGTTAAAAATTGATAAATACATACACTTTAATATAAATAAATAGATATTAAAAAGAAAAAAACGCAAGTGGAATAAATAGGGAAAAGACCTCAAAAACAAAAAGGTCAAACGACAAATTACTCATTATGTATTTTATTGACTAATGGAAAAAATAATTGATTAATAAAAAGGGTAATTCTAATTTCACTCTTAAAATGGCTTCATCCACCCCCCCTAGAGGATGGAAAAGATGAAATTATCCAACACGTGGGTCACATTCCTCACCTTCTTTGTCTCCACTGAATCTTCATTCTTCATCTGCTAACCTCTATTTTCACCGACCAAAAAAAAAAAACTTCTATTTTTTTTTCCTTCCCTCTCCTAATAATGGCATGCAACGGGCCCACTTTTTTTTTAAAATGTTTAAAATTTGTTTTTGCTACAATGGAGTAAAGTGCATGATCAACAAACTGTGTTTTTGAGCTAAAATTGAGCCTCTCACTAAAATTGCCAATGACAAGCTCAAATATTGTGAAGTGCCTGTCATTGATGGGGAAGTCGCTTGATAAAATCCAATAAAAACGCACGATATAGATGATAACAAGACAAATTTGGACAAGAAAATGGGTTTTTTTTTTGCCTGTTACTTGAGAGGAGAGAGAGAAGAAATGGTGTCTCGTTGCAGAGCAAGAAAGAGATACATAAGCACTTTATCAATACAAGGCTTGCTTTATCGGTTTTGCACTCCATGTACCTCCACACATTGCATGGCATCAGACCCACCCTCCACCAATTCACCAACGGTAAGGAAAGCCTCCAACTCCATCACTATCCCACATCACTCGTCATCGCTGCTATTCTCTCCGCCAATTATGCCACATAAGATTACTAGCGTTCACATCAGCGATTCCTAATTAAAATTGACTAGATAGATTTAATTGAAAAAATTTTAAAAAATTTTAAATTAAATTGGCATGATGTTCAACTTGACTCTCATTTTGTTACAAATGTAACTCTCTGTTATTTTTTCTGTTAGCATGGCAATGCACATAACTTTTAATGGGTCAAAATTATCATCTTCTTTCTTTCTATAAAATCTCTCTTTCACCTTTAATTGCTGTAAAAAGTATATATGTAGAAAATGGGATGAAACTAATTTAACTGAAATTCTAATAATATAAAAAATAAAAACCAATGATACTAAACAATGAAAAATTGTTAAAATTTGGTAAATACATACACTTATAAATAAAATAGGTATTTTAAAGAAATAAACACAAATGGAATAAATAGGGAAAAGATCTCAATAACAAAAAGGTCACAAATTACTCATTATGTATTATATTGACTAATGGAAATAATGATTGATTAATAAAATGGGTACTGTTAAATTCACTCTAAAAATGGCTTCATCCACCCCCTAGAGGATGGAAAAGACGAAACTATTCAACTTGTGGGTCACATTCCTCACTTTCTTTGTCTCGACTAGATCTTCATTCTTCACCTGTTAACCTCTATTTTCACCGACCAAAAAAAACCACTATTTTGTTTTTTTTTTTATTTCCCTCTCCTAATAATTGCAGGCAATGGGCCCACCTTTTTTTTATAAATGTTTTAAAGTTGTTTTTGCTATGCTAGAGCAAAGTGCATGATCAACAAACTGTGTTTGTGAGCTAAAGTTGAGCCTCTCACTGAAATTCCCAATGACAAGCTCAAATATTGTGAAATGCCTGTTATTGATGGAGGAAAGTAACTTGATAAAATCCAATAAAAAGCCATAAGATAGAGGAGAACAAGAAAATGGGTGTTTTTTTGGGTCCTGTTACTTGAGAGGCGAAAGAGAAGAAATAGTGTCTCGTTGCAAAACAAGAAAGAGATACATGAAGTACTTCATGAAAGTGAGACAAGCTTTATAGGTTTCGCACTCCATGTATCTCCAAGCACTACGGAACAAGCTTTATAGGTTTCACACTCCATGTATCTCCAAGCACTACGAAACATCGAACCCGCCCTCCACCAATTCACCAATGGCAAGACCACCCTCCAACTCTGCCACTGTCCCACATCACTTGCCGTTGTTACTACCTTCTTTGCCACAACCGACCCCACCCCCACTAAGTCCCAACTTCAACGCCTACACAAATCCTCGTACTGCCTCCTTGGCCTTGCTGCCCCCATCTCCTCCATTGTTCAAGAAACTTTCCCGTGTTTTTTTTTTTTTTTTTTAGGACATGATGTCACTCTTCATTTAACTTCGTAACCAATTGCCAAATCAAATTCTTATGCCACGAACAATACAACTAGACAAAAATAATACAAAACAACTATTCGAATGGCTACAATCAAACTCTCGGCACGGAAATCGCCAAGCAAACAGCTACAAGGATTCTAGCCGAGCGACCTCAACCTGAGCAACGCCGGCTTCGAGCTCAAAGCAGGCGAGCGAGGTTTGGCAAGGCGAGGGCATAATTTTAGGAGCAGAACACACACAATTTCAGGGGACTTACTTGTAATTTCACCTCTGCTTCTCATTTTATTTTTTATTTATTTTTTTCCAGTTTCATGCATCTTGTCAAATTCCAGGAGCTCCCCCTCTCCTCCATAAGAAGCTTCGGGTCCCAGCTGTACTCCGGAAATTATCGAATAAGCGCTTTCTGGCGTACTGACCCCGTCGCGCGGGCCTCACTCGGCGCGTGTAGCTGCAACACGCCGCCACGTCATCCCTCCCCACGTGTTGAAAAAAAAGGGAAAAGGAGACCCTCTGAATCCGCGTGGCCATGCTTAGCTGGCAAGTGCGTGACAAGTCAGCATCGCTCCACGTTCGACTGCGCCTATATGAACCCTTTCGTACTCCCTCTCTCTCTCCCGCCGAGAACGATTCATGAAGAAGTCCAAGTCCAAGCGACCCAAGCTGGACGCACCACAGCCGCCGCTGCCGCCGCCGGCGGAGGACCACCCCTCTCCACCACGGCACTGCCTCCTCACCCACGAGCAAGAGCTCTCTGTTATGGTCGCCACTCTGGCCGAGGTCATCTCTGGGACTCCGTCGGCTCGCAGCGGTGGCGGTGAAGATCGCGCAGGCCCCGCCTCGGGGTCGGGCGGGCTCGTCACGTGTCGTGAGTGCGGGATCGAGGGCTGCCTCGGGTGCGACTATTTCCCGCCGACGCTTGAGCGCGGCGGCGCCTCCTCCTCTCAAGCGGACGCGAGTTCCACGCACGGGCAGTCCGCGTCGAACGCGGCGGGCGGGTCGGGCCATGCACCTGGAGCACCTGACGCAAGTCAAGAGTACGGAAAGAGGAAGAATCGCTATCGGGGCGTGCGGCAACGGCCATGGGGGAAATGGGCGGCAGAGATCCGGGACCCGCGGCGCGGGGCTCGCGTCTGGCTCGGGACCTTCGACACTGCAGAGGAGGCGGCCCGCGCGTACGACAACGCGGCCATCGAGTTCCGGGGCCCCCGGGCGAAGCTCAACTTCCCCGTCGTCGATCACAGCCTGTGGGAGAGCAGCGGGCCTTCCTTGCTGGAGAGGCGGGAGATCACTCCGAACGAGAGCGAGCAATATCCAGAGACGGAGCGCGCGCCGGCAGAGGCGGAACAGGGGAATGCCAGGGGGAGCGAACTCTGGGAAGTGTTCGGCGACGACGAGATGCGGCAGTGGATGACGACGATCGGCTTCGGAGGTGACGATTCATCGGATTCATCGAACGGAAATGGCCACAGCTCTTGAGTTCCCGGGCTTCCGTCTGTTAATGTTACTCGTTCCCATGTTGCTGCTTTTTCTACTGTTCATCGCTTGAATCCGAGAAATTAAGGCTCTTTGCAATAAAATTCGTTGCATAATTTCTGAAAGAAATGCAACAATTGCTTGACAAACCTGTCCAAACAGGTCATACGCCCATTTTCGTAACCCAAATTTAATGGGTCCATTTATTATATGAATTTATCATATTCGATTAATGGATTTAGAAAGATAAAACTCAAAAATAACACGAAAGTAAATTATATCTATAATTTATTTAGACCTCACATATCTATAAATTTCTACTGACTTTCTCACGCCCTTTCTTTATCTTGTGTTCACTCACTCCGTGTTCTTATCTCAATTTAAGATCAATATGAAAAAGTATGTTAACAATATGAATTGATAAGACCCACCCCACGGTGGATGCGTTAGTTCGCGTCTTGCCCCCTCATCCGGGAAATGAGAGGTTCAAAACTCCGAGCTCCCATTGCGCGATTAAAGTGGAGTACCGTGGGAGGTGGGCCCACGCTAAATCTTTCATAATTTACACCGCGTTTTGCCGCCGACCCGTACAGTGGTTGGCCATCAAAAAATATATATATATGAATTGATAGGACATAATTTGAATTGGGCACGTGCCACTTGAAAATTTATGGACCGAGGATATCTTATTTTCCTCGTACGCTTGGTTGACGAGAAGACCCTGCGAGTGGTCGGCAGGTATTCCCGTGGGACCCACGAGCGAGATCTCACCTGACCGACGTGGTGGGGCCCACCGCGCGTGCTTGAGAAGACTTCCAGTGTGAATTGGGGGCGGATTATAGCACGTGGAGAAAAACGACCCGGATTGACGCACGTGGGGGAGGGGGGGGGGCAAAAGGGAGAGGCGCCCTCGGCCACGTCGATGATGACGTCGCGGTCAACTGAGGCTTTTTCCCTTTTAGGGACGAAGCGAGCACGTGATTATTAAGGGGGGTGGGCTGGTGCGACGGCGCTTCGGGAAGGTGCGGTGCTTATCATCGAGACGAGAAACGTAAGACATTTTCAAGCATGTGATTGTGGTGTGATTTGCCGACTCAATTAGCGCCTAATGAAGTTGGAGAGGGAGGACGGTGATTGCGAGAGTTTCGTGCACAGCACATTTGCTGAGCAACGTGATGAGGCATGTTACATGATTTCTTCTTTTCTAACCATGAAATCATGGCGTGGGACATGAACCTAATGTAGCTAGATATTCCTTTGAATTGGGTTGAACGTAATCGGGGGAAAAGGAAATAGCACGGCCGACATAGGTTGTGTTCAGTGGATGTGCATTTTGTGTGAAGCAACTCTGAAGTAAAAAGAAGAAAGAAGAAAGAAATGAAGAGAGGGACCAACTCGAGGCCGGTGAGGGTGGCTCTCGCTTGGGGCTAACGGGTCGTTGTCCATTGACTTGGGTCGGTAATGGCCGATAGAGGGAAGAAGGGAAAAAGATAAAAGAAAAAAGAAGAAAAGAAAATGGAGGAAAAAGTAAAGAAGGAAAATAGAAGAAAAGAAAAAAAATGGAAAAAATAATTATAAATATTATTAAAAATTATCCACGTCAGCACCGACCATACCATGTAAGACGGTTGGTGTTTATATTAGTGATTCCTAAGATTGATCGGATAAACTCAATTGGCAAAACATCAAAAGATTTATGACTTAATTGATATAAAAAAAAATTGGCAAAATCAAAATATTCAGGATTGAATTGACAAAAGTATAATAAATTTATGACTTTTTAGATAATTTTTCCCAAATGATTGGGTCAGAGAGAGAAGAGCTTCTTCAAAAAGGAAAAGAAAGGTTGAATCGAGGAGGATAAAATCAAAATGAAGTGCTTTTGCCATCAGAAGTATGGATACTTCGTTGGGAGTGCATCAAGCAAAAGAAAAGTTGATCTTTATTCTAGCTTTGTGATGCTCCCTGAATCTTTTCCTTTGTAGATTGTAAGCTCAAGATACCTGCCGAAAGCAAGAACTCGAGTTGAAGTTGAAGGAGCTTTGGGAAATTGAGTAGTTGTTCCTAATATGTAAGGTGTGGCTATATAGGAAATGTTAGCTATGCTGATTTCGTGCTCTCTTGTTCATAGTTGGGGGGATAGCACAAATGGTCCTTGAACTTTTATCTAATACATAATGTTGTTCTTGAATTTTGAATTCGTGCGATGCTGTTTTTGGACTTTAGCCTAATGTATAATGTCGTCCATAGGTTTTTAATTTATCTAATATGGTTCTTGAACTATTGATAAATATTCAATGTAGTTCTTAGATTATATGAAAATATTTTAAAAATTTAGCAATATATTGCGTATTGAGTTAAAATTCAAGGATTACGTTAAACAAATTAAAAATTAAGAGACAACATTGCATATTAAATCAAAGTTCAAGAATCATCTGTGTCATTTTCTATTCTTAATTTCATTATGACTAGATGTATCGCTTGGGATGCTAATGCAAAGTTTGATGTGAGTGCGCACATGAGGGAAGCGAACACGACTAAGACAGCTCTCGCTCAGCATCAAGGCAAGTACATGGCCTCGATTGCTAAGAGATCTAAGCCACCTCGTGAATGCATATCCAAAAACATGCCATTGAAAGCACCTTTATTCCGACCAAAAAAAAAAAAAAAGCACCTTTATAACATTGGATTCTCCACATGTGCTCTATATTTTCTATCTACTACTTGGAGATCAGAAGTCTATTTTTTGAGTTTCATCAGATTGCTCATCTGGGTATCGATATCTATTTAGCATGGTCCCTTATGGTGAAATTTAAAATTGTGCATTTGCTTGAAACAATTCAGAAGCAACTGTTTTCCGCCTTTGATTGTCTCTTGATGACAATCCGATCATTGCAAATAAATGTATCGAAGCCACTTTCATCTACTTGATAACAATGGCTAGTGTTTTTTTAGCCATTAGCATCAGCATGTCATTGATTATCGGTTAAAAATCGCAGCATGTATAATGCCGTCCATAGATTTTTAATTTATCTAATATGGTTCTTAAACTATTGATAAATATTTAATGTAGTTCTTAGATTATATGAAACTATTTTAAAAGTTTAGCGAATATATTGCGCATTAAATTAAAATTCAAGGATTACGTTAACAAATTAAAAATTAAGGGACAACATTGCATATTAAATCAAAGCTCAAGAATCATTTGTGTCATTTTCTATTCTTAATCTTATTATGACTAGCTGTATCGCTTGGGAATCAAATGCAAAGTTTGATGTGGGTGCGCACATGAGGGAAGCGAGCACGACTAAGACAGCTCTATCATCAAGGCAAGTACATGGCCTCGATTGCTAAGAGATCTAAGCCACCTCGTGAATCCAAAAACATGCCATTGAAAAGCACCTTTATAACATTGGATTCTCCACATGTGCTTTATATATTTTATCTCTTGCTTAGAGATCAGAAGTCTATACTTTGAGTTTCATGAGATTGCTCATTTGGGTATCGATATCTATTTAGCATGGTCCCCTTATGGTGATATTTTAAATTGTGCATTTGCTTGAAGCAATTCAGAAGCAACTGTTTTCCGCCTTTGATTATCTCTCGATGACAATCCAATCGTTGCAAATAAACGTATCGAAGCCACTTTCATCTACTTGATAACGATGGCTGGTGTTTTTTAAGCTATTAGCATCAGCATGTCCTCCTTGATTATCGGTTAAAAATCGCAGCACGTCTGGCTTTTCTTGGACGGATCGCATGGCCTTCTGCCACGTTTTCTTGCTTTTTCTCCCTCTTGCCGTTCCTGTCAGATTGTCCGATTCTATTTTTTTCGCAGGTGCTGATGCTATTTCGTTTTTTTTGTCTGGTCGGACCACCATCTTCTTTGTTTTCTGTTTTTTTCCTTGTCATTGACGAGGTTGGACCACTTTTAATATATTTGCCTGTCAGAGGATAAACATAAATTCCACATGATAATGAATATAATATTCTTATTTATATCAAATAACTCAACTCATGCCGCCTCATGGAAGTAGGTCACAAATAGGGGTGTTAGGGGTCGAGTCGGGCTAGGTTCTCATAGTACCTGACTAGACCCAAAACTTTATAGAGGCACAATTAATTCGACCCGATTCGCATAAGACTTGAATATCATACAACCCCAAAGAACGAGTTGGGCTGGCGTAGATCAACTGTCAGATTTAGGATTTTGTCTTTGTCGTGCTCGCACAAAGAGAGAAAAGGGGACTTGGGCTGTGCTCTTTGGGTGTCAAAAAGCCTACGTCGGCCTAACTTGAACCATAACAATACTAACATCTAAAATTCCCTATTTGAAGAAGATTAAGACTCAACCCAAGTTTTTAGATTGGACTAGGTGGGGTCGGGCCGAGGCAGGCTTTTTTTGACGGTTCAAGTCACAATCACATTTCATGTGTGTATCATAATGTTGTCTTCTCCTCTTAACCTAGTGGGAAGCCGTCTCAAGCGATGGGACATCTATTTCTTCTCGAAGTCTCTCATACCATGCTCGCACATGGGAGTTTGCTATTTGACAAATAAGCCATGGCATACATGTCCTCCCCAATTGGATTTTTAAGGTGGCTCCCCGCTTTACCGTGTAGCGGAATTGGAATTCTAGATGTGCCGCCAGAAGGAAAACCTAGGGGCCACTTTAGTTTCATCCTTTTACATTGTACATGCCATCAATTGTTGGGGCCGATTGTCCATGAAAATAGAGCAGTAATTTATAATTCTTTGATATTTTGATGCACGATAACAATCATGGTCCTCAAAGTATTATTTACCCCACTATTATTACTATCATGTTTAATATATATATATATCAAAATCACAAAGAAATCACTTCAGCAATTACTCGATTTCTCCTTTGGAATTTCAATTTAATTGTGTCATGAAACTTGTGTGTGGAAAGGGAACAAAAGAGAATTATGAAGAATAAGTTGATATTATTATGAATAGTTGTGATGAAAAATGTATAATTCGGTGCTATTTACAGACAATCAAACAAGACATTTCTTGAACTTAGAGGTGAGTATAGTTCAGGTAGGCAGTTCCCACCTTGAAACCGAGAACCGCCTACTAAGTATTGGCTCCAAAAAATTAGAATCAAGAACGTCCATTGGTTCTATGGATTCATCCGAGAACCAAACCGCCGATCCAATCCGACTCCTAGGTGGGTTCATGAAACCAGCCCCCATCCCTCCAAAATTGCATCCATCAATTAATATCATGGGAAACCTAGTTTGTACATAAAACATTAGAGCTTGTTCAGCATTAAACATCTCTAAACGATCTCCTCCATCTTCTTTGGTTGTTTATTTTGTTTTGACTAAGAGATCAAGTAAATGAATTATTAGAATGAACAAAAAGTAGAGAGTTTAATCCTATTATGCATTCAAGAGACAAAAGGAGTCAATAATGTCAAATACTACAAATATATATGTACACATACATTGGTCGAAAAACTACAAAATAATTAAGTAATTGAGTTGAAATTTCTTTTTTAAAATATATATACCGCTCCAATCCAGGTAGGTGGTTCCACGCTCGGAACCAAGAATCGGACCAATACTCACTAGTTCTAGCAAATTGGAATTGAGAATCGGACCGGCCCCTATGAGAACTGCTGGTTCCGGACCAGTTTGAGTGATCTGGGCGGTTCCCAATTTTCTTTACACACCTCTACTTATCTCTACCATCACCATTTTATATGATTAACCATAGTCACTTTTCATGATGCATAATCACTTCTTATAATGTCAATAATTATTTATTTTCATGTCCAACAATCATCTCTTTTCATTATAACAAAAATTTCAACATTAATCAAATGCAAGCATAACAATATTAATATCACCATGTACGTGTCACCATAAGATTAACATGGACCTCTCATTATCATAATGCATCATTAGACAGTACATTCTAATCACTTTTAGCAGATTAAAGCTAATGGGATTGATATCGCGCTTTTAAACCCAGCCCACCACTAACCAGACACTTGATTTCGAGAGCAATCGTATTCTTGTCCAAAGGGTCCAAATTTCTAAAGTTGCTAATAAGTCCCTTAAATTTTTGGATTTCACCATCATTACCAAAGAACCTTCTCTCAATCTCGCCCGCTATTACAAATTTATTAGTTAGAGCTATTTCAAGCTATCCAATCTCCATGAACTTCTTATTTATATGATATATGAGTCCCATATTAACATAAGATTATAAAATAGCCCCTTAATTTATTGATTCGTTGATTTATTCAATCTTGAGTACTTTAAGTGATTTATATGTCCGAAAAATCAAGTACAATTCATAAAAATGTTCATAAATAAGTAATTGGTCCCTAAAGTTTCTAGCTTTAAAAAATGATACCGCGATACAAATTAGTCATTGTTCTATAAAATTGGATTTTTTACTTGGTTTCATTTCCTTTGATTAATCTAACTTAGTCATTAATAAAATGTCACTGTTCATAGAGGCATTCAAATTCTGTGAATTTACTTTTTTACCCTTGTATTACTCATAATTAAAATTTTACCATTGACACGCATAAAACAATTTTCTAGCACCTTTATTCATCAAAGTCATCATAATCCTCTTGTAATCATTTAACCATGTTTATATTCATGAGATATAGTCATGATCTATAAAATGACTCATAGCATATTCACATGGAATCGTACAATAGATTTCTCATGTTATATTAGCAACGATCTTATGACAAGATCACAAGTAGGCGTCAACAAACATCATATCTTATATCAACAAAGAAGTAACCATTGCAAAATCATATACGATTCATGCATACATAGTCTTGACTCTTTATTAGTTTATCATAAAATTATTGATTTCTTTCAATAGCTTAAGCTTTAGTTACTAAGGATAGCTTAAGCTTTAGTTACTAAATTCAAACAAGGATTAAAAGTGCTACATCACAATTGGTATGACGGAAATGAATGTTACAGAATGAGAATGGAATAAAATGATGATTCAAGTACATTCATTCCGTAAACTTTTGCAATGAAATGAAATGAGACGTTTTGTGTTCAGTTGTAAGAAAAAAAAAATATTAGAATGGAACTAAATAAATATTTTTGGTGAAATTAATTAATATTTTACTTGCATTAATAATAAAATTTGATATTCTTCTATTATAATTTGTAATTAGTAATAAATGGTCATCAATAATTAATTATTTTTTTTTATGATTATTATAGTTAGTATAATAGTATAATAATTTATCTTTATTAAGTATAATTTATGATTATGAATTACTTAATATTAGATATATTATTCATTAATTAAAAATAATTTTTATTTAAGAAATATATCTTATAATACAATTTCAAAATAGATAATTGCTTATATCTTATAATTTTATCTACACTTTTTAATAAGAAATTATAATTAAAATTTTCTATTAGATATATATTTTAAAATTATATTTTTTATTTTGGTAATAATAATAAAAAACAACAATTAGTTTTTTTTTTTTTTGTAATGTTTTTCTTTACCTACTTTTTGGTTAAAAAAGGAAAGGAATGTCGAATATCCATCCCATCAAGTGATGGAATGCACACTCCACTTCTAAAGTATGTTGGAAGGAAGGGTTTTATTAGTATATCAGTCTTTAGACTATTATGAAAATAATATGTAAATATATATATATATATATATATTTTATTTTATGAATCACAAATTCTTAAATAAGTGAATCCCATAACAATTTATAAATTTATTATGTGGTTTTTTGTGGTTCAAGATAAACTATTATTCTCATAGTAGATTAAATACTATTTTCTTTAAATTATATCTTTTAGTTTAACTTAATAATTAAAAATATACAGAAAGTAGATTTTTTTATATTGTTTTTCTTTACCAACCCTTTAGTTAAGAAAAAAAGGAAAGGAATGCATTCCCTCATTCCATCAAGTGATGGAATAGGCACCCCACTTCTAAGTGTGCAACCAAACACATGTTGGAAGGAATATATCCCTTCCAACCAAACACAAGTGAATGAACCCACTATAATATGTAGAATTCACTTATCTTGAAAATGAAAACCCTAAAGTAAATTAGAGCTCAATAAATCTTGAATTCAAGAAATGATAAAAGAACTACTCACTTAGTTGTACCAAAATACAACTCACTTTAGAAACCCATGAGAATCAAAATCTCACGAGTTATCAATATTAAACTTTCTCGAATCAAAGGTAAATCCATTATGGGATTCCATATCCTGTTCTAATAAGGAATTCAGGAAGATTGAAGACGAAACTAGAAAGAGGGGGATAAATTTATCACAAGAATTCCGATTTTGGGTTTTTAATTGTTAAAAAATTAATTTTTGATAAATTTATAACAATTGTTTGAGTTTTAGATTTTTCATAATATTAATCATAAATAATAATTTGGATAATTTTTATTTGATACGCATGGAAGAAGATATTCAAAACCTTCGAGTTTTAGTACTGCCCTGCTCCTCTCTCGGTTTCTCACCTTCCATCTTCGTCCCCCTCCTCTCTTTCTCTCTCTGCAAAATCCACACCGACCCATTTTCTCTCGGCCCGAAGGAATAACCGCCGGCAATCCGCCAGGACCGGTCAATGCGTTGACCCGATGTTCCCCATCAACCCTAGCTACGCCTTCGCCCTCCCCAAGCCCTCCCCTCTCCTCGCCGCCCGCCCCCTCCCTCGCCTGCCGCGCCGCCGGCGCCGGCGACGTCCCCGCCGGCCCCGCGTTCCCGAGGTGGCTCCAGTTCCCGGCCGCCTCCGCCGCGGACGCGGCGAGGGTCGGGCCGAACTTCGACGGCGGCGCGGTGGCGGACGTACCGGCGGCGGCGAGGCGGGGCGGCGGCGGCACCGGCGGGGTGAAGGCGAATGCGAGGGAGAAGAGGTGGTCGCGGGACAGGGAGAGCTACTTGACGGACGACGGCGAGCCTCTCCCGCTCCCAATGACGTACCCGAATTCGTCGCCGGTGTCCCCGGAGGAAATCGACAAGCGACTCCGCTGCGATCCTATAGTTGAGGTCGGTACTCTCTCTCTCTCTCTATGCGCTTAATGTAGCTTCTTACCCTGGCTGGTATGTTGAATTGCACTTCGGAGGTCGCTGCAGAGTCGAAGTTTCGTTTTGAGGAGGATGGAAAATGATTATGTCCTATTGGACTAGGTGCGGAAAGATTAGCTCTGCTGTATCCTCTTATGATGGGAGAATTGAGTAATGGGAGATCTTGACTGTAGATTTTTTGAAGGAATTGTGGTTCTGATGCAACCGTTTGCAGTTTCTGGTGCATTTTGCTGGTCTTTGTTCTTAGAGAACCGTAGTCTTGCTTGTCGAATTATTACTTTCAAAGCAGCAAAGTGATAGCGAAGAGTAATAAAGAACACAAATATGTCGTGCCGTCTGGTGTGGTTCGTGGATACAGATGCAGTGAACTAATTTGCACCGTTCTTTAGCTAAAAAGATTTTTAATTTGACACTTGAAACTGAGAAGGAATTTTGAGCCAACCATCTCTGCTCATGATGCTTTTAGCTGTCGCATGTTACTGGAAATTTGCAATCAAGCATTTTCATCTGGATGACTTGGGCAGCCATCTCATTTCTTTCTTAATTTACGACATTCTCATGTAAGCGATTTAGAGTGACTCAGTTGAAGTGGATTTTTTTGTCTTGGGTGTTGATATTGTAGGATTGCAAGGAAGTGGTTTATGAGTGGACTGGGGAATGTCGAAGTTGCCAAGGTACGGGGTTCGTCAGCTACTATAACAAAAGAGGGAGGGAAACTATCTGCAAATGCGTACCCTGCCTTGGAATTGGTACACTTTTGCCCCCTTAGTAAATTGGGCTCTTGCTCTACCTATGCTTTTGTTGAAAATTGGTTTTACCTGTGCAAAAATTTATTCTCTCTGATCACGAGATTCAAGGATAGAAGCATAACAAGGCAATAAGCCCATCCTAGAGAAAAGAATGTCTACTCATCTTTTTGCTAGCCGTGCTTCTAATTCTCACTTAGATGTTGCACATTGTTCTTTATTATCTCCTTTTTTCCCAAGCCATCTGATTATCTTAATGAGATATTGTGCTACGCATTATGCTAATTCTATCTAGGATTATTTGTTCTTATTCTGTTTATTAGAAGAGATTCTTTTTCCTGTTTTGCATCTTTGAAATGGACTTAAAGCAAGTTCCATTATGAAGCTAAGCAAATCTTCCATTTTAGGGGCATGTTAATATCACTAAAGGACTTTTTGAAGGAATATGATGAGATGTCACTTTTTTGTTCGTGATATGAAGGCCGCTCGAAATATGTAGAAGCATTATGATGTTAACTTATAGATATATATGGTACCAATATGGATCGTTCGATAGAGGAGTCTTCTGTTCATATTGCTGTATCTGGTCATAAGCTTAAGATACACAGCTGCTGCATGAGGTCGATAGTTTCTCAAGTGTGATATGGTTTCTGGCACTATTATTTCCTGTTGAAAAATTCGTATCATATAGAGGGACAACCTCAATGCATGAGTTCTTTCTGTCTTGGACTATCTTATTTTGTACTCATAAGTGCATGCTCACACAATTTGATGTCTTAACAATTATATGTTAATGTTCACTGATAGTTTCATTTCCTGTAAACAACAGCAAATTCTAAAATGTTGCATTATGCTTTGTTTGGGAAGTTAGGAGGTGGAGAAAATTGGGGGAATGGGGATTGAAATATGCATAGATTTAAATTTTCCCTCTATATTTCTCTACTGAAATTTACAAATATGCAAACTTCATACCCACTTCCGTTCTCCCCCCTTTCATTAGTTTTCCAAACAGAGCCTTGGAGAATAACTTATCAAATGAATCAGGTATAAATTTTGATGAAAAATTTTGTCTCTGTATCTCTCTCACAGAAATTTAGAAGTATTCCAAACTTGACACCTACTTCCATTGCCCCCTCTTTCATTGTTTTCCCAATCAGAGCCTTAGAGAACGACTTATTGGATGTGTTGGGGTTGACACTTTGTTTATTTGCTATTGTGTGAGTCATGAGGTTAAAGCTTCTTAACAATTTTCTTACTTGTGAAAGCAAGTTGAGTGTGATGCAGACTCTGTCCTATTTGTCTGCATCATATGTGTTCTGGGCTGGTCAGAGGCTGCTCTTCTGATTCAGTTCACGCAATAGATCAGTTGGGGCCAAGAAGTGAAACCTATATGGCAGAGCTTATTTTTATCTGGTTAAAGCTGAGTAACTCAAGCTCATAGCATGGGCATAGTAAGAGTCTAGAATACTTTCTTTCTCTCTCCTTTGGAGAGAGTGAGCTAAATAATCCATATCTAGAGCTTTTAAGGCTTGTTTTCCTTTTCAAGGAAATTAAACTGGAGATCCACTCTCAAGATGAGTTTATGTCTATGAGTCTTCTTTAACTGATAGACCCTCTTTGCATTAACAACTTTTTTGGCTAATGCAACATTTCTGTGACGTCGCACTCTGGTTGCAACTATGTGCCTATGGTATTAGTATAATTGTTATTTGAACTGTTTCAGAATATAGTAAGTGCAGTACGGTACTCTGAAGGATGGTGTAAGCCTTTCGTATTACGGAAAATGTATTGACCCTTCGACTATTTCTGATACTTCTTTACCGCTGTCTGTTTCGGCTGCATATTTCTGTTTTTTCCCTCTAAAGCCCACTCAGCCGCATGTTGTGCAAATCTGCAGGTTGCTTTAGCTGTAAAAAGCTTTAAATTTTTTGTGATTTTTTTGTTCGTGGATGTGATAACTGTGAAGTATGTCGATTACTCCAGATAATTACCACTGAGGAGGTGTTTTAACGTGTGAGGTCAGCAATTAAATGCGGGAATTGGCATCTTGCTGGTTCTTGTTTGCCATCAATATACGATGTGAACACCTCCAAGGCTTCATCTTGACAAGTTCTTGCTGCAGGGTATGTGCAGAAGATAACAGCTCGCAAGGATATTGAAGTAATGGAAGATTTGGACAATGGAAAGCCGCCTTGAGCAACACCTATCCGCATTAGCATCTCCTGGATTCATTGCTCTCTTCTTCTGCCATTTTTCCGCAAATCAAGCGATTTTCCAACCACACATACGTGCCGTTATTTTTCCTGTAGATTAGAAGAGATTCTTGTAATACAATAATCTCGAGATATGATATGGAGAGAACGTAGGCAACATCTCTGCAATAGTGTTGATTGGAAGTCCCGAAAGAGGATACTGCACGGCTATTGAAGGGAATATATTCTTTTCTTTCTCTTTTTTTTGTGCTCTGCCCATGGTGACCACTGCTTTTGTCTCTCCGCATCTTGTTCTGTAGTTTTGGAATCTATGCTTTATCCTTGACCTAAATTGTTCTGCAAGTTGAGAGATCGGGAATGTTTATCCGATGGTATCAGTACAAGGTACCTGTAACACGCGCACACGGAATGAAAGCAAAGTTATGCCAGACTTCAGATTCGGAACAACCCAGAGACGCATGTATCTGTCATCAATCCATCGCTATAAATACCGAGCTTGTTTTTACTGTTTCCTGAAAAGTTATGAAAATTTTGCATCCTGGAAAATGTCAACTTCCAATTATCTTGATTTGCAGTACAACCTTTCCAAGAAGAAGATCCTGCGAGGGCCATCCCGGCTCTTCTCTTCGCGGTCCAGACAGAATTCCGGCCTCTTGCCTACCTTCCAACCGAATGCCGACGAGATGAAGCGCGTCTTCGACAAGTTCGACTCCAATAAGGATGGCAAGATCTCTCAGCAGGAGTACAAAGCGGTCCTCCGAGCCATCGGCAAGGAGAACCTGATCGAGGAAGTCCCGCAGATATTCCGGGTGGCTGATCTGGACGGAGACGGGTTCATCGATTTCAAAGAGTTCATGGAAGCACAGAAGAAAGAAGGCGGGATAAAGACGAGGGACATCCAGAGCGCGTTCTCCACGTTCGATCTCAATGGCGACGGCAAGATCACGGCCGAAGAGGTTCTGAAGGTCCTACGGAGCCTCGGCGAGAGGTGCAGCCTCGAGGATTGCCGGAAGATGGTGAGGGCGGTCGACCGGGACGGGGACGGCGCGGTGGACATGGACGAGTTCATGACCATGATGACTCGGACGCTGAAAATCTAACTGAAGGGGAGAACGAACGCTTGTGTTGTATTAGTCCTTGTGCAAATGTTCGCTCTTAGTGTCACGGGCTCTGCAAATAACTGTTGTCTCTCTGTGGAAATCGTTTCTACATCTACTAATGTAAAAAAATAAGACTCTTCGAAGCTGGTAATTTTAACTGAAAATCGATGATGTGAACCCTCACCGTTCTAAGGGATATGGCCACCTTTGAATTAGCTATCGTGTAATAGGTTTAAGACTTTTTAAATAATTATTCCGAAATTTTTTGGTGATCGACTTCAAGTACGTAGAATTATTTGTGGTATTTGTCGATTTTAAGGTCGAGATAATGCAAGAATTACGATCTTGGAATTGACAGGGGGGTTCTTGTTGACGAAGATTCACAATGCAAGGCTTGCCATTACTCGAGTACCGGCTCCAATCTCATGGATCTGACTTCTAAATATGTCTAGAAAGAGTGACAAGTGCTCCTCTTGACCCCCTCTTTTTATTTTGCATAATCTTGATAATCGCTTGTATTAGAACGGAATTTTTTTATTATTCACGAAACGATTTAAGCATAAATTGTTCTAGGTGGTAGAAATATTTTTTATTGATTAATTATTTTAAGAAATATAACCAATCATTTTTAAAAAAATATTTTTTAAATCATTTTTTTTTTTTTTTTTGTGAAACGAACAAAGCCCTAATTCATCCTTTTTGTTTCAATCAAGTGCCTTAACATTCAAAATACGACTTGATCGATTTACTGCCTCCATTAGAGAGATCGCGACTTGGTAATGACATCCCGAGCCACGGCCGGGTGTGGCGGTGGTATGGCCTCCGCGAGACTCGCACAAGAGAAAACGAGGGGCCGAGGCCTGCTTGGTTCTTCGGCGATAAACGATGCGGCTCGCGGTGGTCGTGACAGAACCGGTGTGGTTAGTAGCACCGAGGGTTGCTCCGTTCGTCGGAGAGCATAATGGAGTTGATTGTTGCATTGCAAGGGCAATTAAAACAACTTCACCGTCTGTAGTTTTTAGCTGGAAATTGGGTGGTTCAAATTTTTCTTAAAATATTTTATTTTTTTGGGCCAATTTAACTTTTGTCTTTTTTAAGTTAAATTGCATTACCGTATATTAGGGGTGAGCGGTTCCAGGTTCGGTTCGGTTCCGTCTGGAACCCTGGAACCTACCTCGGTACAGGTTCCTCAAAATGAGGAACCTGAACCTACCCGTTAGAACAGAGAACTTGCCCCTACTGTCACGGGTTCCAGGGCGGCCTCCAGGTTCCAACAGGTTTTTTTTTTTTTTTTTGTTATTTTCAGATTTGAACTATAACGTACGCGCACGTTACCAAAAAAAAAACTATAACGTACGTGCACGTTACCAAAAAAAAAAAAATGTATATATATATATATATAACGTACACGCACGTTACCAAAAAAAAACTATAACGTACGCGCACGTTACAAAAAAAAATATATAATGTACGCGCACGTTACCAAAAAAAACTATAACGTACGCACACGTTACCAAAAAAAAAAAATATATATATATATATAACGTACACGTACGTTACCAAAAAAAACTATAACGTACTCGCACGTTACCAAAAAAAAAAAAAAAAAAAAAAAAAAAAATATATATATATATATATATATATATATATATATATATATATATATATATATATAACGTACACGCAAGTTACCAAAAAAAACTATAACGTACGCGCACGTTACTAAAAAAAATATATAATGTACGCGCACGTTACCAAAAAAAACTATAACGTACGCGCACGTTACCGAAAAAAGAAATATAACGTACATGCACATTACCAAAAAAACTATAACGTACGCGCATGTTACCAAAAAAAAACTATAACATACGGGAGGGCGTCCCGGGTCGGGACTCGGGAGTCGGGACTCAAGAGTCAAGAGCGAGCAATAGATGTGAGGTGAGCAGGGGAGGGGGTTCCTTTTGGAACCCTAACCGGTTCCGTGACTGGCGTCCGCGGCGGCGGCCTTCGGGCGGCGGCGTCCGGCGGCGAGCGGCGTCCGGCGAGAGTTTCAGAGGGTCGGGACTCAAGAGTCAAGAGCAGAGCAATAGATGTGAGGTGAGCAGGGGGAGGGGGTTCCAAAACCGGTTCCGAAACCGGTTCCGCGACTGGTTCCGGTTCCGGTTCCGCGACCGGTTCCCGGAAAAATGGAACCGGGAACCGGAACCGGTCCTTTAAGAACCGGGAACCGAACCGGAACCTCCGGTTCGGTTCTCCGGTTCCCGGTTCTACCCAGGAACCGCGCTCACCCCTACCGTATATATATTATATGTAAAAGCCAATTATAAATGAAGATTAAAGTAGGGGTGAGCAAAAGAATTGAACCAAACCGATTAGTTGTAGACAATTCCTGATTCTTAAAATTTGAAATAGATGAATATTGGTTTGGTTTCCGATTTCAAGTGTAGACCCACCCACCTGAATTACCTAGATTGGACCGATTTTTTTTAACCCTTATTATTCTAAATTTCTAAAATCCTAATTTGCATCCTTTTTATCACTCAAACTCAGGCACGCTCACGCTTCTCATTCTCACTTTTCTTAGGGCCTATTTGTTAAAAATTGTTTCCGTTCCCCGAAATTTTGTTCCCAAGAATAGATTTTGAAATGAAACAATAAGTAAAAAAAAGTAACTTCTTGTTCCCAGAACAATTTCTAGAATCAATTTTTCTCTCTTTTTTTTTTTTTCTCTTTCTTTTATTCTTCTTCTTCTTCCTTTTGGCCGGTGACCTTGCTAGAGCGTCGCCGACTCTCGGAGACGCCGAGCCATGGTGAGGCCGACCTCACCCTAATTTGGCGAGGCCGAGCTCACCCAACCACCGGCGTGGCTCAGTCCAAGACGGCATCGCCTAGCGATGGCTTGATGAGGCCGAGCCTCACACGGCCACGGCAAGACTCGGCCTCCCCAGTCGGCGCGAGGCCGGGCCTCACCAAGAGAAATAGAAAAAATCATTTCTCAGCAAAAATTGTTCCCCAAAACAAAAAAGTTAGCAAACGCGTCCTTAGTCTCAATCAGGTAGTGTTGCACTCCTCCTTTGTGGCTCAACGCCTCTCATTCATGTTCCATAATGATCATTATAGCTTTGTTCGTGGAGATGATCATCAAGTTTAGCTCATCACAAGCTTGTTTTATCAAGTTTCAACATCACTCATGTAGTAGTTTAGATTATACAACAAGATTTATAGTCTGTTCTTGGAATCATCCGACGATAAGACTTGTCGATTTGGTAGGCTAATTCCCATTCCACAAATTAGAGACCGACCTTGTTGGTCCGGCTCTAGATTTCAAGGCGAGAATTGGCCTATCCTCAGAAGTTAAAAAATTAAATGCATAGCGATAACACACACCCAAAGGCAAAGACCATATCATTATAGTGTTGGAAAGGGCAGAAACGACATTTCCCCTGAAAATTGAAGCCCGCCTTCGTTTTGCCGCCATCCTGGTGTCTTCCATCGGCGGTGCTCCGTCGTGCTCCTGTTGACTGTCTCTGAGAAAGAGAGAGAGAGAGAGAGAGAGAGAGAGAGAGAGCGTCATCCATGGACGACGACGAGGAAGTTCTCTCCGGCGGTTCCGATTCGTACCTTCCGACCGACGAAGAAGAAGAAGGAGAAGAAAGCGAAGGAGGAGGAGGAGGAGACGGAAGCGACGACGATGAAGAAGACGAAGAAGAAGAAGCCACCGTCGAGGGAGGAGCTAGGGCGGGTCGCGACCGTAGATCTAGAGGCTCCTCCGTACCGGCCGGCGGCGATGAGTGCCGGAAGTCGAAGAACATCGACGCTCTCGTGAGGTGATTTCCTATTTTCCGATCCCTGTTCCGTTTCTGCACTATATCGACGAAATGGTGGAGGGGAACGCTCTGAAATGGAGGATTTCTTTGGGATAGCTGACGCGATCGATTTGCCCCGAACTTATGGTAGCTGATGAACTTATTTCAATTTGCCTATGCTTTATGGATTGTATGGCGACCGACGAATCGGCTATAGAATTGTTTGGCGGGGGTTTTGCTGGATTTTAGTTTTACCTTCTCTCCTGCCTGTTGATCTGGCTGGATTTTAGTTCGGTTTTATTTCGCGTTTGATATGATAGGTTTCTGCCATTTTGAATTTTGTGTATCAGGGGCAACCTCGTCGTGAAAAGGCAGGCGCTGTTACCGAGAGTGCTTTCGGTGACGGAAGGAGCTGCTGTGTGTCGGAAACCCTTCAAATCCCCCTGCACTGATGGATATGGTGATAGGAACGGACAGCTTCACCGTCGCCTTTCAGCCCGTAAAAGGTTTGTACCATGGGGCTCTTCGAGGCCTGCTCTGATGGAAGTAACTAACCGGCTCAATTGGTTATCGAGTGCTGCCGAGAAGGATGTGGAGGATGAAAAGGTGGAGCTGCCGCCTGGGGTTGAACCTCTGGTGTGTGGCAGCCTGAAGATTCGGAGGTTGCATCTGGTAATGCAGTGTCGATCGAAGTGGATCCATTGCTTGTGCGTTTCCTTCGACCCCATCAAAGGTAATGCTCTTGAAAGACATCTGGAATTGGTTGATGAAATTCAGTTGTCATCAGAAGACTTTAATATGTTCACAAGCTGGGTGCGTGTGTGTTGCATGCGCGTGTAAGTGAAGTTTTAGAGGACTGATCAGAAATAGGAAGAGTCTGTGGCATGAAAACTCGCTGCAGTATTCAAGAAACCATTTTCTTATCTTACATAAAACTAATGAAGTGTTTCTCATTTATTCATGCAGGGAAGGTGTCCAGTTTATGTTTGAATGTGTTTCAGGTCTATCCGGTAATGCCAGCATAAATGGATGCATTCTGGCTGATGACATGGGGTAAATATCTTAGCTCTGCAATGATGTCGCTTTGCGTGTCTTGGCATTGTTCTATGTCCTATTTGTTCAGATACATCTCAAAATCTGTGTTTTTTGTTGTACCTTTGCAGTTTAGGAAAGACGTTACAGTCAATCACTTTACTGTACACACTGCTCCGTCAAGGATTTGATGGAAAGCCAATGGTTAAGAAAGCCATCATTGTCACTCCCACTAGTCTTGTGAGTAATTGGGAAGCAGAAATTAGTAAGTGGCTGGGAGAGAGAATCCAGCTCATTGCTCTTTGTGAAAGCACCCGAGATGATGTCATTTCAGGAATTGATCGTTTTACAAGTCCCCATAGTTCTCTACAGGTAAATTTGTTATTCAGTTTTCATGTCTTAGGATATTTTCACTAAATTCAAATTCCCTTGCGCAGGTTCTTATTATTTCATATGAGACATTCCGCATGCATTCATCAAAATTTAGCCACAGTGAATCCTGTGAACTCCTTATATGTGATGAGGCTCATAGACTAAAAAATGACCAAACATTGACAAATCGGGTAAGATATGCTTACTTGATATGCTCCTGCATTGGTTGATGTCTGGGGTTGTTCCTTCTTTGACATCATTGTTAAACGTGCTAGGCTTTGGCTGCTCTCTCTTGTAGACGTCGCATTTTGTTGTCAGGGACCCCAATGCAGGTAAGAAGTATTTGTTTCTGATTACCATTTTCCACTTCTGGGTATCAAAGTATTTGCTTCTGCTTCAAATGTAATGTGTGTCTTTTTATTGATCATCCTTTTTTCATTTTTTTTTTAATTAGCTTTTTAACTTTTGTTGTTACTCAGAATGACTTGGAAGAGTTCTTTGCCATGGTTAATTTCACAAATCCTGGAATCTTGGGTGATATTGCATACTTCCGACGTTACTACGAGGTGAGTCAATTGCTTTACCGCCACATGCTTTTGGCATCTGTTATAATGTTGGAGTCAAGGTAATTATAAGACAAAATGCACAGAAACAAAGATGTGATATTCATGTAATTAATCTTCTATTTCATTGACAGTCTTATGCGTAATGGTGCTACATTAACGATCTCTCTCATCAAGATGAGTTGTGGGCTGATGGTTTAAGAGCATCACCTTGGTTTTGTGGTTCACCATGGTTAAAATAAACCCCAGGTGATACACCAACTGAACCATATTAAGTAAAAAAGGCAGTTGAGTCATAGGGAAGCTTTGTTATTTTGTATGAATCACTTCAGATTAGAAAGCCTGCAAGTTAGTCATTGTCAGATGGAAATCTTTTCGTTTCTTGATTGTAAAATCAAGATGATTTCACTTAGAAAGGTACTCACACAACCTAATACTCATGCACTAGGATATATTGTTGCTGTACGAATTCACTGGCGATTAAAGAAACCCTTTGTGGTTACCTCCATCTCTGTGTTTTTCAATTTCTAATTATCTGCTTATTTTGGTGAACCTGTCACATGACTTGCAAAGGCGCCAATTATCTGTGGAAGAGAACCTACTGCCAGTGAAGAGGAGAAAAATCTAGGATGTGAGCGCTCTTCAGAGCTCAGTGCAATAGTAAATCAGGTATATTGTTGCGCTAGCAGACAATCCAGGAATTTATCATTATTTGCGATCTGGTTTACTGTCTAGTCCTATAAAGTCATACAATCCTGGGATTCATCATCTTTTCTCATATAAGTTCTATGATCGGTTTCTCACAAGGTTAACTTCTGCGTGTAATGGGTGTCATTGAATTGGAAATTGACCTCAGCTTTGAATGGTTTATGTTTGTTCAGTTCATACTAAGGCGGACAAATGCTCTTCTATCAAATCACCTCCCACCGAAGGTTTGTCTCTTTAATGGTGAACCATGAGAGATTCTGGTTATTTATCTACTTTCTCAGTGCTTTCATTGCCTCATGATTTACTGGATAATTAGTTTGAATGAGACAAGCTCATTTGAACTCTGAGTCTCTAGTGTTGCTTCATTCTGTCTGACTGATGTATATCTCCCTGGCTTACAATACCCTGTCCCTGAACGGGACAGAATTTTTGGCTTCTTGATAGAAGAGAAATTTATGTCGTTGACACAACGGTTTGATATTTTGTTGCACAAAAAGATAAGCAACAGCAGAGATGAAACCGCCTTCTGTTCCAGGAAAAAGTAGGCTATACCAATGTCATTCCTTATTGGGGGGTTAAAAATTACATGATTAACTTTTTGATTTGTTTTTCAGGTATTTTTTGCTCATTATTATATTTACTCATCATAGTTCTGTCATTTTGACCTCTTTTTTCTCTTTCAGATGGTAGAAGTTGTTTGTTGCAAGTTATCTCCACTTCAAACAGATCTTTATAACCATTTCATACATTCCAAAAATGTATGGATATGTACTTTCCAATCTCACTTTGTGGTTAATGCATTAGCTGTATCAAAAGTTCTCATCCTGTTGTGTTGCCCTCAAATGCAGGTTAAACGAGCAATCACCGAAGAACTGAAGCAATCGAAAATTCTTGCTTACATCACAGCTCTCAAGAAGCTGTGCAATCACCCAAAAGTATGACATTCATACCATCCGAATGTCTTTGCTTGAGACTTTCCCTGGCCTCTTCCATTTTTTGTATCTGCTCAAAGTCCAATTTGAAATGCACATGGATGCACACTCTGATGAATCAATTGCAGCAGCTATTTGGTTGCTGTACCATTATAAGGACAGCTTTTACTTAATCCAATGCATCTTAATTCTTGTTATGTGTCAGCACTTCAGATTTTTCCGCATACCTGTATTTAGGCCTTTTGAGATGATCTGCTGCATCCTCCACCTCTTGTACCTCTTGGCCTTTTCATTTCAAGCATCTTCTGCAGTATTAAATCTCTTTTCATGAAACTTTTCTTCTGTAGCTAATCTATGATACTGTCAAAAGTGGAAATCCCGGAACTTCAGGGTTTGAAGATTGCATACGATTTTTCCCGTCAGAGATGTTCTCAGGAAGGTTGGCACTTCTATTCCACCTTTTGATTTTGCATAGTGTCACAATATCATGTTTCTGAAGGATTTTATCATTAATTTTTTGTAGGTCTGGATCCTGGAGTGGGGGTGATGGGGCCTGGGTTGAACTCTCAGGGAAAATGCATGTCTTGGCCAGGTTGCTGGCCCATCTTCGTCAACGGACAGATGATCGCATTGTCCTTGTCTCAAACTATACACAGGTTGTTTTCATAATAATGAAGTAATTGAATGCTATTAAATACAATTTGAACTTCTTACCACCTTTTAGTGCGTAATCTGGCTTGTAAATAAATCGTCATTCATGATACACTTGTCACTGACATTGCCAGCATATGTTGCTAATTGGTAGCAAATGCTTATTTTACCATTCATTATGAAAGTTTGCTGGTAATAGAGTGAGCATACGCATTACATTATTCGCTCTTGGATTTAGTAATTTGTCTGTCATTGCAAGAACAGTATCCCTTTTAAGGTTCCTATCCACTCTCAGTAGGTTTGATGGTTTTCAAGTTATTTTGTTCCATAATAGGGTATCGAGTTTCAGTGAAGCGGCAAAGCTTAGTAGTCTCATTTTCGCTCCCTATGAGATCCTAAACTTTTTCTACACAAATTTTAGTTCTTCTCTTTCTTTGTAGTTTATCATCGACATGGAAGATTTTCGCAAACCTTTGATTCTGCATTGATTCTGTGATATTTATTGTCATTATCAACCTTTGAAGTAATGCAATTTTGTGGAGAAAAAAGAAAGAGTGCAATGGTTACTGAATTGCCGTTGTGTTCTGTAGGATATATGATGTTGCCGCTTAACAAAAGTTCACTATGATATTGTATGGGAATTTTCTGCTTGTAATCATTCATTCTGATCATCTTTTTAGACACTTTGATCATGTTAATCAATTTGAAATTAGTGACCATTCTCAATAACTTAAATGAGCATGGGGAACTACATTTCAGTCCAGGGAATATTTCAGAGGGGCTTGAGAGCAAGCCTTCTCTTGTGCATCTAGAACCTGTTTTACTTCTGCAGTCTGATTATATTTTAGTTGATTGAATTTTTTTTTTCCTAAGACACAAGTCACTGAAGCAATTATCTTACTGTTTGCAACTTACCAGACATTGGATCTTTTTGCCCAATTGTGTCGTGAAAGAAGATATCCATATCTGAGGCTTGATGGAAGCACAACAATCAGCAAAAGGCAAAAGTTAGTCAATCGTTTCAATGACCCATCAAAGGTATAAAGTTATTGATCAAGCAGTAGTCAAGATAGGTTGGTCTTTGTTCTTAAAGTTCCTTCTCTAGTGAAATGGGCTTAATTCTAATTTCCCTTAGCTGATAATTTCCAGGATGAGTTTGTATTCCTCCTAAGCAGCAAGGCTGGTGGCTGTGGGCTCAATTTGATTGGAGGTAATCGCCTGGTCTTATTTGATCCAGATTGGAACCCAGCCAATGACAAGCAAGTAATCATTCAAACCTCACTTCTCATGTATGAGAATAGCTTTACTGCGCAAATTGCTGAGGAAGATATCTTGATTGTGCCAATTGTCCATTTGTCTTGACAATCAGGCTGCCGCCAGAGTATGGAGGGATGGACAGAAAAAGAGAGTATACATTTACAGGTTTTTAAGTGCTGGAACAATTGAAGAAAAGGTTCGATATGAATCAATCTGGATTCCCTGCTAATACTGTTTATGTTTTTTAAGTATTACAGTCTTCGAAAGTTCCATTTTTTTAGATGCACTTTAATAGGCTATTTAACATCTGTAGGTATATCAACGTCAGATATCAAAAGAAGGTCTTCAAAAAGTTATTCAACAGGAGACTAGTACACTTGCAGCGGAGGTACAGAGTGATGCTACTTTCCGATGTTTATCATAGCATACTCTTTTTTTTTTCCCATTTAATGATGGTAATGGAGAGTTCAAATGCAGGGTAATTGTCTTTCGACAGAAGAACTGCGTGATCTATTCACATTTCATGAAAAGTCAAGGTACTCAAGTTTTTTTTTTCCCATATCCATGGCTTCCCATAGTCATTTACAAGAGTAGGCACTTTATTTAAATTAGCAAAGTAGAATGCAATGTGGAGGTTTGCGCCATTTGACTGTTTTGACATTTAAATTCAAAAGAGTTTGGGGTTTATTTTCAGTCATCCACCAGTCACTGATTTATTGTGTTGAATCCAAAAACATTTTCTGCATAGCTTATTCATCATGGTTTTGATTGCATAGGTGGGACATGCTCGAAAAACATAAAACTTCAAAATTCTGTAAAGCTTACTCTCGTCTATATTTGCAGTTTAATTCAGACTATGCTGGCCTTAAATTTTTGAGATTCAATTAGTACAGTAAAGCTAGTCACCTAATTCTATCAAGATGTTCATCTCTCTCTAGCTGTGCAAATACAATACACTATTAAGTTTTTAATCATGCTAGCAGCTAGTAGCCCTCACCTGTTCGGTTCAGAACAATTGACACAATTCGCTAACTCCACTCTCCGCATGTTAGTGTAAGAAGTGTGAGGGTGGGAATCAACTTTGGTCAGCTTCACTTTTGATTCAATCTTCTAGACAAATGATCCATCCCATAATACCTGATCCACTCTGAGATTGTAATACTGGTACCTCCTGCTAAAGTCGAACCCTGTCCTGCTGTCAAAAAGCATCTGCTTCAGTAGGTGGTGACATAGTTTATGCACTGATGAAACCAATGCAATATCAATTTTATTGATAACAGAACTAATTTAGATTGCTTATGTGGAAAGCTGGGAATATCTTATAAAGAAGAGCAACTTCGAGAAGGTAGGTCTTGAAGTTGGAAATATGTTATAATGTTGAACTAATTTAGATTGCTCAAGTTTCTGGAGACTTTGTTTTTCTCAGCTACTGCTGTGATAGGAACTTAGTGCAACTTGGGTTTTATTGCATAACTGAGACATGGCTGATGAAGGTAAAATGTCAAAGTTGAAAATGGTTAAGTACATTTTTGTATTTTATATAGAGCATCCTGCCTTGAAACTCATGAGAGCATATTCTTGGGAGGATGCAACCTTACAGGATAAAATGTCACTTAATTTGTCAAGACATTCATCTGTTTCTATCCATGCAAATGCAGTACTAAGTTTCTAATCAAGCCAGTAGCCAGTAACCTTTAGCAATCCCCTTGTGCAGAACAATTAACATAATCCATTGAGTTCTCTCAACTTCCTTGCTGTTGGTTTAAGAAGTGTGAGGATGGGCATCACTTGCTCTGGACAACTTTAGCAGCTTCACTGCTTATTCAATTATCCAGATGAATGATCTATTTCAGAATCCCTCATCACTTCCTAGATTGAATTTGTCTGGTACCTCCTACTGAACCCTGTCCTGCTGCCACAAACTCTATGAGATATTCAACTTAGAGATAAGCTTATGTCCTTCAGTGACAATTTTCTGAGTGCTGATAGAACCAATGAAGATTCTCTCTCCGACTTTTGTTTTGAAATTAGGCCATGTGGTAAACTGGAAATGTTTAATAAAGAAGAGCAACTTCAAAAAGTAATTGGTAGGTTTTCCAGTTGCAGACATCTTGCTTGCACGTGATAGCCAGTTTAAATGGAGCATCCTGATGTTTGGGTTCGTCCCCTTAACCTCTTTCAGTGCATCAGCAATTCTTTTCTTGTCAATATGCATGACCCTATGTGATGGTAGAAACTTCAAGCAACTAGAAGCGGTATGCTCAAGGAAGCATGGAATCTTAATTTTTGGGGCTTTTCTGTTTTATCAAAAGAATCAACTTCTGAGCCATATATTTTGCCTTGTTTGTCACTTGCTGGTATGCGTTCCCTTGCACTAGTAGAAAATATATACTTTTATTCCATAAGTTGAATCGTTGTTCTGTATTTTTCTAGGTCTGAGATTCATGAAAAGATGAACTGTATTCGTTGCCAGAACATTGATGACACTGAAACCACTGGTGACAGCAGAGATAGTGCATTGGATCAAAGTGCCTCTTCGACAGATACTTCTGACATAGGTTCATTTGCAGAAATATCTGGATGCTTGCATAAGTTAAAGGTCTCAGAAAAACAGGTTAGTCAACAATCAGCCTTTTTACAACACTTAATAATGTTTTTAGGCATCTGAGTTTATTACTGGTTGTGATCAGATAGGGACGCCGAAGGAAGAGGACCTAGGCAGTTGGGGCCATCATTTTTCGGCTACGTCAGTACCAGATATTATCTTCCAAGCTTCAGCTGGTGATGAGGTCTGATGCTTCCTATTTGCACATATACTCAAGATTCTTGCTTTCACGTATGATTGTGCGATGGGTTTAGTCTAAAAGATTGTGAAGTTGATCACGTGAGAATAAGAGATCTAGCGAATTCAATCATCGAATGAAATATAATATACTGGAGAAGAACTTGGTCATCAGTTACTGGTTTTCCTTGCCTTTTAAAATGAGATTGTTTAGAGATCTATCTGGTGAGGATATGTTCCCGTTGCTTGCTGAATGTGTACGAGGATAAGATGAAATCAATTGTTTATTCAGTCCAAGTGCTCTATTATTGTTGTAAAGATTATTCCTGCAATTAAAGGAAATCAAGGATACGCATATGGTAAAACATCCAGGAAACAAGAAGTAATTATTACGTCCTATCTTGCCATTCTTGACTGTTTAAGCATTTGATCACTTTGATTTATAATTCTCGACCCCCCATTCCCAGCTCCTGTTTCTCCCACCTAATTGAATAGACAATCGTGCAATTACTAAATGATCATTTTTCACTCACCTTGCGGATCAAAAATGGAATTGGTGATTATCTGATGGATAATGAGATGATTGATCATTCCTTACCAAAATAAAAAACGAGATGATTGATCATCTCTGGTGAGGTAGGATTTTAAATGCCTGTGAGTTTGAGGTAGCATGGATCTATCCATTTTCTAAGTTTCTGTTGTTATTAAACGTGCTCCGAGTCCATTCCAGTTTTACAGTGCTCAAATGTTCATACCGATGCAGGTCTCATTCGTCTTTACAAATCAAGTGGATGGGAAGCTTGTCCCGATTGAGACAGCAATTAGCGAAAAGATCAGAACAGAGGAGAGCAGGCTCGACCCGAAGCAACTTATGAACAGGAAACCCAGGCTAGAACCACACCGTTTAAAGGTGCAACAGTCGCGTCCCAGTTCCCTTGCAGCAGTTCGATCTTCACCAACCAAAACTTCACTAGGGTCAGAAAGAAGACCACTTAAAATCATCCTAAAAGGGACAGGGCTTGCACAGTCGAGGAACAAACTGACTCTTGCTCATCAGCTGCCACAGAAAAGACCATGCGATGGTAGTTTAGAACACGACGACGACTTCTCGTGACGATTCCAGCATCTTGAGCTCAAGTGACAGGTTGTGTAAACTTCCTCTTCTATGTTTGCCGTTCACTGGATTGATCAAAGCTCAACAGCACATGCAGCTGCACACGATCCAGCAAAAATAAAACCAGTTTGGATCATGGACCGATACCGTAGCACGGATGGCTCCAAGAATCTATTCTTTCAGAGGAACCTTCCCTTGCGAAAATTAAAGCAGGGAGCATGACTATCAGAAACTGAGAAACACTGTACAGACACCCGGCTTAACGTCCAGGAGAGTTGTGCCCTGCGAGTAACTGGCAGTCCGAATCGCGACATCTAGCTGCATGGCACTACTACTGTAGAATTCACTAATCAGAGCACACCCTGTGATCCATGAAGTACTTTGAGGATAACATTACAAACGAGCATGCGACATGCATATGTCTATGTTTTTGTCTCTCTTTATTTTTGTGCTCGTGTGGCACGATTTGTTAGCCTTTGTTTTCGGCTGACGGAACGCAACTACAAGTGTTTATGTCAGGAGAACATATAAATGTTGAGGACAATTGTCAAAAAGACCACAAATTTATTATACAATGGCCAATTTTATCAAAAACCTTTTCAATTTAACCAATTTAATTTTAAATCTTTTGACTTTTTGTCAATTTAGCCATTTCAATCACTTTTGGCCGGAAAATTGATGATTGGCCTGTGGATGATTTTTTTATAAAAAATCTGAATTTTTATAATTTTTTCTCAGATATAGATTTTTTGTTTTACTGTTCTTCTTCTATGATGGCCAACAAGGTCGCCAAGGCCTTCACTCACTCGCTGGCTCTGTGGGTGCAAACACTCATTGCTCCCGTGGCCAATGGGCAAGCCCATGACAGCCCTTTCAATTTGCACAGAGGCGCATCCTGTGAAGCCCTTCGCTTGCCGCCAGTGAGGGTCTTGCAGCCCTCACTTGTGGTCGGGGAGGATCGCCGACCATCATTGAATAATCCTTTGGGAAGAAAAACGGATGCTTTCATTTTTTTAAAGAATTGCTACATCAACAACATCAAACACCGGTCATGCCAGGTGATGATTAATATTTATGTTAGCGATTATCGATAAAAATTGATTGAAAAGAGTATATTGACAAATTGTATTTATGATTGAATTAGTCAAATTAAAAAGTTAAAAATTAAATTGTTCATTTTACATAGGATTTTTTTGGACAATTTTGTCATAACTCTCGGTCTTACACGGGTTGGTAAGTGAACTACTCTACCACTGCATATTGGACAAAGTAAGTCAGAATGTTCTACCCACCGCTCGAGAAGTTGTCACGTGACAAAAAGCGTAGTTTATATTGTTTTTAACGGTTAGCTTAAGATAAATATATTTTTGAACTTCTATGTAACGACCTGTGAGCAATGAGTCTACCTAAGGCAGACCATGTCAAGATTAAAATTACGTCTGAGCAATGAGTCTACCTAAGGCAAATATAGGGAAAGTGTTAAAAAGTCTAAACCTTCACTTAAACCTTTTCACTTAGTGCTAATCCAAAATGGACAACTTTTAATAATATTTTAATATTTTTAAATTTTTTGTTTTCTTTTTCTTTTTTCCTTTCTCCTCTTCCTTCCTCCAGTTAGTTGCCGAGGTCGGTTATCCACATTAGTGCACCAATCACATCGTGTCACATTAGCCGGCTAATGCTTAGTCAGCAAAATACGGCTAAAATTATTCAGAAAAGACTGAATTTGTACTAAATGAAAATGTTTATAATTAAATTGGTATTAACAAAGTGTTTATGATTAAATTGACATAAATACGAAATGTTTATGACTTTTTTTAACACTTTTGCCGGCAAATCTACCCGATATGTCCGAGAATTGGATACTTATTATGATATCTTGGTCCTGCTCCAGTCAAGGTAGGGCGAGGGTGGCAACGTTGCCGGAGAGAGTCGGGGGCGATAACAAAGTTAAAAGACGAATCACCTTTTCCATTCAGAGCATGTTGGATTTTCGTGCCAATCAGCCTCTTCCAAAGAAGCTCCAATCCTAGGGAGAACGGACCTAACTCCATGTGATTAATCAAGAATTTAATTGAAAGCTACAAGAAGAGTTATGTAAGATCATGGCCAATTCGCGACAAGAGGGACAGCACAAGATGTTACTCATATAACATAAAATATTAGGAAAAGTCACAAAAAAAAAAAAAATCCAAACTTTTTTTATAACACCAAAAATCCTAAACTTATACTTGTAAAACATTTACCCTAAGCATTTTTTTCGTGACATCTAAAATCTCAAACTTATATTTATGTGACACATTAACCCAAAACCTTTTTTTGTGACAACAAATTTTATGTGTAAATATGTCACACGGATATAAGTTTGAGAATTTTGATATAAAAAAAAAAGTTCAAGATAAATGTCACATTATATAAGTTTTGGATAAATGCATCACATAAGTACAAGTTTTGGGTTTTTAGTGTAACAAAAATAATTTAAAATAAATATATTACAATAGGCAAAGTTGTGAGTTTTTTGTGGCTTTTATCCTAAAATATTTCTATCTTCACTGTCTATTACATTATTCTGTGTCGATTAGTGATCGGGTCCGGGTGGGTAGGGTCTAGACCCGGACCCCCGTACCCGATCCTATTATAACCGGTTCCCCTTTTCTAGACCTTATACCCGACCCTATTTGGATTGGACCCTGTACTCGACCCACCCTGTTTTTCCAATCCGGTTCTAGGGTCAACCCTGTTTTCACTGGAACCTGTTTTGCAATCTTCCAATATCCTATACGACTTTGAATTTTATATTAATACACGAGAAAATAACGTAATCCTCCTAATTTGTATGGAAACATTAAGCACTTGTAATAAATAAATACATTAACTTTTTGACTAAACGAAAAATTAAAGATCTATAGGGCTAATTATAATAAATAAAATCATAAGGCAAAGAATTAGCAACAAACATAAGTCTAATATTAATCTTATTCCCACAACTACTACATGAAGCTCCTCATTTATGCAATCATAACTCCTCCTACAAAAGAGAAATTAGGCGAGCCAATCCATGTGATACACAAGAATTTGGTGGTGATGAACATCGTCCGTCCATCAGATAGTGCGAGAGGGAGCCGGTGAGGGAGGGAAGCAAGTGAGGAAGAGGAATGACAAAGGGAGCCGGTGAGAGAGGGAAGCAAGTGAGGAAGAGGAATGACAAATGAGGAGTGTCGTGCGTGTTTGAGAGAGCCAAGAGGAAAAATATCGTGTGATTGTGGGAGTAGAATAGAAATCAAGAGAAAAAAAAAGGTTTTTGACCTCTACTTCCAAAACCGGTCTGGGAACTGGTTTCCGGGTGGGTAATCACTTGGAACCTGTTCCCGGACCGGTTTAAACAGGTTCCGAATTTTGGGAATCGGTTCCCGGCCCGGTTTCAACGGGAACCGGTTCCCGACCTTGTTTTCCGGGTGGGCCGGTTTGGGAACCGAATATACCCGGTTTGGTTGCACATCCCTAGTATCGATGACTTCTATAACTGAAGTTGCTGAACATAGATAGGAAAGGAAAAAGAAGAAAACACATGTAAAAAAGAGTGGAGAAACCGATGAGCAGCATGCTTTCCTGGGACATTGCCGCTCTTTACATAAGGAGCAAATGAGCAGTCACAAGAGGAGGAGGCAAGAGATGATGGCTTCTCACATTCCACAATATTGCAATCGCACTGATTGCACTCCCGATGTAACGTTGGTGCACCAAAATTCTGCAACGAAGACACCAGTACGACGTGGGGGTACAATGATTCGATCGATGATCTCCTTCATGACATAGTTGACCAGACATCGAACCCCGACTTCTGTAGTTATTATGTCACGAGAAAGGAATTTTGGGCTCATACCTGCCATGGCCACGGAGCATGCGATGGGATATTCACTCATTCGGATCGCCAGGCGTGCTTACGCAATGCCGAGCAGCTGATACGAAGATATTGTCCAAGAAGCATCAGTGCTCTACTTCATCTTCAATACTGTAGAATTAGGTTCGAGAATTGCAAATTCTACAAAGGTTGAGTTGCGCACTCTCGTAAAGTTGGATCGTGTTTTATATAGAAAGGCATCTAAGCATGACCAAATTTATAGCAATAATCTATCATGGTCATACAAAGTGTTCTTGAAAAGCTTGGTACGGCCAATAATTTCAGGGGTATTATGATCTCTTGTTCTTCACATTCTAGGATGCCCAATACACAGAGGTAAGTACACTAGAAGTGCCAAAAGTTGTGTACAGCGCTCACTTTGGTACCAAAAAAGTTTATTTATTTATTTATTTATTTTGGTAAAAGGTAAGTATTATAGATAGAATTGCGAACAAGGAAGCTATACAGAGTACAACAGAGAAGAGCCGGCACCAAAAAACTTGCACTCAGACAGTCAGAGAAAAACCAATTGAGTGGAAGGGTGCCAGCCCAAGCTGCAAAGAAAGATACAAGAAACGGGAAAAGAAGCAGCTAGAAGAAGGCTAACGAACAGCATAGCCAAGGCAGAAAGCAAGACAAGAATAAAACGAAAAGGGAGGGCAGAAATACAACCCGACAAAACCAGGTTACACCCAAACCGAAGCGAAAGAAATGAGTGAATTGGAACCAGCAACATCAGCGACTGAAAGACCCAGGGAAAAACGAGGTAGAGAACCTCCCAAGCAAGGGGGAAGAGGGGGCGACCCACAAGCATCTTCAATGCAAGGAAAACCACGAATGGGGCACAAAAATGAATGGCCATATGATCACTTCAGTAGTAGGCCAAAACACTTATTCAAAGATAGAAGGGTGGATACCCCAGCTAAGTTGAAGACGTTTGTTGCGGGGGGTATCCGGGACCTTTGAGAATGTAAGGGCCTTGTCTTTAATAGCTTTGATTAGATGGGCTTTCAAAGCTGGGAGGAAAAGCTGTTGGTTGCGGAAGATGATATTGTTTCTCTCCTTCCAGACAAGATAACATAAGGCACTAAAGGCAAACCGAGCCATCGATTGGTGGAACCCTGGATCAGATAAATGCTCAATAGCCCACAAAAGGTTCTCTTTCCAAGCCTGGTTTCTCCAAGGAAGATTAAACTTCGCTGCCCAAAAGGCCGCAAGGCCGTGAGTAATGGAGCAGCCAAAAAAAAGGTGATCGATTGAATCCGGTCTAGTCGAACAAAATGCACAAGACACATCCAGGATTCTTTCATGGGAGAGTAACCTCACCTGAGTTGGTAGACGATTGCGAGTAATCAGCCACATGTGAGTTTGATATCGAGGAGGGAGAGAGGGGCTCCAAATAAACCTGAACCAGTGACTCAAGGGCTTCCTCGACCTCAGGAGATTCCAAGCAAAAGCTGAAGAGTAGATACCAGAGGGGTGGCCCAGCCAAACCGGTCAGTCATTTTCCTCATTAAGGTTTGGGAGGGGCTCCTCCTAGGTCGCAATAACATTCGCAAACGTGGACGGGTGGTCAGGGCTGCCAAACTAGTTCTGATTGAGGCAAGTCGTGGAATACCGGAGCAATAGATATCACGATTAGAGAAGATCTTATAGAGAGGGCACGAGGATGCCAAGAGTCGAACCAAAAGGAGGCTGAAGAGCCATCGCCAATATTCCACCTAAACTGAAGCTGGATCAAGTCACGGAGACCAAGTAATTTCTTCCAAGCCCACGAACAAAACGTTGGCTTAGGCACAATTCAAAAATTCTTACACTTTAAGAAGTTTGAATGGATCCATTTACACCATAGGGACTCTTTATCAGTAAAGAGAATCCATAAGTGCTTGATCATGGTCGCCAAGTTACTTGCTCGAATGGATCGAATCCCCAACCCACCTTCCTCCTTAGGTAGGCAAACATCATCCCAAGCCACCTTAGCCCCACTCGAACCCACGGTAGGTCCTTTCCAAAGGAATTGTCGAAAGATTTGTTCAATTCGCTTAATAACTGAAGAAGGCAATATAAAGACACTCGACCAATATACCTGGATAGAGTGGAGGACCGATTTTATCAATTGCAACTTGCCTGCCATGGACAAGAATCGGTTGGTCCAAGATTGGACTCTCGAGATGATAGCGTTCACCAATGCAGCACAATCTACTTTCCCAAGTCTAGTAGATATAATAGGCATACCAAGGTACTTAAAAGGAAGAGATCCTAACTAGAAGCCTGAGGCACTTACTAGGGCATCCGTAAGAGAAGCAGGTCCTCCCGAGATAAATATATCACTCTTGCGAAGATTGGGTAAAAGGCTTGACTAGTCGACAAAGAGATGGATCCCATCCATTAAGAGTCGCACCGAGGTCAAGCTGGCCTTCGAGAATAATAGGACATCATCCGCAAAGAAGAGATGGGAGAGCTTAGTAGCTTTGCATTTCCAAAAGTAATCAAAGCCTGGCTTACTAGATTGGCGATTAAGGATACCAGTGAATACTTCCATAACCAAAGTGAAGATGTAAGGAGACATCGGGTCACCCTGACGAATTCCCCTTCCACTCGAGAAAAACCATGAAGCTCGCCATTTAAGGAGATGGAGAACATGGGCGACCGGATACAAGCCATGATACGGTCAATAAACACACCAGGGAAGTCGAAAGCTTTAAGGGTTAGTTCAATGAAATTCCAATCCACCGAGTCATAGGCTTTACAAAAATCAATCTTAACGATGCATTTAGGCCGGTACGGTTCATGATGGAAATCACAGAATAATTCCTAAGCTAGCAGGATATTATCGTTAATCCTTCTGCCTTTAACAAAAGCATTTTGGGGAGGGCTGATAATGGAAGGAAGAACCGAAGCTAACCTGTTAGCAAGAATCTTGGTGATGCATTTATATATAGTGTTGCAACAGGCTATGGGGCGAAAGTCATTGACTGTCGAGGCATTCGGGATCTTAGGAACCAAGGTGATGATAGTGGCATTAATCTCCCGAAGGAGGTGGCCCGAATTGAAGAAATCCCGAACTGCCAAAATCATCGAAGGACCAATTATGTCCCACGACCGCTTAAAGATATCTGCGTTGAATCCATCCGGGCTAGGGGCTTTACCATTTGCAAGGGAGAACATGGTTTCCCGAATCTCCTCATCTGTAACAGGCCGAGAGAGGCTAAGAAATTGAACATCATTGATAGTATGATTCAAATGAGCACGGATATCCTCAGTCGAAGGCTTCACAAAGGGGGGAAGCCGCCAGAAGGTTACGAAAATGGGAGATAAAGAGCTGCTGAACTTCGGAAGGGTCGGTAAGACCAATTTTGGAAGAGTTCCCTGATGAGAAAATTTTTTCCATTAAGTCCACAAAAATTCCCTAGTACGCAGACTTTGTAAATTATTTGGTAAGTAATGTTCTTCTTCCTGAATTATCACATCAACAGAAAAAAAAAAAAAAATTCTTTTATGATGTTAAAAATTATTTTTGGGAAGAACCTTTTTTGTTTAAAGTATGTGCGACAGGGTCATAAGGAGATGTGTTCTAGACAAAGAAAAGGCAAACATTCTACATCATTGTCATGATGGAAAGGCAGGTGGCCATTTTGGTGCCACCAAAACTGCAGCTAAGATTTTACAATATGATTTTTATTGGCCTACACTTTTTAAAGATGCATACTCCTATGTAGTTTCATGTGATAGGTGTCGAGAACTGGAAATATTTCAAGAAAAAATGAGATGCCTTTAAACAATATTATTGTGTGTGAATTATTTGATGTTTGGGGTATTGATTTCATGGGACCCTTTACACCTTCTTATGGAAATTTATACATTTTAGTGGCTGTGGAGTATGTGTCTAAGTGGGTAGAAGTTGTAGCATTGCCAACAAATAATGCTAAGGTTGTGGTCAAATTCTTAAAGAAAAATATTTTTACCCGATTCGGCACTCCTCAGGCAATCATAAGTGATAGGGGGACACATTTTTATAGCAAACAATTTGAAACACTTTTGAGTAAGTATGGAGTCACACATAAGGTTGCAACCCCTTATCATCCTCAGACTAGTGGTCAAGTAGAGATTTCAAATAGGGAAATCAAGAGAATTTTAGAAAAAACAGTGAATGCCTCTAGGAAAGATTGATCAATAAAACTTGATGATGCACTTTGGGCCTATAGGATAGCATTCAAAACTCCAATTGAGATGTCTCCTTTTAGGCTAGTGTTTGGAAAAGCTTGTCACTTACTAGTGGAATTAGAGCATAAAGCATATTGGGCATTGAAATTTCTGAATTTTGATATGCAGTCTGTAGGTGAAGAAAGATTATTGCAACTGAATGAATTGGAGGAATTTCGCAATGAGGCCTATGAAAATTCTAAGTTGTACAAGGAGCATACAAAAAGATGGCATGACAAGCACATATTCAGAAGAGAGTTTAAAATTGGTTAAAAAGTCTTACTTTATAACTCCCGTCTTAAACTTTTTCCAGGAAAGTTGCGGTCTCGATGGTCTGGTCCTTTTATAGTTACACAAGTATTCCCATATGGAACAGTTGAAGTTGCACATGACACTGAGGGCACATTCAAAGTGAACGGTCAACGGTTGAAGCCCTACTTTGAAGGTGGTTACAACAAGCAGAAGACTACCATTGAACTTCATCCTCTAACATAGCGACATCTGAGATAGTTTGGCTGAAAATTATAAAGCAAGCGCTTCTTGGGAGGCAACCCAAGCATTTTAATTATGTTTTTTTATTTTTATTTTTAAGTTAATGTTTTGCAAAAAAAAAAAAAAAAAGAAGCAAAAAAAAAAAAAAAAATACTTTTATGGTTCCCTATCCAACTTTCAATTGAGTGAGCCTTTGGATACTCAATGGGTTGGAAATTTCATGTTATATTATGAGGGACTTTGGGAGAAACTCCACCATAAAGCAATTCAAAAGAAAAAAAAAAAAGAGAAAAGAAAAAGGAGAAGAAAAAAAAAGGAATGATGATATATGGTGGCAAAAAAATTATTTTGAATGAGTGAAATTGGACAATGACATTGGCTTTAATTAGATCCTAGAAATCAACGTGTTGATGGGTGATTTGAACTTAAAATTCCCGTTATCTCACCTTTAGCCCAGCCTTACATTACAACCCAATAAAAGTCCTATTGATTTTTGGTTGGATAATTAGCTTACATTAGTGGAGAGAGGAATGAAAAGCAAACATATGAGATTTGGTCATAATTATTGAGAATTTTTGAGAGGTTACGTGTCAATGTGAATTTATCTGAATTGCATATAATTCGAAAAAGATGAGGACTCTCACACACACACTTGGATCACATAGTTAGAATTGGTCTTAACTTATAAATCAATTTCAATGTTTGGATGAAATTTGTGTTTTTCTTTGAATTGTGAATTTGAGCAATTATGGAAAGATGTCATGGAGGAGGTTGTTAGCTTGACTATGTGTTATCTCTTGATTTTGCTCGAGGACTAGCAAAATGTTAAGTTTGGGGGTTTGATAACTCTATAAAAATAGAGTTATTTTACTTATTTTAGGCAACAATCAATGCAATATCTATAATAAAATATTTGGATTTCCTTATGATGATTTGAATTTTCCTTATTTATGCAGAATAATGATATATGGAGAAGATAAGGAAAAAGAGGGCAAAACTATCAGGAATTCAAATAAAAGTAGCAGTGGAAGATGGATATCAAATCAGAAAATTCTTGATTTTGTTCCCTAATGTTATTTGCAAGCGTTGGGAGATAGATATTTTGGATATATCCTATAAATAGGAGAACATGAGAGAGAAGCTAGGTTTTTTCGTGAGATCGTTTTTCATTCTTCTGAGAGTTTTTCAAGTATTTTGAAGAGAAGACAAAAGTGGTGACAGAATTCTTGTTCTTTGATTCAAGATGCTGAGTTTAATTTATATTTTTATTTCTTCATTTACTATGTTCTAATTTTCTTTTGTTAGGGCTACGATGTAGCATAACCATGATGATGTGAATTTCATGATTTTTATGTTTTATAATTGATTTCATTCATGTGAGTTATATATTATTGTGCTTAATGCTTTTGAGTGACGTCCACCACTTGAATGATCCGATGTGCATATTTGAGACTCGAGAAGTGATAATATGCAATTGCTCATTATATTATATAACCATGAATTAAACGTGGATAGAGATATACCGCGTTATTTGTGTAGCTTTTCGGTGATAAGATGATCCGAAAGACTCATTGTAAGCCGAGAATATTAATAGTTTTTAATGCACTTATGTTTATTTTAATTCACATAGAGATATAGTGGATTAATAAACTGAGTAGGTTTACTATACCTAGACATAGGATAGTAAATAGGTTAGGAAATTCCGTTATCACATGTTTGATATCGTTCTTGTACTTACAACAATCTGAAATTCACATCTAGTGGTTATGGTGAAATCAGATGCTCTAACATATTTATCTAATTGATTTACTGCATTTAGTCTACAAATTTTGTTTTTAATTTATTCTCAATTAGATTTTGATCTGTTAGATAAATTTTAGAATTAATCTATTTTAGTAGTTAATTAGTTTATTAATCATCGATCTTCGTGGGACGATACTTTTTCTCATCATTATATTACTTGTTCGACACGTTCACTTGCATTTAGAATTTTACGAACACCCGTCTTCGCTTGGGTGAAAGGGCAGCTCTTGCCAGAGGCCACGATGGCAACCCTCACCCTAGGCTCGCAGGGAGGGTCAAGTCCTCACAAGATCCGACAAGGGCCACCTCGCACAAGTGGCGAGGGTTGAGCCCTTGCTAGATCTAGCAAGGCCCCCCTAGCTTAGGCCGCAAGGGTCATGCCGCAAGGGTCATGCCCTTGCCTGTGGTCGGTTGTCGCCCATGGCCGATACTGGCTATGGTCCAAAGGAAAAAAAAAAGTAGGAACAATAGGAAAAGAGGAAAAATTTTAAGAAAATAATAAAAATTATTTACAATACGTAGGACGACTAGTATCCACGTCAGTAATTTCCGACCTAAATTGGTCGATGGATCAATATAAAAAATTTTAGGATTAAATTGATCCAATTGAAATGTTTAGGTCTAAATTGATATCAATATAATATGTTTAGGACTGAATAGGTGATTTTCCCTATAGGTTTGTGTTACATGTCTTTAATCTAGTAAATTTCCCCATTTAGATTAGTTTCATAGCTAGAATTACATATTTAAGAACCCATATAGTTAATTACAACATTATCTAATTTAAGATAGGATTTAATAAAAATTATTTCCTAAGTTTGAATTGGGTAATCACATATTTTAAGTAGTTTTAGTTAAATGTTAAAAGAAAATCACAAAAAAAAATAGTATGAATATGTCATATAGAATAAGTTGCATTGCCACATCATCATTGTCATGTCATTTTCCATGTCCTTGCCACGTCATAATTATTGCCCAAACATTTAAGCACTTTTGCTTATAACAATCCAGTAAATAAATGTAATATAGATAATATTTTTATTTTTTTTTAGTAAATTTTGACTGTCAGATTCTGCAAATAAATGAGAGGGTTCATAAAGAAATAATCACATCAAACCCCATAAAATCGTTACAAATTGATTGCGGTCCTAATTTCCATTAAAGCCATCACAAAATAAAAATAGACATGGAATATTTGAAGTGAAATCTAAATATTTCATAAAAATATTTTTCAAATACTTGAAGTGAAATCCGAATATTTTTTATAAACCCTTTTTGAATACCTGAAGTGAAATTTGGGTATTTCATAAAATTCTTTTTGAATATCTAAAGTGAAATCTAGATATTTCGTAAAAACACTCTTTTCAAATACTTGAAATGAAATCTGGGTATTTAGTAGACACTTTGTTCGAATATGTGAAGTGAAATCCAAATATTTCATAAAACCCTTTTTGAGTGCATGACGAGAAATTAATGTATTTCGTAAAAGCACCTTCTGAATGCCTAAGGATAGAAAATATTTCAAAAATCTTCAAACCTTTCAAATGTCAGTATTCTTGATTCTTGTCAAGTTTGCAAAATTCTTCCGTGTCTAAGTTTACTTTCTCGAATCCCCATTCAAGTAACTAACACACTTTATATCTCCATATTAACATTTGCATCATATTTCATTAGATTGCATTTAAAAATTGGGTGTGAACTCGTTGAGAGATCCTTGTTCCTGACAAAAAAATTCATTGCACTGCATAGTCAAAATTTATGTATCATTTTTGTCTTCGTTTGAAACCTTTGCGAGCTCTCCTTCAAAGAAGATTAGCTATTGACACATAAATTTTAACGACTCATTTAGCATGCATTGCATATAAAATTATTGATCAACACCAACCTCTAAACAAATATGTTAGTTAAAACTGCACATAGATTTTAGAAGCATTTTTTATTTTATATCATCGATAGTAATAGGCTCATATAATTGCATTTAAATTGGACTAGCGACGGATGAGTCTGAATAAGTGATTATGAACTTAATTAATAAGATGGACTAAGCCCTAAAGAGCATGTAACTTTAGCCAAGCCCATTGAAGACCTAGGCGGCCCCAAATTGCATGAGGGGGGGCACCTGGGGCTTACTCGACGAGGAAAGAATGCAATTTCTTATCAAATTTTGGAAGAAAATTTAGAAATCATCTTGGCAATTTTAAACGAAGATAATTAAGAGATGATATGTTAATTTCCTGAGGGTAGAAGAGCAGATATATTCACTTGGTACAAAAAGGAAGATCCGGGCTGAATCTATGTGGCTTCTTGGCCAGAAAATAATAATGGGCGCATGATTAAAAACTAACGAAAAAATGAATTTAGCCATGCTCATTCACGGCTTGGGCGTGTGGAGTCGAGGGAAATGTACTTCAGGCCAAAGTCTGCAATGGAGGAAAGAAACAAAAAAACAGTACAGGAGAAAAAAAGAAAAAAAAATGTGCTCTTTCCTTGGAGGTTCAGATTTCTCACATATAAAGGAGGAGTTGACACTCATAAAGACAAGAGAAGCGTGAGTTCGGAGAAAGGACGACAGTACCAAGAAAGAGAGAGAAAAATAAAATAGGAGACGGAATGCGTTGAAAGTTCTAAAACTTGTTAATCGAGTTCTTCCACGACGGAAAATGTTGACGTGATTTTTTAATATTTTTCTCTCTCCTATGAATGACTTGTATTGATGCAAATCATATTTTTAATACTAATTGTATTCAAATTAAATTAAAAATATGCTAAATATAAAAAATTGAAAGAAAAATGATGAAAAATGTTGATGTGTCACATAGGACAACCGGCATCCACGTCAATGATTTCTAACCTAAATAGGACGGATGAATCAATGTGAAAAGGTTTTGAATTAAATTGATCCAATTGAAATGTTTAGGTCTAAATTGGTATAAATGTAATAGGTTTGGCATTGAATCGGTACTTTTCCCTATAGGTTTATGTTACGTGTCTTTAATATAGTAAATTTCCCCATTTATATTAGTTTCATAGCTAGAATTACATATATAAAAATTGTGTATTTAATTACAATATTACCTAATTTAAGATAGGATTTAATATAAATTATGTCCTAAGTTTAAATTGGGTAATCACGTATTTTAACTAGTTTCATAGTTGAATGTTAAAAGAAAATCACAAAAAATAAAATAAAAAATACTATGCATATGTCATATAGAATAATTTGCACAGCCACATGATCGTTGGCGCGTCATCTTCCATGTCCTGCCACGTCATCATTATTGTCTAAACATTTCAGCACCTTTACTTATAATAACCCATTAAACAAAAGGAATGTAATATAGATTTTTTTTTTTGGTAAATTTTGACCGTCAGATTTTGCAAATAAATGAGAGGGTTATAAAGAAATGAATCACATCAAACCCTACAAAATCGTTGCAAATTGATTGTGGTCCCAATTTCCATTAAAGCCTCCCATTTCGGTGGGATTCTCCTCCTTAATTGGGTCGTCCGGATCAGATCATCTTTCATCGATTCGGCTCGTTTGGTTATTTTCGGGTGCGAACGGGAGCATGCTACGCTCCGTGGGGGACTGCGAGACGCCGGCGCCGGCGGCTCGATTCCCCGGCCGCCTCCGGAATGAACGCGAACGAACGAACGAGTAACGACGAGAAGGAAAAGATCCGCCGCCTCGCTCTTTCTTTCTTATCCTTTTCGGGCCAAACAAACGACAGCCGGCGGACCCCACCGCAACCTCGTTTTTTTTCCCGACATCGGATCTGACGACGAATCGTCAGCCACGGTTACTTCTCTCTCTTCACTACCTTCTCCTTCTCCTTCTCCTTCTTCTTCTTCGAAACGTCGTAGGACGCCGGCAGCACTCCCCGCGCGACCACACATGGAGCTCAAGCCCGGCCTGTCCGCTCTCGTCACCGGCGGAGCTTCCGGCATCGGTAAAAACCTCTCTACTCCCCGCTCGTCTCGCGTCCGTCGCCGCCGCCGGGGGAACTGTCGATCGCAGTCGAACTCGATTCACGGCGATCGGTCTGGTCCGACTATCGACTCCCGAGCTTTCGTCTTCCTTTCGTGTCCGTTGGATTCTGATGTTGCTGCCGATGTCGTCGTCATGATCGATGTGCTTTGACCTCGTCGCGAGCTTACGTGTTGAGTTGTGATGATTGGATTTTGGCTTTGGATGGTGTTCTTCAGGTAAGGCTCTGGCGATAGCGCTCGCGGAGAAGGGGATATTCGTGACGGTGGCCGACTTCTCGGAAGACAGGGGAAAGGAGGTGGCCTCGCTCGTCGAGAAGGCGAATTCCAAGTTCCACCCCAGCTTGGGATTTCCCTCCGCCATCTTCGTGAAATGCGACGTCTCCAACTCGAGTGAGTTGCCCTGTTCTCTCTGTTCATGAAACTTTTTGGGATTCTCGGGTTTACGGAGATTGTAGTGATGGATGTTGTCTTGTTTGGTGAGCAGGGGATGTCGTCAACGCCTTTGAGAAGCATGTCGCGACCTACGGGGGACTGGACATTTGTATCAATTGCGCTGGCATCAGCACTTCGATCCCGTTCCACAAGGATCAGACCGACGGGACTCGATCCTGGCGGCACACGCTGAACGTGAATTTGGTCGCCGTCATCGACTGCACTCGTCTCGCAGTAAGTCCGCAATTTTTCCGAGCACTTCGCTTGGTGATGCTGCAGTTACCAAGTCGAGCTTTTTGATTATTTGCCTGAGATTATCATCTTGTTTTCTCTCTTTCTTTTGTCTTTCGGTTGGAGGAGCAATGACACTTCTGATTGCTAGTGGATATTGCTTTACTGTGAGGAAAGTAGCACAAAATGATCTGCACTTCTTAACAGGTTAAGGCCATGGAATCTGCTGGGAGACCCGGTGTAATAATAAACATGGGATCTGCTTCAGGTCTTTATCCTATGTACGCCGATCCTATCTACTCTGCCTCAAAAGGTTAGTTCTCAGTTAATGCCTCCTTTCATTTTTCAATTTCAATTCTGTTTCCCCAGCTACATATATATATCTGACGGAATTCCTGCACAAGCGCCCCTCTGTTGATACCACCTTTTAATTATTATGAGACTTGATAACATTGCAGGTGGCGTCGTTTTGTTTACCAGATCCCTTGCACTCTTCAAGCGCCGAGGAATTCGCATCAATGTACTTTGCCCAGAGGTGCTGTATTAAATTAGAAGATTTTGCGATGCGATATACTAGTGTAATCAAAACTCGGGAAGATTGTTTCTTTTGATTGGTTATCTTGTGCTGTTTGAAAGTCTTCAATACTTGACATAGGCACTTTTAATGACATGATTATTCATCTTCCTCTTCATTTTTTTCCCCTGAAGTGCTTAATCAATTGAAGATTCATTTTTCTGCTCTCAATTCCGGATTTGTTATGGGTGGAACTATGAATCTCGAATCTTGCTCGAATTTATCAGGAATTTCTCCTTTATTAATCTTAATTTCAAGCAAGGGTATTATGATGACCAGAAACTTCTGTGGACCTTATGGAGTATATGACTCTTCTTCTGATGTTCAATAGTGTCATCCTCAAGAGATGATCTCTCTAAATACTCGTTCTAGATCGTCTAAATACTCGTTCTAGATCGGGGAAGACCAATAATTTGCAAGTTGATCTTTCTGTTGTCCTGCTATGTTTCTGTATGTTGAATAACACCTTATTAAATAAATTCATCATGGTGATTGAGAAACATTATTCTACCACGAGTACCTAACATAGTTTCTGTGTCTGAGTGTTGGATATGTCTGATTCCTTACACCTTGTTTTTGGAGCAGAAAGCAGAAAAAATATGTAACTGTGTTTCTTTTTAACTAGTCGTAGCACTGTTGGAGTGCCTGAAAAGAATTGTAAGCTGGAGCTGATTTATGGAGGGAACTTCAAGATAACATTGCTAGTATATGGAATTGTACTGGGTCTTTTTAGGGAATAAACTATGTTAGCAGTTGTACTTGATCCCTTTAGGGTGTAAAATAATATACTAATCTAAGCTAGTCTTTCTTTCTTTACTGATTCTTGCTTTTCATTTCCTTCGGGCTGGTCATTTGGTCTACTGGGAGATGCTTTGGTGACTGTTTGGTGCATTATGTTTAGTAAATTTCATTACTCCTAATGCTGTAGATCAATGGGAAGCTTAATCATTACTGAAAAATGTTGAGAATTGCATGTGCATCAAGCTATCTTCTCCCGTGACCTGGCCCTTTGTTTGATCGTTGGTTTAGCTTATTGTAGTCCAGTTTTATCTGACCTGATTTCCTTTGCTCCAGAAAATGTATTGTGCTGTGTATGATGCTCAGTAGATTCACTACTTATGCAGTTTGTTCAAACAGAGATGGGCTTAAAGATAGATTCTGACTTTATAGACTTGATGGGGGGCTTTGTACCTATGGAAATGGTGGTGAAAGGTACATCCATATACAGTCTTCTCCACGTGCTTTACATCTTATCGGACTTATAAATCAAAATGAATGAAAATAAAATATTTTTTGTATGATTGACACAAATTCACTCTCTTACTGCAATCAAATTTTCTGAGCATGAGTTGTTTGCTCTGGACTTTGGAGCATTTAAAGTTTCTGTATTAAGATTTAGATATACTAGAGAGATGCATACTGGTACAACTACAGAATTTGTAGAAAAATTTAAAGAACTGCCATACATGATTAGTGAGAGACTCATTGGACCCTGCTCCAAAAATGTGCTATCATATGTAGAAGGGATCGCGTCTGATGGCTAGTCCACTTACACTTTCCAGGAGCTTTTGAACTTATTACTGATGAAAGCAAAGGTGGTTCATGTCTATGGATTACAAAGCGCAGTGGCATGCAATATTGGCCCAGTGCAGCAGAAGAGGCAAAATACCGAGTGAAATCGTCAAGTTTCACAAGAAGATTATTGTACAAAGGACCAGTGAATTTGCAACTTCCTAAGAATTTTGAGAAAATGTGAGTGAAGATAATTTGGGGCTACCGTATGTGTGTACATAATTGAACTGTTCAACCAGAGTAGTGTTTACCTTCTTATAGCGTAAACCTGGACTGCTTAGGTATTCCGTAGGTACTCCAGAGATTCCCTCTCCTGTTTATTTAACAGAAGTTATCAGCTACAGTACGTCATTGCTCTTGTATAAATGGAATAAGAAATTGCCCTGATGAGTTTAGGCTTGATGGTCTTCCATCTGTATGAGGCTTCTAAAAAAACTTCTTTCACAGTTTGACCATGTTATGTCATTTTATATCATAACAGCTTTTCTTTTCCTGGTTTGATTACCAGGGTAATGGGTACAGCTTGAAACATATCTTAGCTAAGAATCATTTCATTCCCATCCTCTATTTATCTTGTTTTACTTTAAACATGCACAAAAGAGGAAGTCAGCTTTTGCAGAGTAGATCTGTGTATCAATGTTCAATGTGGACGTGAACAGTGGACTAAAGTAATTGTAAGCAATGACTTACTACGCTTTAATGGGCTTGACATTTATATCACTGCAATAGCCGTATCTATGCAATTATTAATTGGTCAAAAAATGAGTATGCTTTAGAATCATCCAATGATGGTTTTCCCCTTCTATATGTTTGGATTAATAGGTGTCAGAGCACCCTCCTTAAGCTGTTATGCTGGTTATGTTGATCCTTTAGTTCCCATTTTCTTTAGTGGATTTTAGATTTTTAGTAAATAACATGTTTTATTATCTGGTATTCTTATTGAATCCTGAATGGAATTTTTTTCTTAAGCTTTTCTTCCTGAGGAACAAAGTACTTACAACTTAGAAATTTAGTTTGGGAATATAAGCATTTTATCAATTGGAGATCTATTGATGTACTTTAAATTTTTGTATTCAGCGTGGTTCACACCTTGACTCACAATTTCCGTGATGCCACCCGGATTATAAGAACGCCTTTGAGGTTGCCAATTGCACCACAGCATGTCCTTGTGAAAATTGTTTATGCTGGAGTAAATGCAAGTGATGTAAGTTCAAGGCTTCTTTTAAGAATATTAGCTTTTTCTCACCTTTTATGATTGGTATTCTTTTAATTTCAGGTAAATCTTTCTCATCCTCTTCTCATATGCGTAGCTCTGTGTTGGCTGATCCATTTGTAAAACTATGCTTAAAACTTCAACTTGAAATTTAGCTTTTCTATATGTTACTGTAGCAAACATCAAAAAGCAAATTAGATCTTTGTAATGTGGCTTATATACAATTGATAGGACTATCCCTTAATACAAGGCAACTAAGTTATCCTTTAACCAGCCTATGAGTCGATAGATGACTGATAACTCGGCACCAAAGTTAGTGTTCCAATTTCTTGAGATGCTTGTTGGTATAACTGGTTTTTCCTTTTACTAAGAATCTTTTTTTCTCTTCAACTTCCGAAGTTTGTTATGTATTTGAAGGTTTTGACTCAGGATTCAGCTTGCATGTCAAAGTCTATACAGAATCCATGTGTATTTCTGATGCTAGCGCGTTTCTTGTAAAGTATTTAATAGAGAGAATTTATTAAAACTTCAGATATCATCATTTAGTAATTGCTCATTAGCTAATCTTTATTATCACTATTTGACAGGCCCCAGACTGTTAGATCTGTGTGACTCTGTTAGATATTAGGAGCGATTGTGAATACTTGATATAGAGTCAGCATTATAGCTTTTTTAATAAAAAAATCATGCTTTAAACAGGTGAATTTCAGCTCGGGACGTTATTTCCAAGGTGGAAAGGCAGATGTTGGGTCCCATCTTCCTTTTGATGCTGGCTTTGAGGTCTGGGAAAAATCTATTTCTGTTGTCACATTTTGCAATATCCAATAATGCTGATTTTTTTGGCATAGTTTTGTGGTTCCTCTAGCAGCACCATATATTTTTTATACTTATAATGGTATCTTCATGATTGACATGGCAGGCTGTGGGGATAATTGCTGCAGTTGGTGATTCTGTCAAGGACTTGAAAGTTGGCATGCCTGCTGCACTGATGACTTTTGGAAGCTATGCAGAATTTACAATGGTAAAATTATATTCCATAGGGATATTTTAATGTCAATGGCTGGTTTTGACTGTGGTTAATATCTTTCATAGCCTCTCGGTACTGCAAATTCATGACATGGAGATCCCTGTTTTATTGTAATAAATATCATATCTTTCTCAGGTTCCGGCAAAACACGTCCTTTCAGTGGCCAGGCCAGATCCAGAAGTAGTTGCCATGCTTACTTCAGGGCTTACAGCATCTATTGCACTAGAAAAGGTCGGACTTTTATGCAATATAGCAAACTATGCTTTTTATTTCCTTTTGAAATTTTATTTGCTGGAGCTGTTGCTTTCGATCATTTTTCTAGTCTAAGTACATCGAGATAATTACCTTCAGACATCTGATCATATCTCATATGCCATCTTAAAATTTGTGTTTGCTCTTTTTGAAAATTTAGGCAGGACAAATGGACTCTGGCAAAGTAGTTCTTGTTACAGCTGCTGCAGGAGGGACTGGGCAATTTGCTGTCCAGGTCTGTTTCTCATTCGCATTGATGCTATTAAATTAGTATTATTAGACTGCAGCTTGCTGATATTATTGTTTCTAATATGTTAGCATTTTCTTCCGGAAGAGAAGAATCTCTTCTTTTTTAAACACAACATTGCATGTGCTTAACTATGTTCCTCAACTGCTCACATAATTTTACACTACTAAGAGTCACTTTGTCTATCGTGACCATTTCAGCTTGCAAAAGTTGCTGGAAAGACAGTAGTAGCAACCTGTGGAGGGAGGGAGAAGGCCATGCTTTTGAAAGATTTGGGAGTCGATCGCGTGATAGATTATAAAGCTGAAGACATCAAAACTGTATGTCTCCTAAAAATCTGTCTCATCTGTTCAACTCTCCTTTTTGCACACAATGTGGAGGTTGAGATCAAAGACCCTGATTCATTCAAGTAGTGTAGCAAATTATTTCTAGATAAGTTCACTGTCACACACACGTCTCAGTAGATAGTTATATTGATTAGGTAAAAGTAAATGAGCATATTCATCCACATATGCACAGATACTATCATATTTACTCGTGCAAAATTAATGTGTATATGAAACCTTGGAAATTCTTTTTACCTTCAATGTTCATTTTATTTTTGAAATGTAGTGCTACTACATGATCCTCCATGCGAATCCTTTTTGATATGGATCTACTTGGCTGGATTTGTAATCAATTCCTATCACCTATTCAATGTCTAAAGAATAACTTTAGCCTTTTGTCAATAAGTCGTCTTTGCCCCTCCATTGGGCTCTGGCGTCTGAATGCCACTGACATTATCCGCATTTTCATGTTACAATTTTTCTATCCTTAAAAGAGGTGCAGAAGATAAAAAGGTGATGGTGTTATAGAACCTTGTTTTGTCTCATACGGGACACTCTGAAGTGAACAACAGTGTGCCTTAGTAACTGGTTTACTCTTTGACATTTTTGTATTTTCATACCATGTCTCAAATAGCTAGCTGCAGCCTTCCCTTGTGCATGAACTTTATGCAGTTTAATTACTATTTTCTATATTGTAACAATTCTTGTAGGATTATGTTTGGAGTCTAGACCGGTTTCTGAATTTTTCTCTCTTCTTGGTTTTAGTTTTTTTGTGAACTTTCATTTAAAATGAATTCATTTATCATGATTTACAAAATAATGCATGATACTCAAATAAAAGTTTATCTAATGAGCTTTTTCTCTATCTTTTCCAAATTTACAGGTTTTGAGGAAGGAATTTCCAAAAGGTGTTGACATAGCTTATGAGTCTGTTGGTGGGGAAATGTTTGATCTTTGCTTGAATGCTTTGGCCATATTTGGACGATTGATTGTAATTGGCATGATTTCTCAGGTATTGCCTTCTTATGTTGTTGACATCCATCTGGGCCCGATCTTTAATCATGAGTTTCCAGCAGTTCCAATGTCAAACTTAGTTATCTTGATTAGGCTGTGCGGGAGCTTTTACATTCTTGCTCTCACTTTCAGTGAGATACTAGTGAAAGGAAAGTTAGGTTTCTGAAGTTTTTGTATGAGTCTTGTGGTCATAATGCATGGTAGAAGTTCTAGTGCGATCACATTTCTGTGCTGCAGGGGGTCACAAGACAGACATGAAGATGTTTTACTTTGTATAATGAGGAATATTGGTTAGAGATGCTATAGAAATAAAGAAGACTGTGCAAGGAGTCTTTGTAGCAAGTGCTACATTTTTTCTATCAACATTCATGTATGGTTTTTCTCCAGTGTCTCCTGTAGTTGTGGTCTGTTCCCTCAGTATGCATACTGTTCTAACATTCTTCATGCTCGAGTATTACCTATTGACAGTTGTACATAATTTTTAACCTGTACAAAATTACTACTTTGATTGTAGTATCAAGGAGAGCATGGATGGACACCAAATAATTACCCTGGACTTTGCGAGAAACTTCTGTCTAAAAGCCAAACTGTGGTATGTTTGATAATACTACTGCGTAAAGGACAGTGATTGTACTCTACTGCAATAATTTTGCTCTTGGTGATGCGCCAACTATATAACAGGAATAAGCATGGACTGTGAATTCTATAGTTGTTTATGCCTTTCTCCCCTTGAAGTGTATAATATGATATTGACAATGTTGGCAGGCTGGTTTTTTCCTGGTACAATATAGTCACTTCTGGCAAGAACATCTAGATAGACTCTTTCAACTCTATTCCAGAGGACAACTCAAGGTACTGCTCTTTTTCTTCTTTTTTTAACGTTTCTTTTACTGGTGAGACCGGACTCTTTCATCATAGATCATGCTGAACTTACATTTCATTAATTGTAGATATCTGTGCCTTTCGCACAATGCAAGGCCCTTACTTTCCTGTTATCTTATTCCTTCAGCCTTATTTGATATCCAATTCCCTACCAAAAGTCGCTGCCAAACTAAATCTGTAGAATCAGTTGGATGATTATCTCTGTGCCTAAGTCGCTATTGCTGCTGAATTTCAAAGTTTGCCAAGACTTAATCTTCTAACTGAATGCAGGTGGCCATCGACCCAAAAAGATTTGTGGGTCTCAATGCTGTGGCAGATGCTGTTGAGCATCTTCATTCTGGTAAAAGTATTGGCAAGGTATGTTCATTTTCCACGAACTTTATGGATATTTTGGGCACATCATTTGCAAATTTCATTACTTTTTTTTTCCTGATGCATAATAAATTTTGTGAATATGAACAAAATCTTATTCCAGGTGGTGGTCTGCATAGATCCAACTTTCACTGATCAAGTAGCAAGACTGTGAAGTCTGATCAAGGCTGTTTGATTGTTTCTATCCAACTTTCACTGATCAAGTAGCAAGACTGAAGTCTGATCAAGACTGTTTGATTGTTTCGTTAATAACCATCAAAGTGAATTACCTGAAGAACACCATCCAAAGTGAAAATCCAGTCATCACTACTAGGGGTGATCGGGTCCAGGGTGGGTAGGGTCTAGACCTGGACCCTATTCCCGACCCTATTATAACTGGTTCTCTTTTTTTGGACCCTGTTCCCTACCCTGTTTGCATTGGACCCTGTTCCCAACCCATCCTATTTTTCCGGTTCGGGAACAGGGCTAACCCGGTTTATATTGGAACCTATTTTGCAAAATTTTTCTGAACGTGCACATTTCACATCTTGCTAGTAAACTACAGTAAGCAAACTTCACTAGTTGTATCAAGTTTAACAGATGGCTCAAGAAAGGATTTTAGTTCGCTCATAACTAGTAAAGATCGAGAAAGACTTCAAAGACCTACGATTTGATTTTCCCTTTCTGTTTTTCTCCGCATACAATCTAACTTTCCTTGAAGAAGTAAAGGACGAAATACACAAAGGAAAACTCCAAAATTTTACTCAACCTAATGCTATACAAGGAACTCTGTTCTTCACTTCTCGGTCATCTAAACTGATCCCATCTTCAATCTCAGTGCTCAGCATCATCACATCATGAGCTTGGAGTCTATGCTGAAGCCATTTACATGCAGGCATGTACTCAGTAGCTATTACTGACGTATCAATTGAGCTAACTCCATTATAAACCATGAATCTCTGTCTTAACATCTCATCCTGCAGCCAAACCGTGACAAGATTTTAAAGGTATAAATTTTGCATGGCCAGAAAAATAATGGTTAAAAATTCATCCAACATACTTTCTATGCCAACCACAGAGGACTTTGAATTAATAATGCTAAAGAACTAGATTTCTTAGAAATACACCATTTCAAATCCTACCAAAAGAAGAAACCGCGATGTTAAAAAAACCAAGATCAAGACACGGCTAAATGGAAACAAGATCCCGACATATTGTGCGAATTCGACTCGCTAAAAGTTTATCTTCCACGTGGAAACTATAAAACAAACTTTACAGCATTCACTTTCACATGCTTTGCTCTTTGCTTGGAATTACAATTCTCAGCATTTCCTCAAAATAGAATACCGGCGAAGATGGCCCGTTCAAACTCATCGTATTTATCAGTGACCACTCGACCATCCATCGTGAATGCGCATCATCACAATAACCTCAAATGCTTGTTCGTTCGTTCGCCCAACACCTGACCAATTCTCAAGATTCATCCCACCGAGAAAAAAAACACCAGACTCGCAATACAAGAATAGTCTGACGGATCAATATCTTCTTAAAATACTAGAACGAATCAAAAGAGCAAACATCGACGGTGCCGGCGCGGGGGTAAGTAGAACTAATTAGCCGCCAGCTCACGACGAAGAGTAAAAATCGTGCTTACCAGCGACAGCGCCGGCGTGTGGGACGAGGACTTGCCGAACAGCTCGGTGGGGAGGAGGACGTTGTCGACGGTGAAGATCGCGATGGGGGTGGACTTGAGCACCATGCTGGCCACCCGTGAGGAGTTGACCCCAGTGTCGAGACGAGGAGGCCCGCGAACGTCTTGCACCCAGCCTTCTCGAGCAGCGAGGCTGACGGCGCCGGGGTGGCAAGGATGGCCGGGACCAAGATGGGGGCGCTGATCTGGAGGAAGGCGATGCTGCTTCCGCTCGGATGGATCGGCGGAGGTGAGACCGTGAGAGGTTGAGAGCGATGAGTGTGTTGCGTGAGAGTAAAGATAGAAAGTTAGAAACGACTAGGGTTTTGTTTTGGGGCCCAAAAACCGGTTCCCAAACCGGTCCGGTTGATCCGGTTCCCGGGTGGGTATTCCCTCGGAACCGGTTCCCGAACGGGTTCAAACAGGGTCTGAACTTTGGGAACCGGTTCCCGGACCGGTTTCAACCGGAACCGGTTCCCGACCCTGTTTTCCGGGTGAGCCGAACCGGGAATCGGGTTGACCCGGTCCGATTGCACACCCCTAATCACTACTCTAACACGTATTGAGCATTTTTTGGCAAGCCTTAATTTAACGGGGACCTATAATAGAAGGCAGGCTCAAAACTTGAATGACAGACAACTAAATCGCAAGATTTACGGATATTATTCAAGTTTCAAAAAATGAAATTTTGGGGATAATCGGCACACAGGTCACATTTAGGGCTTAGATTTCGAAAACTAAAAACCCAAAATCTCAAAATCAACAAGTTACGGTAAAATTGACGGTGAAGATACAAACCTAGCTTAGACGAGTGAGGAGAAGCGTGGCTTGGTCATAGTGACTGCCTCCATCGTCGACGCCGCTCGATCCACCACCGAGGCTCTTGTGGGACGAGTGTCGCATGTACTCGCACCAGCGTTTGACGAAGAACTGCAACTTGCGAGGCACCAGATCGTGATCTGTGTCGAGATTTAGGGCTTAGGGTTCATATGAAGGAAGGGTTGATTCGGACGGGGAAGAAGGGACGGAAGGAAAACGCAAGGGGAAGGGAAGGGTTCGATGGAAGGAAAACGTAAAAAAAGGAGAGGAGATGTCGTCGTTTTGGATAATGAGCAATAGCCAAAACTATGTCATTTTGCTGACCTACACAATTTTCCTTACCCTAGTTGCCAAGTAGGAGAGAGAAAGCATTAAAATAATTAATGTCAGCAATTTCCGTTAGTATAAACTAACGGTGTTAATGAAAAGACTTAATTGAACCAACTTGACAAGTTTTAAGATTCGATTACATTTTTTGTAAGTTTTAGGACTCAATTGCACTTTGTTGACAAGTTTTAGGACTTCTGCTGAACATATTCCTTTGAAATATTCCAAGTGAATTTTTTTTTTTTTGGGGATGGGTTTAATGGAAATTAGGACCACAATCAATTTGCAACGATTTTGTAGGGTTTGATGTGATTTATTTCTTTATTGACAGATGACATGCCTACGATGATGTGGCGATGCAACTTATTCTAGATGACATATTCATACTATTCTCTTTTTTGTGATTTTCTTTTAACATTGAACTATGAAACCACTTAAAATATGTGATTACCCAATTCAAACTTATGAAATAATTTATATGAAATCCTACCTTTAATTAACTATATGGTTCTTAAATATGCAATTCTAGCTATGAAACTAATCTAAATGGGAAAATTTACTAGATTTAAGACATGTAACACAAATTTGTAAGGAATTGTACCAATTTAGTTCTAAACCAATTACATTTATATCAATTTAAAGTTAAATATTTCAATTTGATCAATTTAGTCGTAAATCTTTATTGACCCTTTCATTTATCTGCAAAATCTGACGGTCAAAATTTACCCAAAAAAAAAAAAAATTATCTACATCACCTTCCATTTATTTACTGGGTTGTTATAGGTAAAAGTGCTGAAATGTTTAGGCAATAATGATGACAGATGACATGCCTACGATGATGTGGCGATGCAACTTATTCTAGATGACATATTCATACTATTCTCTTTTTTGTGATTTTCTTTTAACATTGAACTATGAAACCACTTAAAATATGTGATTACCCAATTCAAACTTAGGAAATAATTTATATTAAATCCTACCTTTAATTAACTATATGGTTCTTAAATATGCAATTCTAGCTATGAAACTAATCTAAATGGGAAAATTTACTAGATTAAAGACATGTAACACAAATTTATAAGGAATTGTACCAATTTAGTTCTAAACCAATTACATTTATATCAATTTAAAGCTAAATAATTCAATTTGATCAATTTAGTCGTAAATCTTTTCACATTGATCCATCTGGTCAATTTAGGTTGGAAATCACTGACGTGGACCTTGACCGTCCTGCGTGGCACATCTGGCGCTGGCGTAGACATTTTAAATTTTTTTTCCTTTTTTGTTATTTTTCCTACTTTTTTTTTCCTTTGGACTATGGCGAGTATCGCCTATGGCTAATGACTAGCCACAGGCAAGGGCATGACCTGGGCTAGCGGGGGGGCTAGATTTGGTAAGGGCTCGACGCTTGTTGCTTGGGCAAGGGCGGCCCTTGCCAAATCTTGTGAGGACTTGACCCTCGCTGCGAGCTTGGGGGAGAGGGTTACTCTCATGGCCTTTGGCAAGGGCTCAACCCTTGTTGCCCCTACCGAGTTTGGCAAGGGCTTCCCTCACACCCAAGCAGTGAGGGTCAAGCCCTTGCCAAATTTGGCGAGGCTCCCTCTCCAAGCAATCTAGGCAAGGGTTGAGCCATTGCTAGCTCAAGTGAGCGTCGCAATGCCCTCGTCGGCCTATGGCCACAATCGGCCACAATCTAAAGGGAAAAAAAAAGAAAAGAAAAAGGGAAAAAACTATTTAAAAATGTTCACATCAGCATCAGTCATGTTACGTAGGACGGCTGACGTCCACATCAACAATTTTCTGATCTAATTTGTCTGGATGGACTGAATTGACATCAATATGAAAATGTTGGGACTAAATTAGTCTAATTGAAAGGTTTATGACCAAATTGGTCTCCAAACTTATATAATAAAATATTTCTCCACAACCAAAACATAATCAAGAATCCTTGCAGCTCGAATTCTAGATTATTGAGATTTTCAATATGACAATTCTCCTAATGGGGATATGCCTACGAGTGAGATTAAAATAATCCCAAACTAAGTAATTACACATTTAAATTGAACAAGTAAAATAGGAAATTACCTAATTGGCTCTCACGGACAAACGTTGAGGAGGCACCCCAGATGACCAACGATGGGATGCTGGTGGTGAAAAAACTCGCGGCGACCAGCAAGGGACGAGCTCGGCGGTGAGGGAACACGGTGGCGGCAAGGCCACATGAGAAGGCTCGTCGGGCACTCAGCATTTCCACCACACGGGTCGGGAAAAGCTTCGAGGCGTTGGAGAGGCTGCTTTAGTACGATGGAAACTCACCCTCGCTGCTAGGACATCTTTGGATTGCTGCTGTTCACAGAGAAACGTGCAAGAATAGTTTCCAGCGCAGCTTCGGCTAAGCAAATGTGGGGGCTCCGCCGGTTGCTCCGCCTGCTCTTGGAGCATAGAAGATTAGCTATAGGTGTGGGGATAGTGGAATTCGTCAGGATAACCTGCAATGAAAGAAGAGATCTTGGCAAAGGGCTGGTTCACAGCAGATAGGGAATTGAAGAGCTGCGCTGCAGCGATGTAGACGGCGCAGAGAGGCCGCTAGAAACGTTGTAGTGATCTCCGGTTGCCGTGGGAAGGATTGGTAGGTGCTGAATCGCCACTGGAATTTGCCTGGAGTCGCTGGGAGGGTTGGTGAGAACTGCTTGAAGCGAAGTGCAGCAGGCTCGGACCCTTGCTGGATCGACTATGGGAGGTTATCACGGGGGTTGGAGATTCATCGGCCCGAACTGGGAGATTCCGAGATGCAGCAACACTGGCTGCGCAAGTAAGAGTTGCAGGAGGGAAGGTGGTGCTCTTCTTGTTTCGAATCAATACAAGTTGAAGTGGAATGAATAAATGCGACCTTGACGTTCTAATAATTATTTTGGCTTAACGTAATAGTAATCTACGTTTGATCTTTATTTAATTTCAGGCGGTTAGAATTTGGAGCAATAATATTTCTTGAATGATTAAGAACTGAAGTTCTATAATTTAGGTTTTTATGTTATGTCTTTTGAACCTTTTATTGTTTATTTTATTTTATGTGTCCATCTTTTGTGGATTATTTTTTAGAAAACTTTCAATTTTATTATTGAGTTCACTTTCATTTTACTTAACTAAAAAAGAAAAAGAAAAAAAAGAGGAGAATGAAATTGGCGATTCTTGAATATCTAGGAATCAATCCTAAAACTTGTGTAACTAGATAGATTCCAAATTTCAAGGTACGTATGAATGGCTCCAAGTTCTAAAAAATGAGGAACGGTTCCGAGGTTTCATCTTCCAGGTGTACTCTTCCATGAAAGTGTGTTATTGTTTAGGGATAAGTGCACTAGAAGTTTCAAAACCTGTCATCAAAGTATAATTAAAACATAAAACTTGCAAAAAATACAATCTTTAAAACTTGTCTAATTGGTACGATCGGATCCTTTCATTAACTCTGTCAAATATTATTAATAGAAAATATTGACGTGATTTCTAAAAATATTTTCTCTCTTATGATGAAGTGGCTCAAATATTAAACATAAGGTTAAGACGACATTATTTTGGTTCAAATCAGTTTTTTAATGTAAATTTTATTTAAATTAAAAAATAAGCTAAATGTTAAAAAAAATTTTAAAAAAGGAAAGCAGATGAGAATCAACAGACAGGGCTGCAAGTCCTCGCCCCACACCAGCCCCACCCGGTCACCAGGCCGTTGAATAAAATAGTTTAAAAATATTATTTGCATCAAAATGAGTCATTTATAGGAGGGAGAAAATATTAAAAAAGTCACATCAATATTTTTTTGTCAGTTATATTAGACAGAATTAACGGAAGATATGAATTAACAAATTTTAGAACTTTTAGCACCTCCCAGTGATGGTGGGTGGATGTCAGCTCCTCCTTTTACATGCGAGAAATCAACCTCCAAGGAAAGAGCACGTATCTTTTTCTTTCCTGTACCATGCAGACTTTGGCTTGAAGTACATTTCCCTCTTGACTCCACACGCCCAAGCCGTGAAAGAGCATGGCTAAATTCATTTTTTCGTTAGTTTTTAATCATTTTTCCATTATTATTTTCTGGCCAAGAAGCCACATATATTCAGCAAGGATCTTCCTTTTTGTACCAAGTGAATATATCTGCTCTTCTAACCTCAGGAAATTAAGATATCATCTCTTAACTATCCTCATATTAAAATTGCAAAGATGATTTCTAAATTTTCTTCCAAATTTTGGTAAAAAATTGCACTCTTTCCCCGTCGAGTAAGCCGCATGTGCCCAAACCCCACCCCGGGATTTGCGGCGACCCAGGTCTCCAGATGCTCTTTTGGGCTTAGTCCATCTTATTAATTAAGTTCATAATCATCTATTCAAACTCATCTGCCACTAATCCAATTTAAATGCAATTATATGAGCCCATTACTATTGATGATATAAAATAAGAAATGCTCCTAAAATCTATATGCATATTTAACTAACATTTTTTTTAGAGATCGGGGTTGATCAATAATTTTATATGCAATGAATGCCTAAATAAGTCATTGAAATTTATGTGTCAATAACTAATTTTCTTTGAAGGAGAGCTTGCAAAGGTTTCATACAAAGACAATAATTATGCATAAATTTTGACTGTGTAGTGCAATGAATTTTTTTGTCAGGAACATGGATCTCAATGAGTTCACATCCAATTTTGAAATGCAATGCAATGAAATATGATGCAAATGTTAATATAAAGATAGAAAATGTAATAGTTACTTACATGAGGATTTGAGAATGTAAACTTAGACAGGGAAGAATTTTGTAAACGTGACAAGAATAAAGAATACTGACATTTGAAAGGTTTGGAGATTTTTGAAATATTTTTATCCTGAGGTATTCGGAAGGTGCTTTTACGAAATAAATGAATTTCTCCTCATGCACTCGAAAAGGGTTTTATGAAATATCTGGATTTCACTTCACATATATTTAAAAAGTCTCTACTAAATACCCAGCTTTCACTTGAAGGATTTGAAAATAGTGTTTTTACGAAATATCTAGATTTCACTTCGGATATTCGAAAAGAATTTTTATAACCCAAATTTCACTTCAGGTATTCAAAAAGGGTTTTTACAAAATATTCAAATTCCACTTCCAGTATTTGAAAAATGTTTTTACGAAATATTTAGATTTCACTTCAAATATTCAACAAGGATTTTTTTTCTTTGACATTCCTTGATTTCCCTTGTATTTGAAAAGAGTTTTTACAGATCGCTTGGATTTCACTTCAAGTATTCAAAAACTGTTTTTACGAAATATCTATATTTTACTTCAGATATTCGTAAATAATTTTCACGAAATGCCTATATTTTACTTCAGGTATTTGAAAAGAGTTTTTACAAAATACTCGAATTTTACTTCAAGTACCATGCTCTATGCCGCAGACTCTTCCCAATTCTGAGTTGGGGTACGTTTTCGCGATTAGGACCTTAAGCCTTTTCAAGGAGTCGCCACAAAACATCTTGATTGAGAATTTAAAGGCCTAGGTGTCGGGGGAATCACCTAGGGACCAACTCCTCCCTGAAAAGTAATCTAAGTCCGGAAGTCACATATGCGTGAGGGGGCGTTAGTCCCCACGTCCCCCTACTTTCGGTGCCATGTTATTTGGTTTAAGTTCTATCATGCGTTATTATACGATTTCCTAATTTTCATTTACATATATGCATCTTTTGGGATTTGGACACACGGAAATTTATGTCGCCCGCCCTCAGGTGAAATAGCCGCATCATGGAAAGAGCAAGCGACGACTCCACTCCGTCATGCAATGTGTGATTGTTGTCATTTCCGAATGCAATGCAGTCAAGGCAAAGTCTAATGGATGAATCAAATCCGTATCAATAAGACATTCCATTTTACCTTTCAAGCAAAGCAAGACGGATCTAGTCTAGATAGAATGCACAAGATATACACCACCTGTATATTTTAAGTTCAATGAGGAATCCAATCCCAACATGCAAACAAACAAAAACACCTAATATATATCAGGACATTGAGAACACATCCGGCCAACATGTAAATAGAGGAAAATTACCAAAAAAGTCATAAACTATTGTAACTATACCGATTCAGTCTTAAACTTTTTTTTTTTCTATTAATTGAGTCCAAAACTTTTTGCATCTGTCCCAATTCAATCTATCTGGCCAATTTGACAAGAAATCATGACATGAATGACAATCGCCCTATGTGGTGCAACCGATGTTGACTTGGACAATATTAAATAATATTCTTTTATTTATTTGTTTGTTTTTATTCTTTTCTTTTTCCCTATTTTCTTGTCTCTCCTTTTCTTTTCTCTCCCCTTCCTTCTTACACTAGCCAGTTGTCGAACCTCAGCAATTTCAAAATAATCCGTGTATAAAATTGAAAGAGCAAAACATCAGGGACAATCCCAAATCCCAAATTCTATTTCAATATTAACGTGCATTATCTAACAACATACAAGTCTCATAACAGCGTGCAATTTCGTTGTATCAGCATGCATAACAAGCAATCATAAACTTGTATCCATGTAACATATTTACCTCCAATTATTTTGGTGACACCATAAACCCTAAACTCGTTTTTGGTGTCCCAAGAATTTTTTTTTTTTTTTTGGGTAAATACATCATATTGATATAATTTTAGGATAAATATATCACATGGGAACAAATTTTGGGTTTTTTGTGTTAGTTTGGGTGAATGTGTTAAAGTGGACATAATTTAGGATTTTTGGTAGCTTTTTCCTAAAACAGTTATTTGTGGTTTGTCCGAAGGAAAGAAGATTTGGAATGATTGTTGGTTATGAATATAGTATTGGAAGAGTTCAATAAGCACCAACTCTTACCGCTTTGAAGCAGCAGGAGATGTGCTGTAATTGATTTATTTCTGTTCCTCGGCTGTTTTTTTGTAGTGAACGCAGTCTTGATAAAGCTGCTTTACGTTTGTAGTAGCGAGGGACCCCCCTTACCTTTGATGTGTAGTAAAATGCGATAATGACATGTAATTAGAAAAAGGGCACAACCTTCGAAATTTCGGGTAGGCCTCCGTGCAGCTTACTTTGCATAAAAACTGGCTAACTGTCTCTACAAGAAGCTGGTAGAGCTATTTATCAGTGCTTCTAATGGATGATTTGTCTCCCCCGTTTTCAAGAGCCTTCCATATAACTTCTGCCACAAGTATCTCCCCCACCGGGATGACACCGTGGACCCTCGTGGACGAGGATGGAGAAGAGTTCGAGACGAAGTATCTCATTGACAAGAATGGCCTTAGTGGCGGGTGGAGAGGTTTCTCCATTGCTCATGATCTTGTCGACGGAGATGCTCTGGTGTTTCAACTGATCCAGCCATTGACGTTTAAGGTAAGTCTTCTGAACCCCCGGGCATGCACGGATGAATCGTAAATAGTGACCGCTCAGCTCGTCGTTCGCTGGGCATTTTAAACATCGATCTTGAAGTACTTTGATTAGCACCCCAGCTTTTATGCTGGCTTTACAACAAATTAGTGCTTGCCTTTCGGCAGGTACATATCGTCAGAGCCTATGAATCAGAGGAGAAGGAAGCGGAAGTCGCTGAAGGGGAGGACAAGGAGGAAGCAGAAGACCGTGGAAAGGAGAAGAAGGAAGCCGAAGTTCGGAAAGAGGAGAAAAGGGAAGCAGATGTCAAATACTTAACAAGAAGCGCCAAACGGATTCGAGCAAGTAAGAATACACTGTTCTTTCTGGTTGACAACACCCAATATAATAATGAAAGTCCATTATGCATGAAGTGCCTTAAAAATTGGATTGCTATTGTTGCATCAATTGCTTCCGACAAGAGGGTTAAAAGAAATATAAAGAATGTGACGATTTATGAAGCATGCTATAAAGAGAGAGATCGATACTAAACAATTTTCAGTACAACAAGTGTGCATCTAATTTTCTATAGATCACTTTCAGTTACAAGTTTTACCATCAACAGAGCAAACAAATCTACCTAAATGAGATTACCAAGAGCAATTTCTATATACCCTAAGACTGCATTTAGCGGTCAGGATAAAATTCAGGATATGATAAAATTTATCCTATCCAACATTTTGTGTCTACTCAACACATGATAAAATCGGATATAAGAATGATATAAGCCGAATAAAATTATCCTATAGAGAGGTGGGATAAATATGGATAGGATTTCTAATATATATAATAAGAAAGTTATTTTTCTCTAATAATAAACTTATTAAATTAATAAAATTAAAATTATACTTCAATATAAATAATATTTGAACTATAATATAAGAAATTCAAAATATAAAAAAATAAAATTTAGTTTTTTAATTTAATCTTAGTAGTATTTATATATTCGACTTTAATTCTATCTTATGATATAAATTTTTTATATGATTATAGATATATATTTATGTCTATTTATATTTATTACACATTAGGTATTTTGTATTTTAGATATATTAGTACAATTTGCTATTTAATAGAATTTTATTAGAGAATGATGGAAAGGGAAAAAATAAAAAATTTAAAAATTTAAAAATAGAGGAAAAATAAAATAAAATAAGCAAACAAAAGTAAATTAGGAAATAGTTTTGCAAGATATTTTTACCATTTGCGTTTGTGAATTTTTAGATTCATTTACATTGATGTATTGTTTATACTAAAAAAAAGTACATGATATGATGTGAATATATCCGATTTTATTACTGCAATTCATCAAACAATAGATAAGATATAACTTAAGTAGTTAGTATACTAGTCTCATTCAACTAGGCATAAAAAGCTTAAGTCTGGCATCACTATATAATTAAATATAAAATAGATATATCTGCACATGATAATATGCTAATACATCGCGATAAATGAAAGTTGTTGAACATTCTGTTCATCCAAAAGTGAACAGAACTGCAGAGAGTTTATCATCCCTCTTTGCTTCAAGGAGGTAATGACTTGATCAATAGCATGCTGTGTGTAATTGTGAATGCCTTCCATCCTCAATACACGTACATGCGCTCTTCCGGTCACAGGAATGTAACTACTTTGATGTTTTGCCAGGTAGAAAGTGAACAGGAGTGCAACGCGTTCCTGTTATGTGCTTGGGCATTGATTGTCATGGGAGCAGTATGTATCAGTAGTATTCTATCTAAAATTAACAGCAACATGCTTGCGTTTTGCACCATCAAAGTTGTACAAGACACATCTTTCATTGTGTCTGAAACATTCTAAGTTATTTTGCGGTTAATCAGGCGGTGGGGGAATTAACGTCACTAGCTTTTTGAACACCAAAAGCATTATGTAGGAAAAATAATCAAACAGTGATCTACCACGTCATTAACGCCCAGCTGAACAAAAAACAGGGTGTTAAATGGGACACTTCAACTGATCTGTTTACATCAAAAATGATGTTTCTTTACATTGTAATCATTTGTGCGACGGTTCTGTTTATGAGAATGACCACAAAAGGATTGTCAGAATATCTAAAGGGGTCTTACCAGCTTTTGTCGCCTGGCAAAAAGCCATGGGCAATTCATATTTATGTTGGATAAATTCTCCTCAGAGATTTTGAAGTTGACAAAACATTTCTCTCAGTCTAGTCTGAAGACTTGCAGACTCTACTGGGAAAGTCTGAAGATCAAAGTCTGATGCTAACAAGACTCAAGTTTCAAAGTCTACTCTCATGGATAGATTCCAGACCGACAAGATAAAAACTTATATTCTGATTCTCTATATAGTTTTTATCTCAACGGCTAAGGAATATCTTTCGACCGGATTCAGCACTACAAGATTTCATATTCGTATCCGAATTTATATAGATTCTCTAAAGATTCACAACTTATTTGGAAAGTTCTACTTATGGAAACCAAGATCCCGATTGTATGGGCGAGCAGATTGATGGGCTATCTACACTTACCTTAAAGAGCTCGAGATCTCTCCAAATTGATTCTGTCCAACGGGTTGATTGGAAGAACTTCTTTGGAAGGTGCCAACGGTAATGAAGGCATGAAGAAGTGTATAAAGAGAGACGCTCGAGTTGTTGAAGAGGGTTGGATAGAAGAATTCCAAAGTCTGAATCTTCATATTATGTTTGTGATCTTATTCTTCGAGCAATATATGTAATCAAAAGAGAGACCATAGAGTGGTGAGACCTTGAGGAAGTGTAGTAGAAGTTCTACACCGTGGACTCAAGAGCGTGAGACTCGTAAACACTCTTTTTGATTCTTAGTGAAATCCAGCCAAGGGTCTGTCCGTGCGGGAGAGTGGACGTAGGCTTGATCTAAGCCGAACCACTATAAATCAGTCTTGATTCTCTATCCCTAATCCTTTTATCTTTCATTACTTTCATTTGCTGTGATTGTTGTTTTTAATTCATTAATCTCTTATTCGGATTTAATTGTTAAAATCGCTTTAGTCACCTATTCACCCTCCTCTAGGTGCTAATTCTAGTCCTAACAATTGGTATCGAGCTTGTGTACTGCTATAAGAAGTGTCTTTACTTCTGAGTAAAAGATCTATGGCTAGTATGTTACCTACAGGGTTGGTTGAAGGTCAAAGCAATACTGCACTCCCATACTTTGATGGAAAAGACTACAAGATATGGAAGAACAAGATGAAAGTATTCCTAAGATCGAAAGATCCTTTGGAATGGGAAGTGGTAGACAAAGGAATCATTCCCGCCGCAAAGACGTAATCGAGAGAGGAAAAGAAGTTGCCGATCCCATTCTAATGACTCAAGAAGAAATCACCAAGAGACAGACTCTTGACGCTAAAGCCATTTACTCCTTATATTGTGCTTTATCCCCTACCGAGTATAACAGAATATCTTCTTGTGGTACAAAGAAAAGAAGTCCGGGATAGGCTTCACATTACCTATGAAGGAACCGATCGAGTGAAAGAGACAAGGATCAACATTCTTTGGGACAATATGAAGTCTTTAAGATGAGATCAGAGAATCAATAACCGACATGTTTAGTCGCTTTACTGAAATTGTGAATGGTCTTGAATATTAGGGACATCCAATCTCAGGACATATGAAGGTCAACAAACTCCTACGAGGACTCTCTAAAGACTGGAATCACATAAAAACCTCAATAAGAGAGACACAGAGGATTGCTCCACTCTCTGTAGACGAATTGGTTGGGACTCTTCAATCTTATGAAGTAGAGCAAACCAACGAAGAGGAAGATTCAAAAGGTAAGAAATCAATTGCCTTAAAGTCTAATGACTATTCTCGATGCTGCGATTCTCAAGAAGATCTAGATGATGAAGAGCTGGCACTTATGATAAAGAGATTCGAAAGTTGAACAAAAAGGAAGAAAATTCAACCGGAAGAAACAGAGCTCACAAAGGTTTCGTAACAAATCAACAGAGGAAGATGACTCTAACAAAGAAGTGACTTGCTTTGAATGCAAGAAAAGGGACACATCGCACCCAACCGTCCTCTCGTTAAAGAAGAGAAAAGGAAAGACCGAGAAATACAGAAGGCACTCAAAGGAGAGACCCGGAGTGATACCGAATGTGAAGAAAGTGATGATGATTATGCCAATATCTCGTTTAATGGCAAAATCTGATTCGACTCGACCTTGATTCGATACGTACTGCATGAACTCGAGGTTAGTAATCTAAGAATTCCTATCAAAGTTTCAAATACATTGATGAACTTTGTCTTAGTCTAAAAACTTCTCCTAAGAGGATCTCCGAATTGAAAAAGGAAAATTCTACATTGAAGCAACAGGAAAACTTTGAAAGAGAAGTTTGAAAAGTTAGAAAACAACTTTACCGTCTTGAAAGAAAACTCGACTGCTTCCAAAGAAAATAATCTTTTGAAAATGATATTTCTAATATATCAAAAAGATTTTCAAATGGTTCTGAAAAGTTGGATAAGATTCTTTCGATACAAAGACCCTACTTTGATAAGTTAGGTCTTGGTATGACTTCAAACTATTCCTCTAATTGATTTTCCAAAGGTGAAGGAAAGAATCAAACAAAGACCAACCAGAATTGTTTATAAAAATCATTTCCGAAAGTCTTTGTAAAACCCGTTGGCGTAAATGCTTTAAAATGTTCCAAGTGTCAAAGCTCGAACATTTTGAGAAAGAATGTCCTTTGGTTTGGAGACCCATTAAAAAGAATTGGGCAAAGACTGTTTTATTGCTCTAACTCTTATGGACCCAAGATGATGTGGGTACCAAAGAAAGCTTGAATTCTTTTTAATTGCAGGTCACTATCAAAAAGAAGATTAAATGGTATCTAGATAGTGGCTGCTCAAGACATATGACAGAGACTCAAGTTGCTTCATAAAACTTGACCAAAAGACGGAGGAAAAGTTTCCTTTGGAGGTAACAACAAAGGAAGAATCATTGGTCGTGGAACAAGATTGGAAGTCTGTCAATCAAGAATGTTTCCTTAGTTGAAGGATTAAATTACAACTTGCTTAGCATAAGCCGCTTGTGTGATACTGGATTCAAGATCAATTTCCGTGAAGGAAAGTGCTCGGAATCGCAAAGACTTTACTCAATCCTTTACCGGACGAAGACATGGAAATATCTATCTTCCGGATGTAAATCATGAAAGATCACAAAGTGCTTGATATCGCACAAGATGAAGCTAATCTATGGCACGAAAACTTGGCCATATCAATATGAAGCAAATCAGCAAGATCTCCTCCAAGAAACTTGTTCGAGGATTGCCTATTCTCAATTAGTTAAAGTCTGATCTATGCACACCATGCGTACTGGGTAAACAAAGTTAGAAACTCTTACAAACCAATGAGTAAAGTTTCTACTAATCGTGTACCGCAGCCTTCGCATATGGATTTATTTGGACCTACTAGAACGCAAAGCATTGGTGGAAAAAGGTTCTCGCCTAGTAATAGTGGATGATTATTCACGATTTACTTGGGTCTACTTTCTTTCAAGTAAGTCTCGAGACTTTCTCTCTTTTTCAAAGTTTGCTAAGAAGGTGCAGAATGAGAAAGGTCACACTATCTCAAGCATTCGTACAGACCATGGAGGTGAGTTTGAAAATCAAGACTTTACTAAATTCTGTGATGATTCTGGTTTTCAGCACAAATTCTCCTCTCCATACACACCAGAACAAAATGGGGTTGTGGAAAGGAAGAATAGGTCTTTACAAGAAATGGCAAGAACTCTTTTAATTGAAAGTAATATTTCTTCAAGGTTTTGGGCTGAAGTCGTTTCGACCGCTTGTTATATTATTAACAGTAGTATTTTTAAGACCAATTCTTGAGAAAACCCTTATGAAATTTTTAAAGAAAAGAAACCAATTGTTTCTTATTTTCAAGTATTTGGTTGTAAATGCTTTATTCTCAAGAATGCAAATGATCGAGTTGGTAAGTTTGAAGAAAAATCGATGAAGGATTCTTTCTTGGTTACTCAACCGCAAGCAAAGCCTATAGAGTATTCAACAAGAAGACTCGACTCGGGAAGAATCAATGAATGTCAAATTTCAAGACTCTCCACAAGTTCAGCCAATACAGATCGAAGAATCGAATCTGCTCCAAACTCGCTAGATCTATCTCCCATAAAGCAGTCCCAAAATCCAGATGTAGTACAACAAGTTGTCGATGAAGAATCAACTCAAGAAAATGATCAACAACCTATCGTACCATCCAAGAATCGGAAACACAAGTCCAAATCCCGAAGAACTCATTATTGGGAACATTAATGAGGGAATTCGTACAAGATCCAAAAGGCGAGAAGAGTCTAGTGCCGTTGCACTTATTTCTCAAATAGAACCCAAAAACATTGAAGAAGCCTTAGCCGATGAAAGCCGGATTGAAGCAATGCAAGAAGAGCTCGACAATTCAAGATTAACGACGTTTGGGAATTAAGTCCTAAACCAAAAGGTAAATCTGTTATTGGAGCTAAATGGGTTTTCAGAACAAAGTTGATGAAAAAGGCAAAGTGACAAGAAACAAAGCAAGACTCGTGGCTAAAGGATACACGCAAGAAGAAGGGATAGACTATGATGAGACTTATGCTCCAAGAGCAAGAAGAAGTCTACTTGCTTTTGCATGTTATAAGAATTTCAGGTTATTTCAAATGGATGTCAAAAGAACAAGAAGAAGTCTATGTGGAACAACCTCCTGGATTTGAAGACTCAAAGAAACCGACTCAAGTGTTCGACCGAAGAAAGCTTTATATGGATTAAAACAAGCTCCTCGAGCTTGGTATGAAAGGCTAAGTAATTTCTTAATTCAAAGTGGTTTCTCTAAAGGAAAGGTAGACACTACTTTGTTTATTAAAAAGGAAGGCAAAAGCTTTCTACTTGTTCAGATTTATGTTGATGACATTATATTCGGATCATCTAATGAGACTTTGTGCAAGAAATTTTCTAAGTCTATGCAGGATGAATTTGAGATGAGCATGATGGGTGAACTATCCTTCTTCCTTGGTCTACAAGTGAAACAACTTAAAGAAGGAATCTTTATTCATTAAGAAAATATGCAAAAGAACTTGTTAAAAAGTTCGGTCCGGAGAATTGCAAAAAGACCGACATTCCAATGTCAAGTTCTTTGAAGATAGACAAAGACGAAGGGGAAGAAAGTCGACCAAAAATTATACAGAGTATCATTGGTTCACTTCTTTATCTTACCGCATCTAGACCCGACATATTATTTAGTGTTTGCATATGTGCTAGGTTTCAATCGATCCTAAGGAATCTCATTTAAGTGCTGCTAAACGTATCATTAAATATGTTGCAACTACGCTAAGATTGGTCTATGGTATCCCAAAGAAGGAGACTTTACCCTTCTTGGTTATTCAGACGCAGATCTTGCAGGTTGTAGAGTTGAAAGAAAAAGCACTTCAGGAACTTGTCAATTACTTGGTAACAGGGTGGTATCTTGGTTTTCAAGAAAACAAAGTACCGTGGCTCTTTCAACAAATGAAGCAGTAATACGTAGCACTTGGAAGTTGCTGTTCTCAAATACTATGGATAAAACAACAACTACGAGACTTTGGTATTGAAGACTCTTGCACGTAGATCAAATGTGACAATACCAAATAGAATCAACCTTACAAAGAATCCTATCCTACATTCAAGAGCCAAACATATTGAGATTCGACATCATTTTATAAGAGATCATGTTCGAACAAAGAAGTCTTGATACAATTTATTGACTCGAAGAATCAACCGGCGTACATCTTCACAAAGCCACTTGAGAAAAGCTTATTTGAGTCTATTCGCTCAAGACTCAATATTTTATCTCTTGAAGACCGTTGAAGCTCGACTCGAATCTAAAAGTCTCGACAACGTATCAAACTCAAAAAGTTGTAGACTTGGAATACCAATCGACACGACTGTAAGTTCATTTACTTAAACTTTTATCTCGAAAAGGTAAGTTTGTCTGTTTATTTATGTGTAATCATGTTTATTAAGGCAGTTTATCTTAAAAAGGGTGGTTATCGATTTATTAAGGCGTTATTTTTCAAAAAGGAATTTCTTTTGCGACGATTCTGCTACCACGATTCGATTACCTTTTCTACTTCTTCTCCTTCTTCGTTTTAAACTTTACCCGTAAACCTTAGTTCAAAAGCTTTTCACTCTCTGGAATTTCTCTCCTCGATTTCTACTTCTCAAGTTTTTAACTTTCTTGCGACACAAGTGTGAAAGTTCCATCCAAGAAAGCGACAATGTCTTTCCAAAGGAAATCTTCAAGAATAGCAAGCAGGGGACCACAGGGCTCTGGTGAGGGGCCTACGCATTTTGATCTCACGTAAGAAAGTGACTTTCCAAAAGAACGTACGCACCAACAATCTCAACAAATAAGCACCTCCTCGACTAGATCACATGTTCGTCATCCTCATCATGCAAAAGAAATCATTGAAGATGTTGAACCCGTAAGATCCCTTAAGCCTCGCATTTGTTTATAGGCTCTATTCTCAAGCGTTGAAGGAAGGGGGTTCTCGCAATGACTTTCATTGATGAATTTTTGAAAGAAAAAGGCTATAGAAATGAGACACATTTTCTCACCGTGATGGAACGATCGGGTGTTGTTCCCGTTGAACCGCAAAAAAGATATTTGCAAACTTTCCGAGTGACCCGATTTAGCAAGTGTAAATCAGCCCGAGGGGAAAGATGATGATGAGAAGATGTTTATACATTTTAAGCCTAGGATGGGTGTGGCTGCAACTCTTCGAGGAAAGAAGGATGAATTGTTCCGATCGGAGGAACACAAGAAAGTGTATGGGAAATTGCCGAAGCGTGGGGTGATGAACCCACGAACGGTGGATTTTGATTTCCTGGATCTATTGAGCATCGCTCCGAGGGAGAAGTTTGAGAAACTTCAACTTCACAATTTCTGTACTAAGAGCGAGGTTGCCTATTCCGAATTAACCGCATACTTTTATTCCAATCTCGCTTTTCTTGATGCCAATAGCTTTTCTTTCAAGTAAGAGACAGAGAAATATGTGGTTGACACGGACACTCCGGGCGGATGTAATTGGTGTGGAAAGAGGAGCTTTCCAATCAATTTCGTGTCTATGAGTTCTGCAATTCGAACTTGCGAGAGACAATCGCGTAAGGTCGTCTCTCCTACTCCAGATGAATGCTACAAACATTTTGCTTCACAAGATAGTGATCAACCTGTTCGAGACCTAAATCAACTTCAAAAACAGATGTGTCCATCTCAAGCAAAATTGATGTATGCAATCAAGATCGGTCTTAACTTCTCTCTCGCCACACACTATCATGTTTCACATGTACAAGTCTATGGTGAAGGACAAGGGAAAACTCCCTTATGTCGCTCTTATCACCAGTTTTTCGACATTTGAACATTCAGCCTCCCCACATTCTCTCTCAGTGAAGACTATTGATCAAATGATCATCGGATTGAGGATGATTACAAAGATGCGTTCGAAAGAACTCAAAAGAAGCGGAGCAGCTTCAAGGAGCAAACCCCGTTAAGACCACCGACTCTTTCTTCGCTGCAAAGAGGAAAGGAAAGGAACCCGTGATCGGTCCTATCAAGAAGAGGCGGGCAATCATCTTGGAAGATGAAGATGATGAGGATGATATGCCTATCTTCGCCTTTGTTTCTCGCATTCTCGCTCCCGTATCACTGCCCAAACAACAATTTGCAAAGGAAACCGAGAAAGGAAACCAGAAAAGGAATCCTTGCAAAAGAAGAAGAGAAAGAGAAAGAGGAAGAAAAAGAGGAGGAAGAGAAAAAGAAAGAGGAAGAAGAAGAGGAAGAAGAGGAAGAAGAAGAGGAAGAAGAGAAAAAGAAAGAGGAAGAAAAAGAAGAAGAGAAAGAAAAGAGGAAGAGTTAGCAAGGACAGACTCTCAAAGATCAACCAAAGACTCACAAGCCCAATCGATTCTCCAAAGCCAGAAAAGGAGGATCAAGAACATCTTGTCACCGAGGAGACTCCTCGAAAGAAGAGTACTTCTCCCCTCCGTAAGGCATTGAAACATGGGGAGATATCCAAAGAGAAAGTACTCCTCTTCTCTTGACTTTTACCAGTGCAAGTGTGAGTAGATCGCCACCTGATGCAGAAGATGTTCATGCTGCTCATAATCCTGAGGGAGAGGCATCATCTCCAAACATTGATCTCCCTACTGATATTCACACTGGCTTAACTCCACCATCAGACCGAGTTGACACAAGCACACGACCGAAAATTCAGGAGATTTCAAAAGGTTGCTTGACATCATCTTGGAGCTCAAAGGCCAAATATATGCTATGGGGTGTGACTTTCGACTCTTCTGTAATGAGAATCATGCTATGTTCATCTCCTTATATGATCAGCTTAAAGATGTTCAACGTAAGGTTCAGGACACAGCAAAAGGCACTGCTCTCGCTCAACTACAAGAAGACTTAAGGAAGCTGGAAGGAACTGTCAAGTTTATGGAGGACTTTCAACTTGTTCGCATTCCTCGTGCTCCTTGATTTTCTTACTTTTTAATGCTGACAAAAAGGGGGAGAAGACTTTGCAGGTAGATTTTCACTCTATTCTCATTCCAAACCCAAACCTTCATTTCTAAACATTTTTTTTGGATTTAATAGTTTGTTTGTGATTGACATTTTGACTTTATCTTGAGTTTTTGAATGATTGCTTACTACCGCATTACCTTAAGTCGTTAAAATTAGATAAAGATAGTAATGTCTCGCACATGACTAATGAGGTTTCTATGGATGCAGACTGTACAGGGTAAGTCTCGTGTACATGACATCTGTGACATCTTATACTATTCTTATTCTAATCCTTTATGAGATATCTTTGCAAGCTTAAAAGTTGTTTTGCAGGGCAATAGTATTCAAATCAGCAGAAAGTTTTGTCACCATCAAAAAGGGGAGATTGTTGGATAAATTCTCCTTAGAGATTTTGAAGTTGACAAAACATTTCTCTCGCCTAGTCCGAAGACTTGCGTGACTCTACCGGCAAAGTCTCGAAGATCAAAGTCTCGACGCTAACAAGACTCAAGTTTCAAAGTCTACTCTCATGGACGATTCCAGACGACAAGATAAAAACTTCTATTCTTATTCTATATAGTTTTTATCTCAACGGCTAAGGAATATCTTTCGACCGGATTCAGCACTACAAGATTTCATATTCGTATCCGAATTTATATAAAAAGATTCACAACTTATTTGGAAAGTTCTACTTATGGAAACCAAGATCCCGATTGTATGGGCGAGCAGGATTGATGGGCTATCTACACTTACCTTAAAGAGCTCGAGATCTCTCCAAATTGATTCTCGTCCAACGGGTTGATTGGAAGAACTTCTTTGGAAGGTGCCAACGGTAATGAAGGCATGAAGAAGTGTATAAAGAGAGACGCTCGAGTTGTTGAAGGGTGCTGGATAGAAGAATTCCAAAGTCTCGTATCTCCATATTATGTTTGTGATCTTATTCTTCGAGCAATACATGTAATCAAAAGAGAGACCATAGAGTGGTGAGATCTTGAGGAAGTGTAGTAGAAGTTCTACACTGTGGACTCAAGAGCGTGAGACTGTAAACACTCTTTTTGATTCTTAGTGAAATCCAGCCAGAAGGGCTGTCCGTGCGGGAGAGTGGACGTAGGCTTGATCTAAGCCAAACCACTATAAATCTGGAGTCTTGATTCTCTATCCCTAATCATTTTATCTTTCATTACTTTCATTTGCTGCGATTGTTGTTTTTAATTCATTAATCTCTTATTCGGATTTAATTGTTAAAATCGCTTTAGTCACCTATTCACCCCCTCTAGGTGCTAATTCTAGTCCTAACAATTTATCACTTCAATTCCTCTGTAGCCTTTTGGTTTTTTCTGCTGAAGATTGACATTCATTTTCTCGAGGTCTCTTACTGTAGTTCCCTAATAATCGCTTGGAAGGATGTGCAATCTGAGTCATTATTTCAAACAGATACCTTTGTAATTCACTTTGATGCTTATTAACGAACCAATCAAACAGCCTTGATCAGACTTCACAGTCTTGCTACTTGATCAGTGAAAGTAGGATCCATGCAAACCACCACCTGGAATAAGATTTTGTTCATATTCACAAAATTTATTGTGCATCAGGAAAAAAAAAGCAAAGTAATGAAATTTGCAAATGATGTGCCCAAAATATCCATAAACTTCGTGGACAATGAACATACCTTGCCAATACTTTTACCAGAATGAAGATGCTCAACAGCATCTGCCACAGCATTGAGACCCACAAATCTTTTTGGGTCGATGGCCACCTGCATTCAGTTAGAAGATTAAGTCTTGGCGAACTTTGAAATTCGGACTGACGGCATCAGCACCTCGATCCCATTCCACAAGGATCAGACCGACAGGACTCGATCCTGGCGGCACACGCTGAACATGAATTTGGTCGCTGTCATCAACTGCACTCGCCTCGCGGTGAGACCGCAATTTTTCCGAGCACTTTGCTTGGTGATGCTGCAGTGACCAAGTCGAGCTTTTTGAGCATTTGCCTGAGATTATCATCTTGTTTTCTCTCTCTTCCTTTCCTCTTTCGGTTGGAGGCAGCAATGACAATTCTGATTGCTAGTGGATATTGCTTTACTGTGAGGAAAGTAGCACAAAATGATCTGCACTTCTTAACAGGTTAAGGCCATGGAATCTGCTGGGACACCCGGTGTAATAATAAACATGGGATCTGCTGCAGGTCTTTACCCTATGTACCCTGATCCTATCTACTCTGGCTCAAAAGGTTAGTTCTCAGTTAATGCCTCCTTTCATTTTTCAATTTCAATTCTGTTTACCCAGCTACATATATATATCTGATGGAATTCCTGCACAAGTGTCCCTCTGGTGATACCACCTTTTAATTATTAAGAGACTTGATAACATTGCAGGTGGCATCGTCTTGTTTACCAGATCCCTTGCACCCTTCAAGCACCGAGGAATTCGCATCAATGTACTTTGCCCCGAGGTGCTGTATTAAACTAGAAGGTTTTGTGATGCGATGTACTAGTGTAACCAAAACTCAGGAAGATTGTTTCTTTTGATTGCTCATCTCGTGCTGTTTGAAAGTCATCAGCAATTGACGTAGGCACTTTTAATGACATGATTATTCATCTTCTTTTTTGTTTTTTCCCCTGAAGTGCTTAATATTGAGGATTCATTTTTCTGCTCTCAATTCCAGATTTGTTACGGGAACTATTGCCTTCATGAATTTGAATCTTGCTCGGATTTATCAGAATTTTCTCCTTTGTTAATTTTAATTTCAAGCAGGGGTATTATCGTGACCAGAAACTTCTATGGACCTTATGGAGTATATGACTCTTCTTCCGATGTTCGATAGTGTCATTATCTAGAGCTGATCTCTCTAAATACTTTTTCTAGATCGGGGAAGACCAATAATTTGCAAGTTGATCTTCACTGCAGAATAAACTCTGTTGTCCTGCTATGTTTTTGTATGTTGAATAACACCTTATGAAATAAATTCCATCATGGTGATAGAGAAACATTATTCTACCACAAATACCTAACATAGTTTATGTGTCTAACTGTTGGATATGTCTGATTCCTTACACCCTGTTTTTGGAGCAGAAAGCAGAAAAAATATGTAACTGTGTTTATTTTTAACTTAGTCGTAGCACTGTTGGAGTGCCTGAAAAGAATTGTAAGCTGGAGCTGATTTATGGAGGGAACTTCAAGATAACATAGCTAGTATATGGAATTGTGCTTGGTCTTTTGAGGGAATAAACTATGTTAACAGTTGTACTTGATCCCTTTAGGGTGTAAAATAATATACTAATCTCAGCTAGTCTTTCTTTCTTTACCGATTCTTGCTTTTCATTTCCTTCAGGCTGGTCATTTGGTCTACCAGGAGACGCTTTGGTGACTGTTTGGTGCATTATCTTTAGTAAATTTCATTACTCCTAATGCTGTAGATCAATGGGAAGCTTAATCATTACTGAAAAATGTTGAGAATTGCATGTGCATCAAGCTATCTTCTCCTGTGACCTGGCCCTTTGTTTGATCGTTGGTTTAGCTTATTGTATTCCAGTTTTATCTGACCTGATTTCCTTTGCCCCAGAAAATGTATTGTGGTGCGTATGATGCTCAGTAGATTCACTACTTATGCAGTTTGTTCGAACAGAGATGGGCTTAAAGATGGATTCTAACTTTATAGACTTGACGGGGGGCTTTGTACCTATGGAAATGGTGGTGAAAGGTACATCCATATACAGTCTTCTCCACGTGCTTTACATCTTATCGGACTTATAAATCAAAATGAATGAAAATAAAATAGTTTTTGTATGATTGACACAAATTCACTCTCTTACTGCAATCAAATTTTCTGAGCATGAGTCGTTTGCTCTGGACTTTGGAGCATTTAAAGTTTCTGTATTAAGATTTAGATATACTATAGAGATGCATACTGGTACAACTACAGAATTTGTAGAAAAATTTAAAGAGCTGCCAAAATTAGTGAGGGACGCATTGGATCCTGCTCCAAAAATGTGCTAAATGTAGAAGGGATCGCGTCTGATGGGTAGTCCACTCACTTTCCAGGAGCTTTTGAACTTATTACTGATGAAAGCAAAGGTGGTTCATGTCTATGGATTACAAAGCGCAGTGGCATACAATATTGGCCCAGTGCAGCATTACCGAGTGAAATGTTCCACAAGAAGATTATTGTACAAAGGACCAGTGAATTTGCAACTTCCTAAGAATTTTGAGAAAATGTGAGTGAAGATAATTTGGGGCCACTGTATGTGTGTACATAATTGAACTGTTCAACCAGAGTAGTGTTTACCTTCTTATAGCGTAAACCTGGACTGCTTAGGTATTCCGTAGGTACTCCAGAGATCCCCTCTCCTGTTTATTTAACAGAAGTTATCAGCTATAGTACGTCATTGCTCTTGTATAAGTGGAATGACAAATTGCCATGATGAGTTTAGGCTTGATGGTCTTCCATCTGCATGAGGCTTCTAAAAAAAACTTCTTTCACAGTTTGACCATGTTATGTCATTTTATATCATAACAGCTTTTCTTTTCCTGGTTCGATTACCAGGGTAATGGGTACAGCTTTAACCATATCTTTGCTGAGAATGATTTCATTCCCATCCTCTGTTTATCTTGTTTTACTTTAAACATGCACAAAAGAGGAAGTCAGCTTTTGCAGAGTAGATCTGTGTATCAATGTTCAATGTGGACGTGAACAGTGGACTAAAGTAATTGTAAGCAATGACTTACTACGCTTTAATGGGCTTGACATTTATATCACTGCAATAGCCGTATCAATGCAATTATTAATTGGTCAAAAAATGAGTATGCTTTAGAATCATCCATTGATGGTTTTCCGCTTCTATATGTTTGGATTAATAGGTGTTGGAGCACCCTCCGTAAGCTGTTATCCTGGTTATGTTGATCCTTGAGTTCCAATTTTCTTTAGTGGATTTTAGATTTTTAGTTAATAACATGTTTTATTATCTGGTATTCTTATTGAATCCCAAATGGAATTTTTTTCTTAAGCTTCTCTTCCTGAGGAACAAAGTACTTACAACTTAGAAATTTTGTTTGGGAATATAAGCATTTTATCAATTGGAAGATATATTGATGTATTTTAAATATTTGTATTCAGCGTGGTTCACACCTTGAGTCACAATTTCCGTGATGCTACCCGGATTATTCGAACGCCTTTGAGGTTGCCAATTGAACCACAGCATGTCCTTGTGAAAATCGTATATGCTGGAGTAAATGCGAGTGATGTAAGTTCAAGGCTTCTTTTAAGAATATTAGCTTTTTCTCATCCTTTATGATTGGTATTCTTTTAAATTCAGGCAAATCTTTCTCATCCTCTTCTCATATGCGTAGCTCTGTGTTGGCTGATCCATTTGTAAAACTATGCTTAAAACTTCAACTCGAAATTTAGCTTTTCTATTTGTTACTGTAGCAAACATCAAAAAGCAAATTGGATCTTTGTAATGTGGCTTATATACAATTGATAGGACTATCCCTTAATACAAGCCAACTAAGTTATCCTTTAACCAGCCTATGAGTTGATAGATGACTGATAACTTGGCACCAAAGTTAGTGTTCCAATTTCTTGAGATGCTTGCTGGTATAACTGGTCTTTTCTTTTACTAAGTGTGAGGGAAAAACGTACTTAGTATTATTCAATAATGTTTAATATATATACATCAAAATAAACCCTAAAAGTGGTAAAGACCCGTTTACCCTTCTTACTTCTAACAATTCCCCTCAAGTTAGAGCATAAATATTAATCATGCCCAGCTTGTTACAAATATGTTCTATCCTCCCATTACCCAAGGATTTAGTGAAGATGTTTGCAAGTTGTTCACCGGTTCGAATATGACTGGGAAGAATTACTCCACTCTGCAACTTCTCTCGGATAAAATGACAATCAACCTCAATGTGTTTTGTTCTCTCATGAAACATGGGGTTGGAAGCTATATGCACTGCAACTTTATTATCGCACCATAGAGTCATGGGTACTAAATCTTTAAAACCTAACTCAATCAATAACTGTCAAATCCACTCTAATTCACATGTCACTTGTGCCATGGCTCTATATTCTGACTCAGCACTGGAGCGGGCAACAACATTATGTTTCTTACTTTTCCATGATACCAGATTTCCTCCGACTAAGGTACAATACCCCAGTAGTTGATCTTCTATCATCTGGAGACCCAGCCCAATCAGCATTAGAAAATCCTTCAACCCTGATATGACCATGGTTTTGGTAGACAACTCCTTTCCCCGGAGCTTTCTTCAAATACCTCAATATCCGAATAACTGCATCCCAGTGAGATGTACAAGGGGAAGACAAAAACTGGCTTACTACACTAACATGAAAAGCAATGTCTGGTTGAGTAACTGTAAGATAATTCAGCTTACCTACCAGTCTTCTATATCTCTCGGGATTATTAAGAATTTCTCCTCTATCAGCAACCAGTTTAACCCCTTGTTCCATGGGTGAATAAAGAGGTTTTGATCCCAACATACCTGTCTCAGTGAGCAAATTCAAGACATAATTTCGCTATGACAGAACAATACCTTTATGTGATTGCACCACTTCAATTCCTAGGAAATATTTCAATTTTCCTAAGTCCTTAGTTTGAAACTGTTGTTGAAGATAGGTTTTTAGCTTAGTTATACCAACCAAATCATCTCCCGTGATGATAATATCATCAACATACACAATCAAGAATAGTTTGCCTCCCCCTGATTGTTTATAAAAGAAAGAATGATCATTTCCATATCTTGATAGCCCAAAAGACAGTACAACCTCAGAAAATCTTCCAAACCATGCCCGTGGAGATTGTTTCAAATCATATAAAGACTTTTTTAATTTCAAACTAGTCCAGACTCCCCGTAAGCAACAAACCTCAGAGGTTGCTCCATATAAACTTCTTCATGAAGAGTGCCATGCAAGAAAACATTCTTAACATCAAACTGAAATAAAGGCCAGTTATATGTTGTAGCAAGAGAGATCAAAATACGAATAGAAGTAAGTTTGGCAACGGGAGAAAAAGGTGTCTAGATAGTCAACCCCATACACCTGAGCATACCCTTTGGCAACAAGTCTTGCTTTTAAACAAGCAAGAGAACCATCGGGGTTGACTTTTACAGCATAAACCCATCGACAACCAATAGCAGTTTTGCCTAGAGGAAGTGGTACTAAGTCCCAAGTTTAATTAATCTCGAGAGCCTTTAATTCTTCTTCCATTGCTGTCCTCCAACTAGAACTTTGTAATGCTTCAGTGACAGACTTGGGGACAGGATATTGTTCAACAATAGTTAAAAAAGCTCGAAAAGTAGGAAGCACAGAAGAGTGTGAAATAAAATTTGTAATAGAATGTTGAGTACAAGTACGTGTACCTTTGCGATGAGCAATAGGAAGATCAAGATCAGATACAAGAGGAGGGTCAGCTAATGGCGGATCTAGAGCAGAAGATGACGTAGCAGTGACGGGAGGAGCGGGGGGAGCAGCAGCAACACGAGGACGTCGAGTATAAACCTAGAGAGGAGGTGGTTCCTCTGTAGATACTGGTGATATAGTTGGAATAGTAGACCGAATGGTGGTCAAATACAAGTCTTCATCCAATTCAGACACATCAATTGGAACATTTTGATAAGGAGTGGATTCAAAAAATGAAACATCAGCTATTATAAAATATTTTCTCAATAATGGAGAATAACAGCGATATCCCTTTTGAGTGTGAGAATAACCCATAAACATACACTTGATTGCCTTGGGATCAAGTTTTGATATGCCAGGTCGATGATCATGAACAAAACAGACACAACCAAAGATACGGGGTGGAAGGACAAACAGTGGTTCATTAGGAAACAAAGTGGAAAAAGGAATACCACCTTGTAGAATAGAAGAAGGCGTGCGATTAATGAGATAACATGCAGTTAGAACAGCATCAGACCAAAAGGTTTTGGGGACTTTCATCTCAAATAACATGGATCTAGTAACTTCCAATAAATGTCTATTCTTCCTTTTAGCAACACCATTCTGTTGTGGAGTATCAAGATAGAAACATTCATGGATCATGCAATGTTGAGTCATAAAATCAGAAAAAGATGTGGAAAAGTACTCCTTAGCATTATTAGAATGCAGAACTTTAACATGCATGCCAAATTGAGTATAAATTTCAGATATAAATGCACGAAAAATAGAAAATAATTCTGAACGATCTTTCATTAAATATAACCAAGTAACTCTGGAATAGTCATCGACAAAAGTAACAAAATATCTGAAACCCGAATTAGAAACCACATGACATGGACCCATATATCTGAATGAACTTATAAAAAAGGAGATGATGCTCGTTTAATGACTTGAGGTGTGTAACTAACACGATGTAATTTGCCAAGTTGGCATGACTCGCACTCTAGACTAGAAAGAGATTGAAAATTAGAATCCAACTTTTGAAGACTACGTAGAGAAGGATGACCAAGACGACAATGGATTTGATGTGCGGACGCAATACTTGAGCAAGCAATTGAAGAAGCATCTTCAAGTACATATAGGCCCCCTTCCTCACGTCCTCTACCAATCGTCTTCTTCGTAGCTAGATCTTGGAAAATACAAGAATCAGGATAAAAAGTTACTAAACACTGAAAGTTTTTGGTTAACTTACTTACAAACATGAGGTTAAATGGAATTTGTGGAAGATAAAGCACTGATGACAACGGCAATGAAGGAGTTGGGTTAACTGTGCCAATTCCCTTAACATGTGTGGGTGATCCATTAGCTAGAGTAACCATGGATGAAGATGGAGAAAGAGAGGAAAATATACCTGAAAGACCTGACATGTGATCGAAAGCCCTTGTATCAATGATCCAAGAACGAGAAGTAGCCGAAAGGCATGCAGTAGCATTACCTGTCTATGCCAAAGTAGCAGTGGAAGAAACAGGCTGTGAGATTTGAGATTGTTTGTACCGAGCATATTCCTCACTAGACATAACTACTACCTTCTCTTCAGATGACTGTGGAGTAGAGTCAATATTAGACGCCGTATTAACGAACTAGTGATGTTGCCCTGGTCTCCCATGTAGCTTGTAACAAAATTTTTGAATATGACCAGGTTTGCCACAGTAATGACAAACTCGTGTAGTCCCTGAATTATTAGTAGATATGGGAAATTGTCCATAAGGATGCTGTTGACCTTGACCTCTTCCTATTCCTACGCCTCGACCTCCTCCTCAAACACCACGCCCACTATATCCGCCACGGTTTCCTTCATCACTCCTATTACCACTACCGGTTCGAGTCTGAGACACAAGAGCTGAACTCCCCACCATAGATGTAGTATCCTGAGAAGACTCACGAGATACTCGAAGAACTCGAGCAAACGTATCTATAAGTGACGCAATATTCTCTCCTCCAAGAATCTAAGACCTAACGGTTTCATATTTAGAACCAAGACCTCCTAAGAATCCCATTACAGTCAGTTGTTCTCTCTGACGTTGCATTTGTTGAATATCAGCTGAAATAGGGAGAATGACATTCAACTCCTTATACATTCTCTTAAAATCTGTAAAGTACTGTGTAATAGAACACCCCTTCCTCTCAAACCGATTAAACTCTTGCGATAACTCAAAAATCCAAGACAAGTTATTTTGGCCAGAATACAACACATTCAAATACTCGCACATTTCTTTGACTGTATCAATATGAGTTACCAAGTCAACTACATTACTCTCCATAGAATTCAACATCTGACTAAGAATACGTGCATCAACACCATCCCAAGTTACATCATCTCTGGGCTTAGACTAAGTTAAATGTTGATGTCGATTCCTACCTATCAAAGTAAGCTTCACGATTTTCTTCCATTGGTGGAAGTTAGCACTACCTTCGAGCTTCCTATCAGTAATTCGATTAGACGAAGATGAAATCACCTTAGTCATCACTGTATTATTCTTCTCAAGATCTACTTCAATTGTACTCTTCAACTGATCGTCGATTTTCCAAATAATAATAAGCAAACTCCGACCTTAGCTTCCGTCAAACAACTCAGCCTCAATAATTTGATAACCCAATATTACCACACCCATATGAAATGACAGAAGCTACCACACAACTCTTAGCAACTTAATAAATTAATCAGCCAAAAGGTCTCTTTCTTAGCAACTTAAAAAATTCTAACCCACAAAAGCATCTTCTCCCATAAAAAATAGTGTTGCTTGTTTCCCGGTGTTCCTTGGCTACTGTTGTCGCCCCTTCCCTCCGTCGAATCATGGGCAGGATTTGGTCCCTGGCAGTGTTGTTGATCCTCTACAAATTCAGTGAGTCAATAACCAAAGAACAAAGACCCATCAAGTCGCATGAGCGCAAGCGAGCCATGCGAGCAACGCGAGCCGCGCAAGCGAGCCACACGAAGAAGCGAGAGAAAGGGAGAGGGACACTCGAGTGGTGGGGGCGTTCGACGGTGAGTAGCGGCGACAACCAACTATTCCGGCGAGTTGACGGCGACGAGTGACTGTCCCGTCGTCTAGGGTTAAGCCCTAGGCTCCAATACCATGTGAGGGAAAAACGTACTTAGTGTTGAATAAATTCTCCTCAGAGATTTTGAAGTTGACAAAACATTTCTCTCAGTCTAGTCTGAAGACTTGCAGACTCTACTGGCAAAGTCTGACGCTAACAAGACTCAAGTTTCAAAGTCTACTCTCATGGACAGATTCCAGACCGACAAGATAAAAACTTCTATTCGATTCTATATAGTTTTTATCTCAACGGCTAAGGAATATCTTTCGACTGGATTCAGCACTACAAGATTTCATATTCGTATCCGAATTTATATAAAGATTCACAACTTATTTGGAAAGTTCTACTTATGGAAACCAAGATCCTGATTGTATGGGCGAGTAGGATTGATGGGCTATCTACACTTACCTTAAAGAGCTCGAGATCTCTCTAAATTGATTCTGTCCAACGGGTTGATTGGAAGAACTTCTTTGGAAGGTGCCAACGGTAATGAAGGCATGAAAAAGTGTATAAAGAGAGACGCTCGAGTTGTTGAAGGGTCTTGGATAGAAGAATTCCAAAGTCCGTATCTCCATATTATGTTTGTGATCTTATTCTTCGAGCAATATATGTAATCAAAAGAGAGACCATAGAGTGGTGAGATCTTGAGGAAGTGTAGTAGAAGTTCTACACTGTGGACTCAAGAGCGTGAAACTGTAAACACTCTTTTGATTCTTAGTGAAATCCAAATGAAGGGCTGTCCGTGCGGGAGAGTGGACGTAGGCTTGATCTAAGCCGAACCACTATAAATGCTGAGTCTTGATTCTCTATCCCTAATCCTTTTATCTTTCATTACTTTCATTTGCTGCGATTGTTGCTTTTAATTCATTAATCTCTTATTTGGATTTTATTATTAAAATCGCTTTAGTCACCTATTCACCCCCCTCTAGGTGCTAATTCTAGTCCTAACAATTGGTATCGAGCTGTGTACTCGTTTATAAGAAGTGTCTTTACTTCGAGTAAAAGATCTATGGCTAGTATGTTACCTACGGGGTTGGTTGAAGGTCAAAGCAATACCGGACCTCCATACTTTGATGGAAAAGACTACAGCATATGGAAGAACAAGATGAAAGCATTCCTAAGATCGAAAGATCCTTTGGAATGGGAAGTGGTAGACAAAGGAATCATTCCCGCCGCAAAGACGTAATCGAGAGAGGGAAAAGAAGTTGCCGATCCCATTCTAATGACTCAAGAAGAAATCACCAAGAGACAGACTCTTGACGCTAAAGCCATTTACTCCTTATATTGTGCTTTATCCCCTACCGAGTATAACAGAAATATCTTCTTGTGGTACAAAGAAAAGAAGTCCGAGGACATGCTTCACATTACCTATGAAGGAACCGATCGAGTGAAAGAGACAAGGATCAACATTCTTTTGGGACAATATGAAGTCTTTAAGATGAGATCGGAGAATCAATAATCGACATGTTTAGTCGCTTTCTGAAATTGTGAATGGTCTTGAATATTAGGGACATCCAATCTCGGGACATATGAAGGTCAACAAACTCCTACGAGGACTCTCTAAAGACTGGAATCACATAAAAACCTCAATAAGAGAGACACGAGGATTGCTCCACTCTCTCGTAGACGAATTGGTTGGGACTCTTCAATCTTATGAAGTAGAGCAAACCAACGAAGAGGAAGATTCAAAAGGTAAGAAATCAATTGCCTTAAAGTCTAATGACTATTTTGATGCTACGATTCGAAGAAGATCTAGATGATGAAGAGTCGGCACTTATGATAAAGAGATTCGAAAGTTGAACGAAAAAGGAAGAAAATTCAACTGGAAGAAACAGAGCTCACAAAGGTTTCAGAACAAATCAACGAGGAAGATGACTCTAACAAAGAAGTGACTTGCTTTGAATGCAAGAAAAAGCGACACATCGGACCCAACCGTCCTCTCGTTAAAGAAGAGAAAAGGAAAGACCGAGAAATACAGGAAGGCACTCAAAGCAGAAACCTGGAGTGATACTAAATGTGAAGAAAGTGATGATGATTATGCCAATATCTGTTTAATGGCAAAATCTGATTCAGACTCAGACCTTGATTCAGATACAGACTCAGACAGTGAACTCGAGGTTAGTAATCTAAGAATTCCTATCAAAGTTTCGAAATACATTGATGAACTTTGTCTTAGTCTAAAAACTTCTCTTAACAGGATCTCCGAATTGAAAAAGGAAAATTCTACATTGAAGCAACAGGAAAACTTTGGAAAGAGAAATTTGAAAAGTTAGAAAACAACTTTACTGTCTTAAAAGAAAACTCGGACTCTTTTCCAAAGAAAATAATCTTTTGAAAAATGATATTTCTAATATATCAAAAAGATTTTCAAATGGTTCTGAAAAGTTGGATAAGATTCTTTCGATACAAAGACCCTACTTTGATAAGTTAGGTCTTGGTATGACTTCGAAACTATTCCTCTAATTGATTTTCCAAAGGTGAAGGAAAGAATCAAACAAAGACCAACCAGAATTGTTTATAAAAATCATTTCCGAAAGTCTTTGTAAAACCCGTTGGCGAAATGCTTTAAAATGTTCCAAGTGTCAAAGCTCGAACATTTTGAGAAAGAATGTCCTTTGGTTTGGAGACCTGTTAAAAAGAATTGGGCAAAGACTTTTATCGCTCTAACTCTTCGGACCCAAGATGATGTGGGTACCAAAGAAAGCTTGAATTCCTTTTAATTGCGGTCACTATCAAAAGAAGATTAAATGGTATCTAGATACCGGCTGCTCAAGGCATATGACGGGAGACTCAAGTTGCTTCATAAAACTTGACCCGGAAAGACGGAGGAAAAGTTTCCTTTGGAGGTAACAACAAAGGAAGAATCATTGGTCGTGGAACAGTCAAGATTGGAAGTCTGTCAATCAAGAATGTTTCCTTAGTTGAAGGATTAAATTACAACTTGCTTAGCATAAGCCGGTTGTGTGATACGGATTCAAGATCAATTTCCGGAAGGAAAGTGCTCGGGAATCGTAAAGACTTTACTCAATCCTTTTACTGGGACGAAGACATGGAAATATCTATCTTCCGGATGTAAATCATGAAAGATCACAAAGGTGCTTGATATCGCACAAGATGAAGCTAATCTATGGCACGAAAACTTGGCCATATCAATATGAAGCAAATCAGCAAGATCTCCTCCAAGAAACTTGTTCGAGGATTGCCTATTCTCAATTAGTTAAAGTCTGATCTATGCACACCATGCGTATGGGTAAACAGGTTAGAAACTCTTACAAACCAATAAGTAAAGTTTCTACTAATCGTGTACCTGCAGCTTTTCGCATATGGATTTATTTGGACCTACTAGAACGCAAAGCATTGGTGGAAAAAGGTTCGCCTAGTAATAGTGGATGATTATTCACGATTTACTTGGGTCTACTTTCTTTCAAGTAAGTCTGAGACTTTCTCTCTCTTTTCAAAGTTTGCTAAGAAGGTACAGAATGAGAAAGGTCACACTATCTGAAGCATTCGTACAGACCATGGAGGTGAGTTTGAAAATCAAGACTTTACTAAATTCTGTGATGATTCTAGTTTTCAGCACAAATTCTCCTCTCTATACACTCCGGAACAAAATGGGGTTGTGGAAAGGAAGAATAGGTCTTTACAAGAAATGGCAAGAACTCTTTTAATTGAAAGTAATATTTCTTCAAGGTTTTGGGCTGAAGCTCGCTTTTATTTGCTTGTTATATTATTAACAGTATTTTTTAAGACCAATTCTTGAGAAAACCTCTTATGAAATTTTTAAAGAAAAGAAACCAATTGTTTCTTATTTTCAAGTATTTGGCTGTAAATGCTTTATTCTCAAGAATGCAAATGATCGAGTTGGTAAGTTTGAAGAAAAATCGATGAAGGATTCTTTCTTGGTTACTTAACCGCAAGCAAAGCCTATAGAGTATTCAACAAGAAGACTCGGACCGTGGAAGAATCAATGAATGTCAAATTTCAAGACTCTCCACAAGTTCAGCCAATACAGATCAAGAATCGGAATCTGTTCCGCACTCGCTAGATCTATCTCCCATAAAGCAGTCAAAATCCAGATGCGGTACAATAAGTTGTCAATGAAGAATCAACTCAAGAAAATGATCAACAACCTATCGTACCATCCAAGAATCGGAAACACAAGTCCAGTCATCCCGAAGAACTCATTATTGGGAACATTAATGAGGGAATTCGTACAAGATCCAAAAGGCGAGAAGAGTCTAGTGCCGTTGCACTTATTTCTGAAATAGAACCCAAGAACATTGAAGAAGCCTTAGCTGATGAAAGCTGGATTGAAGCAATGCAAGAAGAGCTCAGACAATTCAGTATTAACGACGTTTGGGAATTAACTCCCAAACCGAAAGGTAAATCTATTATTGGAGCTAAATGGGTTTTCAGGAACAAAGTTGATGAAAAAGGCAAAGTGACAAGAAACAAAGCAAGACTCGTGGCTAAAGGATACACGCAAGAAGAAGGGATAGACTATGATGAGACTTATGCTCCGAGCAAGGTTAGAAGCAATCGGATTACTACTTGCTTTTGCATGTTATAAGAATTTCAGGTTATTTCAAATGGATGTCAAAAGCGCATTCCCGAATGGATTTATTCAAGAAGAAGTCTATGTGGAACAACCTCCCGGATTTGAAGACTCAAAGAAACCGGACTCGGTGTCCGATCAAGAAAGCTTTATATGGATTAAAACAAGCTCCTCGAGCTTGGTATGAAAGGCTAAGTAATTTCTTAATTCAAAGTGGTTTCTCTAAAGGAAATGTAGACACTACTTTGTTTATTAAAAAGGAAGGCAAAAGCTTTCTACTTGTTCGATTTATGTTGATGACATTATATTCGGATCATCTAATGAGACTTTGTGCAAGAAATATTCTAAGTCTATGCGGATGAATTTGAGATGAGCATGATGGGTGAACTATCCTTCTTCCTTGGTCTACAAGTGAAACAACTTAAAGAATGAATCTTTATTCATCAAGAAAAATATGCAAAAGAATTTGTTAAAAAGTTCGGTCTCGGAGAATTGCAAAAAGATCGACATTCCAATGTCAAGTTCTTTGAAGATAGACAAAGACGAAGCGGGGAAGAAAGTCGACCAAAAATTATACAGAGTATCATTGGTTCACTTCTTTATCTTACCGCATCTAGACCCTCCGACATATTATTTAGTGTTTGCATATGTGCTAGGTTTCAATCAGATCCTAAGGAATCTCATTTAAGTGCTGCTAAACGTATCATTAAATATGTTGCAACTACTGCTAAGATTGGTCTATGGTATCCCAAGGAAGGAGACTTTACCCTTCTTGGTTATTCAGACGCAGATCTTGCAGGTTGTAGAGTTGAAAGAAAAAGCACTTCAGAACTTGTCAATTACTTGGTAACGGGTGGTATCTTGGTTTTCAAGAAAACAAAGTACCGTGGCTCTTTCAACAACAAGAAGCGAGAATACGTAGCACTTGGAAGTTGCTGTTCTCAAATACTATGGATAAAACAACAACTACGAGACTTTGGTATTGAAGACTCTTGCACGTAGATCAAATGTGACAATACCAAATAAGCAATCAACCTTACAAAGAATCCTATCCTACATTCAAGAGCCAAACATATTGAGATTCGACATCATTTTATAAGAGATCATGTTCGAACAAAGAAGTCTTGATACAATTTATTGACTCGAAGAATCAACCGCGTACATCTTCACAAAGCCACTTGAGAAAAGCTTATTTGAGTCTATTCGCTCAAGACTCAATATTTTATCTCTTGAAGACTATTGAAGCTCGACTCGTAATCTAAAAGTCGGACAAATAGTATCAAACTCAAAAGTTGTAGACTTGGAATACCAATCGACACGATGTAAGTTCATTTACTTAAACTTTTATCTCGAAAAGGTAAGTTTGTCCGTTTATTTATGTGTAATCATGTTTATTAAGGCGCTTTATCTTAAAAAGGGTGGTTATCGATTTATTAAGGCGTTATTTTTCAAAAAGGAATTTCTTTTGCGACGATTCGCTTACCACGATTCGATTACCTTTTATACTTCTTCTCCTTCTTCGTTTTAAACTTTACCCGAAAACCCTAGTTCAAAAGCTTTTCACTCTTTGGAATTTCTCTCCTCGATTTCTACTTCTCAAGTTTTTGACTTTCTTGCGACACAAGTGTGAAAGTTCATCCAAGAAAGCGACAATGTCTTTCCAAAGGAAATCTTCAAGAATAGCGAGCGGGGGACCACAGGGCTCGTGAGGGGCCTACGCATTTTGATCTCACAAGAAAGTGACTTTCCAAGAGAACGACGCACCAACAATCTCAACAAATAAGCACCTCCTCGACTAGATCACATGTTCGTCATCCTCATCATGCGTAAGAAATCATTGAAGATGTTGAACCCGTAAGATCCCTTAAGCCCGCATTTGTTTATAGGCTCTATTCTGCGTTGAAAGAAGGGGGTTCCGCAATGACCTTCATTGATGAATTTTTGAAAGAAAAGGCTATAGAAATGAGACACATTTTCTCACCGTGATGGAACGATCGGGTGTTGTTCCCGTTGGAACTGCAAAGAAAGACATTTGCAAACTTTCCGAGTGACCCTCGATTTAGCGGTGTAAATCGCCCGAGGGGAAAGATGATGATGAGAAGATGTTTATACATTTTAAGCCTAGGATGGGTGTGGCTGCAACTCTTCGAGGAAAGAAGGATGAATTGTTCCGATCGGAGGAACACAAGAAAGTGTATGGAAATTGCTGAAGCGTGGGGTGATGAACCCACGAACGGTGGATTTTGATTTCCTGGATCTATTGAGCATCGAAGCTCCGAGGGAGAAGTTTGAAAAACTTCAACTTCACAATTTCGTACTAAGAGCGAGGTTGCCTATTCCGAATTAACCGCATACTTTTATTCCAATCTCGCTTTTCTTGATGCCAATAGCTTTTCTTTCGGTAAGAGACAGAGAATATGTGGTTGACACGGACACTCGGCGGATGTAATTGGTGTGGAAAGAGGAGCTTTCCAATCAATTTCGTGTCTATGAGTTCTGCACTGAACTTGCGAGAGACAAAATCGCGAGAAGGTCGTCTCTCCTACTCCCGGATGAATGCTACAAACATTTTGCTTCACAAGATAGTGATCAACCGTTCGAGACCTAAATCAACTTCAAAAACATGTGTCCATCTCGAAGCAAAATTGATGTATGCAATTAAGATCGGAGTCTTAACTTCTCTCTCGCCATACACTATCATGTTTCACATGTACGTATCTATGGTGAAGGACAAGGGACAACTCCCTTATGCTTTCTCTCATCACTGTCTTTTCGACATCTCAACATCCGCCTCTCCCCACATTCTCTCGTGAAGACTATTGATCAAATGGTCATCGGATTGAGGATGATTACAAAGATGCGTCTCGAAAGAACTCAGCAAGAAGTCGGAGCAATTCAAGGAGCAAACCCCGTTAAGACCGCACCCGGACTCTTCTCGTCGCAAAGAGGAAAGGAAAGGAACCCGTGGATCGGTCCTATCAAGAAGAGGGGGCAATCATCTTGAAAGATGAAGATGATGAGGATGATATGCCTATCTCGCCTTTGTTTCTCGGTATTACATTCTGTATCACTGTTCCCGAACAACAATTTGCGAGGAGGAAACTGAGAAAGGAAACCAGGAAAAGGAATCCTTGCAGAAAGAAGAAGAGAAAGAGAAAGAGGAAGAAAAAGAGGAAGAAGAGAAAGAGAAAGAGGAAGAAGAAGAGGAAGAAGAGAAAGAGAAAGAGGAAGAAAAAGAGGAAGAAGAGAAAGAGAAAGAGGAAGAAAAAGATGAAGAGGAAGAGTCAGCAAGGACAGACTCTCAGCATCAACCAGCAGACTCACAAGCCCAATCAGATTCTCCAGCAGAAAAGGAGGATCAGCAACATCTTGTCACTGAGGAGACTCCTCAGAAAGAATAGTACTTCTCCCCTCCAGAAGGCATTGAAACATGGGGAGATATCCAAGGAGAAAGTACTCCTCTTCTCTTGACTTTTACCAGTGCAAGTGTGAGTAGATCGCCACCTGATGCAGAAGATGTTCATGCTGCTCATAATCCTGAGGGAGAGGCATCATCTCCAAACATTGATCTCCCTTCTGATATTCACACTGGCTTAACTCCACCATCAGACCGAGTTGACACAAACACACAGACTAATAATTCAGGAGATTTCAAAAGGTTGCTTGACATCATCTTGGAGCTCAAAGGCTAAATATATGCTATGGGGTGTGACTTTCAGACTCTTCTAATGAGAATCATGCTATGTTCATCTCCTTACATGATCGCCTTAAAGATGTTCAACGTAAAGTTCGGGACACAAAGAACGAGCCTTTGCTCTCGCTCAACTACAAGAAGACTTAAGGAAGCTTTGGAAGGAATTGTCAAGTCTATGGAGGACTTTCAACTTGTTCGCATTCCTCGTGCTCCTTGATTTTCTTACTTTTAATGCCGACAAAAAGGGGGAGAAGACTTTGCGAGGTGATTTTCACAAATTTCTCATTCCAAACCCAAACCTTCATTTCTAAACATTTTTTTTTATTTAATAGTTTGTTTGTGATTGACATTTTGACTTTATCTTGAGTTTTTGAATGATTGCTTACTACTGCATTACCTTAAGCTGTTAAAATTAGATAAAGATAGTAATGTCCGCACATGACTAATGAGGTTTCGTGGATGCGATCTCGTGTACATGGACATCTCGTACGGACATCTTATACTATTCTTATTCTAATCCTTTATGAGATATCTTTGCAAGCTTAAAAGTTGTTTTGCGGGGCAATAGTATTCAAATCTGCGGGAAAGTTTTGTCACCATCAAAAAGGGGAGATTGTTGGATAAATTCTCCTCGAGAGATTTTGAAGTTGACAAAACATTTCTCTCGCTAGTCGAAGACTTGCACTCTACCGGCAAAGTCGAAGATCAAAGTCGACGCTAACAAGACTCAAGTTTCAAAGTCTACTCTCATGGACAGATTCCGGACCGACAAGATAAAAACTTCTATTCGATTCTATATAGTTTTTATCTCAACGGCTAAGGAATATCTTTCGACCGGATTCAGACTACAAGATTTCATATTCGTATCCGAATTTATATAAAGATTCACAACTTATTTGGAAAGTTCTACTTATGGAAACCAAGATCCCGATTGTATGGGCGGCGGGATTGATGGGCTATCTACACTTACCTTAAAGAGCTCGAGATCTCTCCAAATTGATTCCGTCCAACGAGTTGATTGGAAGAACTTCTTTGGAAGGTGCCAACGGTAATGAAGGCATGAAGAAGTGTATAAAGAGAGACGCTCGAGTTGTTGAAGGGTGCTGGATAGAAGAATTCCAAAGTCTGTATCTCCATATTATGTTTGTGATCTTATTCTTCGAGCAATATATGTAATCAAAAGAGAGACCATAGAGTGGTGAGATCTTGAGGAAGTGTAGTAGAAGTTCTACACCGGACTCAAGAGCGTGAAACGTAAACACTCTTTTTGATTCTTAGTGAAATCCGGCCCGAAGGGCTGTCCGTGCGGGAGGAGAGTGGACGTAGGCTTGATCTAAGCCGAACCACTATAAATCTGGAGTTTTGATTCTCTATCCCTAATCCTTTTATCTTTCATTACTTTCATTTGCTGCGATTGTTGCTTTTAATTCATTAATCTCTTATTCGGATTTTATTATTAAAATCGCTTTAGTCACCTATTCACCCCCCTCTAGGTGCTAATTCTAGTCCTAACACTTAGTATTATTCAATAAAGTTTAATATATATACATCCAAATAAACCCTAAAAGTGGTAAAGACCCATTTACCATTCTTACTTCTAACACTAAGAATCTTTTTTTCCCTTCAACTTCAGAAGTTTGTTATGCATTTGAAGGTTTTCACTCAGAATTCAGCTTGCATGTCAAAATCTATACAGAATCCATGTGTATTTCTAATGCTAGCTCGTTTCTTGTGCAGTATTTAATAGAGAGAATTTATTAAAACTCCAGAGATCATCATTTAGTAATTGCTCATTAGCTAATCTTTATTATCACTATTTGACAGGCCCCAGACTGTTATTATCTGTGACTATGTTAGATATTAGGAGCGATTGTGAATACTTGATATAGAGTCAGCATTCTAGCTTTTATAATAAAAAAAATCATGCTTTAAACAGGTGAATTTCAGCTCGGGATGTTATTTCCAAGGTGGAAAGGGAGTGTTGGGTCCCGTCTTCCTTTTGATGCTGGCTTTGAGGTCTGGGAAAATCTATTTCTGTTGTCACATTTTGCAATATCCAATAATGCTGATTTTCTTGGCATAGTTTTGTGGTTCCTCTAGCAGCACCATATATTTGTTATACTCATAATGGTATCTTCATGATTGACATGGCAGGCTGTGGGGATAATTGCTGCAGTTGGTGATTCTGTCAAGGACTTGAAAGTTGGCATGCCTGCTGCACTAATGACTTTTGGAAGCTATGCAGAATTTACAATGGTAAAATTATATTCCATAGGGATATTTTAATGTCAATGGCTGGTTTTGACTATGGTTAATATCTTTCATAGCCTCTCGGTACTGCAAATTCATGACATGGGGATCCCTGTTTTATTGTAAAAAATATCATATCTTTCTTAGGTTCCGGCAAAACACGTCCTTTCAGTGGCCAGGCCAGATTCAGAAGTAGTTGCCATGCTTACTTCGGGGCTTACAGCATCTATTACACTAGAAAAGGTCGGACTTTTATGCAATATAGCAAACTATGCTTTTTATTTCCTTTTGCAATTTTATTTGCTGGAGCTGTTGCTTTCGGTCATTTTTCTAGTCCAAGTACATCGAGATAATTACCTTCAGACATTTGATCATGTCTCATATGCCATATTAAAATTTGTTTGCTCTTGTTGAAAATTTAAGCTGGACAAATGGAATCTGGCAAAGTAGTTCTTGTTACAGTTTCTGTAGGAGGGATTGGGCAATTTGTTGTCCAGGTCTGTTTCTCATTCAGATTGATGCTATTAAATTAGTATTATTAGATCTATGACAATGTAATTTTGCAACTATAGTAGGATTGCAGAGTTCAGTATAGAGGGAATGAGATATGACGATCTCTATCTGTAGTGTTTTTACATAATTTCAATTGGAATTAAATTAATTTTGAATCAAAAATCTGTAACTTGGTATACTTTGTGTTTATATTCTGCGAATGATTCGCGATTGTGAATTTAAAGATGACAACGCAACTTCCGTTCGGAATCACGCTCATGAAATTTGTTTCAACGATTTTGATTTCTTGACGTGGTTTACGTTGTTTGGCTTTAAATTTAATTAAATGCAGAATTTTATTTATGCCTTCCGGAGCTTTAAATTTTGAATTTATGGCTCGCAAGGAAGGGTGGTGATCATGGAAAAATCCCTAATCATTATGATTGTTGCATGGATGAATGTATGATGATTACGGGTATTTTTTTTTTTTTTGGGTTGTAATTATTAAATGGAGGCTGCATCCTTCCTTTTATATTTATTTTTATGAAATGTAATTTTAGCATAGTTTATTATATCAATTGTTGATGTAAATGCTACTAGAGAGGAGGAGCCATTAAGCCGGTGAGTTCTATGGGCCCGGTCTTTGAAGAGTTCAAAGATTCAAGAAGAAATGAAGGGCATGTCTCTATTATTAAAACATTAAAATGGCTAAATGGGTCTCTTTGGCTCGAGACCCATTGAACCATAATTTCATGATCACCACGTAGGATAGATGTTTATGTGATATCTATTTATTTATTGTATTTATGTTTTCATGCATGTTAAACTGGTTAATGTGCAAAGTGAGACAGTTAATAACGACCCAAATCTCCTTATTAATAATATTAAGTCGAAACAGGTTTTGGATTTGTGGCATTCCATCATCGTGGTTTGATCCAATTTTATAATGGTTGATCGACTAGCTATGGATTCATAAGGGTTAATTACCATTCATAATATCGGGTCACTCCATTATGCATGTGATGTTGTAGGGTTGGAGCCAAATGATTTCTAATAACTGTCAGGTGAGGGAATCGTTTGAGCTTTCAATACTTGCATGAGACAATGGACTAGACTTAACTATGATCATGATGCCAATAACTGTTAGGTGAGGCTTTCATGGTCTAGAGGCCAAAGTTATGATTGGGACTCATATATGATGCGTTGAACAAGTTGGTTCACTCACTAAGTTCATAGAACACCAATAACTATTAGGTGAGGTGGGCTTTGGGCTAGTGGGACTCCGATCCCCAATAGTAATCTTTACCCAACAAAGATTACCGCTTCCCATCTTAAGGAGTATGAGATTTGAATATAAATTTAGTGGGAGGATCTATCTCATTTAAATGCCAAAATGAAATAGTTATTTTGAAAGATACAACGGCTAACAATTTATTTTCTGCAACAGATATATTATTACTTTGAAAATGGTGACCACAAACCCACTCGCTTCTATACTTGACAAGAATTGTTTGACTTGACCCAATTTCACTAACTAAGTGAGGAATTTGAGAATTGTTCTCAATTTAGAAAAAATAGGGTATGTGCTTGATGAAAAGATACCAAACTCCTTTCCTAAGGGTGGGACCCAAGAGGAGCATATCACTAATGATAAGTGGTGTGATGATGACTTAAAAGTTAGGTCATATATGCTTGCTTCAATGAATAATGAATTACATAAGAAGTATAAATCTATGGAAGATGCTAGGTCGATCATTTTGCACTTAAATGAATACTTTGATGAGAATGGTTGAACCTCTAGATATGAGATATCTAAGGCATTGTACCGTATGAGGATGGCTAAAGGATCATCAGTTAATGATCATGCTTTGAAAATGATCTGGCACATTGAAGAATTGGCTAGGCTGAATCTCGTTATGGACAACGAGTTAGCTGTGGATTTGATCCTCCAATCTTTGCCCGATTCCTTCTCTGATTTTGTCCAAAACTTTCACATGCATAAGATAGAGAAAACTCTTACGAGTTACATAGCATGCTGGTAGTTTATGAGAAGGAAATGCACAACACGAGGCCAAATGTAGTGGCTACGGCTAAGGCTTCTTCTTCAAAGAGTAAGAGTGTTTTGAAGAAAAAGAAATGGAAGAGGCCTGTCAAACCTGTTGTGCAACCAAAACCCAATATTGATAAAGGGAAATGTCATTACCGTGGTGTCAAGGGGCACTAGGAGGAGGAATTGTAATAAGTATTTCGCAAGCTTGAAGGTCAAGCCCAAGGACCAACCTTATGAAGGTATGGTGTCTATGCTTATTGAAACTAATCTTATGGTTAGTGTTGAATCCAGCTTATAGGTTCTAGATTCTGCTACAACTTCACATATTTGTATGTCTTTGCAGAATCTGGAAACAAGCAGGATGCTAAGGCGAAATGGGATTATCTTGACATTTGCCAATGGAGCAAGAGTTGTCGCGTTAGCTATAGGGACTTTTCATTTATGTTTACCTTCTGAACATGTATTGGTTTTAAAAAACTATTTGCATTATAAGAATGCTATTAGGAACATCATCTCTATACCTCGTTTGGGTAAAGAGAAATATGAATTTTCTTTTGTTAATGATGTATGTTCTATTTATCATAATATAAGATGTGTTGGTTTTAGCTTATTAACCAATAATCTTTATACCATTACAATATCCGGTAATGCGATTACCGATGTCAATAAGCAAAATAGAATTGATATAAATTCCATAACTAATAAACGCCCTAGAGACAGTCCAAATAAAAAGTATGTTTGGCATCTCCAATTAGGTCATATTGGAGAAGACAAAATTAACAAGTTGAGTAATGATAGGTACATTGATCCATCAAATTTTGAGTCATACTTGACTTGTGAGGCATGTCTTATAAGAAAAATGACCAAAGCGCCCTTTGTGGGACATAGTACGCGAGCTGCTGACATATTATGATTGATACATACAGATGTATGTGGACCAATAAATGAAACTGTTAGAGGTGGTTATAATTACTTCATTACCTTCACCGATGATCAGTCACGGCATGGTTATTTATACCTAATGAAGTATAAACGTAAATCCTTTGAAAAGTTCAAGGAATTCAAAGCCGAAGTTGAGAAACAAACAAGAAAATGTATTAAGGCTCTTCGATCAGATCGAGGAGGTGAATACCTTAGTACTGAATTCCTAGACTATCTTAAAGAGAATGACATTTTATCACAATGGACACCTCTTAAAACTCCAAAACATAATGGTATATCTGAACGAAGAAATCATACTTTATTAGATATGGTGCGATCTATGATGAATTACATCAATTTGCCAAATCCCTTTGGGGATATGCCCTTGAGACAGCTGTATATATACTAAACATAGTACCGTCCAAATCTGTTCCAACTACGCCCTATGAGATATGGCATAGTAGGAAACCTAGTCTTAATCATATTAAGATTTTGGGTTGTCCAGCTTTCGTAAAAAAGCTGAAAATGGAAAAATTGGAGGAAATATCTGAACAAGGTCGCTTCATTGGATATCCAAAGGAAACTCTTGGATATTATTTCTATTTTCATTTAGACCAAAGAATTTTGGTGAGCAATCACGTATCTTTTTTGGAGAATCAGTTCGTCCAACAAGGTGGTGCTGGGCGGAAAATAGTCTTACAAGAAAAAATAATGAAATACTAAACAACCGAGTTTAGATACCAATCTCTGATTCAGTGGGAGCTTCTGATACACAACCTCTTAGGAGAAGTGCAAGAACGTCTCGCCCACCTACTCGTTATAGACACTCGGTTGATCATATTGAACCATTATTCATTGTGAATGATAGTGATCAACTTGGTGATCCTAAAACCTATGAGGAGGCGATGTCGGACATCGATTCTGGTAAATGGCTAAAAGCCATGAAGTCCGAAATGGATTCAATGTATTCTAATGATGTTTGGACCTTCGTTGACTTGCCTAATGGATATTTAAGAGGAAGATGAATGCTGAAGGTCAAATTGGAACTTACAAAGCACGGTTGGTGGCGAAAGGATATTATCAGAAAGAAGGAATCGATTATGACGAAGCTTTCTCACCTGTGGCCATGCTAAAATCCATTCGAATTATGTTGGCTATAGCTACACACCTTGATTATGAGATATTCCAAATGGATGTTAAAACGGCTTTTCTAAATGGTTTTCTCGATGAGGACATCTACATATGGAACAACCACGGGGTTTTGAATCCAATGGTGAAAATCGGAAGGTGTGTAAGCTTAATAGATCCATTTATTGACTCAAACAAGCCTCCAGAAGTTGGAATATTCGTTTTGATGAGGTAGTCAAATCGTTTGTCTTCATAAAAAATCCGGATGAACCTTATGTATACAAGAAGATCAGTGGGAGTGCAATTGCATTTCTAGTTTTGTATGTCGATGATATACTTTTGATTGGAAATGATGTACCAATGATATCATCGATAAAACTATTTTTGTCACAGAAATTCTCCACGAAAGATTTAAGAGAGGCAACCTATATTTTAGGTATCAAGATCTATAGAGATAGATCAAGACAATTTATTGGCCTCTCACAATCTACGTACATAGACAAAAAGTTAACACGTTTTAACATGTAATGTTCCAAAAAATGATTATTGCCTTTTAGGCAAGGGATCCGTCTTTCTAGAAAGATGTGTCCCAACACTCCTAAAGAAAGAGAGCGGATGGCAAAGATACCATATGCATATGTTATTGGAAATATAATAGATACTATGCTATGTACTAGACCTGATATTGCACATGTTGTAAGTATTACTAGCGGATATTAGTCTGATCCAGGAGAAGAGCACTGGATAGCAGTCAAGAATATTCTTAAGTACTTGCGAAGGACTAAGGACTTATTATTGATATATGAAGAAGGAGAATTTAAAGTTATAGCTTATACAGATTCCGATTTTCAATCGGATCCTAATGATTATAAGTCTACGTCTAGGTTTGTCTTTACATTCAATGGTGGCGCAGTTAGTTGGAAAAGTTCCAAACAAAGCATAACTGCCGATTCCACCATTGAGGCAGAGTATGTAGCCACTCTTGAAGCAGCAAAGGAAGCCGCTTAGATGAAAAAGTTTATTTATGAACTTGGAGTCGTTCCTTCAATTGAGCAACCAATTACATTGTTTTGTGACAACAATGGGCCAATAGCTCAAGCTAAGGAACCAAGGTCTCACCAGAAGTCCAAGTACATTGAGAGACGCTTCCATTTCATTAGAGAAATTGTTGGGAGAGGTGATATCGCCTTGCAGAAAATTGCCTCAGCAAAAAACGTGGCAGATCCCTTCACTAAGGCCTTACCTCAGTCTTCTTTTGAAAGACATATTGACAAAATGGGTTTGAGGTATCAGACAAGTTGGCTTTAGTGCAAGTGGGAGATTGTTGAATGTATGCCCTAAAGCTACTATGTAATAATTACATGTTAGAGATTTCAGTTGTACTATCATTACTATTATTTAATTAATGGCAATGATGTATTCATTCATTTGTCCAATTATTTTATATTTATGAATGATTCCATAAGATCAGTTGCAACTAGATCTATTCTTGAGACGTCAAGAATATATGTGATGGGTTCATAGTTAGGCTGAATATTTAAACCGTTTCTGGTGGATATTTATAATCCTATTGAGACCGGTGTATTCTTAACTTCACCATTAAGTATTGGATACTTAAGAGAATGATGAGTCATGTGTCATTGGGTATTATGATGTCTGAGTTAGAACACATGTGTTTGTATTAGACAAATTCCCTAAACGTGACGCATATGGAACGATTAGCAACATGGAAGCTTTTAGCATGGTCAATGTCTAATTGTTCATGTTTTAGTCTTGTGTAAATAATCCTTAGACTTGAGGCACAGTATTAACTTGTGTGTTGAACAACTATGGTTCACAGGTGCACATAATGACGAGTCGTTGATCCGTCTTTATACCTGATGGTCATAGTTTGTTCATATACGAAGTTGCACGTGTACGCAATATGGAATCTATCTCCTTGTTACATGAAAGGTATAATAATGATGTCTTATGCAATCTGATTATGACAATGCATTGAAATCCTCGGCCGGGGTTGTAACCGAGAATAAATTGTTTATGTCTCGAATAAAATGCATGTCAATTAGATTTGTGCATATGATCGAATTGGTGACTCGAAAAATATTCCATGGTCTTTGTTTGATTGGGACATAGTAAGACAGAGGGATTAAATTACAATGTAGCCAAAACTGACGGGTTCATTATGTTTTTAAAACATTCACACTATCTGGATAGTCATGACATATTGCTATATGTCAATCATGGCTTGTAGGACCCAAAGATTAATGAGGACAATTAATTCTTTTGGGAGTACTAATATGTTAGGTACACGTCTTACTACCAGCTTAGTGATGAACATAGGGATGTCACACATCATAACCAATTAGGATAACGTGGAACAAGAGAAAAATAATTGTGCAAATGTGTTTGCAATTAATGCAATTGCATTGAGTCGAGATGAAATTAAATTTAATGAGGTTTAATTTAATTTGTATTATAGTCATGAGCCTACGTGTATATGATGCACACGCATGCCCAAAGTGAATATATGTTAATGTACCCTAAATGCACACACAAAGATTATGTCCTTTTTATTTTTTTTATTTTTTTTAGGAATTGATTAATGTTAATTAAATAAATTATGCACACGGTCAGCAATTGCTGACGGTGTGCAACGCACATCATGTGCGTGGTTATATTTTGTATAAAAAAAATAGTAAAGCTTCGTGCATGATGCACGAAGCAACGTGCTTGAATGGTCAACAATCGTTGCTAACCGTTCATGACCGTTCATGCACGATCGTGCATAATAAACGATCAGTAACCGTTGCTGATTCGAGAGGGCTTTTTAAAAATACTGCAAAAAGGAGATATCAGTGTTAGTTTGCTAAAAGAGAGAAACGTGCATGTTCTTGTGTGTTTTTGTACAAGAAAGAAAATGAATTCTCTCATTTTGGGCCGTGACTAAAAACATAAAGGATACAGGAATTGTCTCCACGAGATTGCTAGCACAATCAGAGTGGTGATTATCTGAAAGTTCTGTCTTCCATTCAACGTCTATTGGCAGTGTGTCTAAACTAGAGGTCCGACGTTTGTGGGGCTCGAATTGAAGAACATCCGAACCAATTCGTTTAAAACACGTTTCGAGAGGTAATTCGTTTAACTCCCTTTATATTTAGATTTTTTATTAAAACGCACGAACAATGCCTTCGGAGAATCATGTATAAAATATATCATCTTTGTTTTCGCTATATTTTTGTTAATTTTACTTATACATGATTCATGAAACCCCAACACCAAGAGCAGGTGGAGCAACTGGCAGAGCCCCCACATTTGCTTAGCCGAAGCTGCGCTAGAAACTATTCTTGCAAGTTTCTCTATGAACAGCAACAATCCAAAGACATCCTAGTAGCGAGGGTGGAAACTACTAAAGCAGCCTCACCAATAGCTTGAAGCTTTTCCCGACCCGTGTGGTTGAAATCTCGAGTGCCCGATGAGCCTTCTTGTGTAGCCTTGCTAGTAGCCATGAATTTTTTCACCATGAGCATCCCATCGTTGGTCATCTAGGGTGCCTCCTCGACGTTTGTCCGTGATAGTCAATTAGGTAATTTCCTATTTTGCTTGTTCAATTTGAATGTGTAATTGCTTAGTTCGGGATTATTTTTAATCTTACTCATAGGCATATCCCCATTAAGAGAATTGTCATATTGAAAATCTCAATAATCTAGAATCAAGCTGCGAGGATTCTTGATTATGTTTTGGCTGTGGAGAAATATTTTATTATATAAGTTTGGGGACCTATTCGATTATAAACCTTTCAATTAGATCAATTTAGTTTCAACATTTTCACATTGATATCAATTCAGTCCATTCGGACAAGTTAGGTTGGAAAATTGCTGATGAGGACGTCGGTCATCCTACATAACACGACCGGTGCTAATGTAGACATTTTTGAACAATTTTAAAATGGTTTTCCCATTTTTTCTTCTTCTTTTTTCCTTTTTATTTCCTTTTTTTTTCCCTTTAGATTGTGGCCAATAGTGGCCATAGGCCAACAAGGGCATTGCGATGCTCATATGAGCTAGCAAGAGCTCGACCCTTGCCCAAGCTACAGGGTGGGGGATGAGGGGCCTTGCCAGATCTGGCAAGGGCTTAACCCTCATTGCTTGGGTGTGAGGGTAGCCCTCGCCAAACTCATTAGGGACAACAAAGGTTGAGCCCTTGCCAAAGGCAGCGAGAGTAACCCTCCCCCCCAAGCTCACAACGAGGGTCAAGTCCTCACGAGATTTGGCAAGGGCTACTCTCGCCTAAGCAACAAGGGTTGAGCCATTACCAAATCTAGCCCCCCCTCCCCCCAGCCTAGGTCGTGAGGGTCGTGCCCTTGCTAGATTTGATAGCCATGGTCAATATCGGCCATAGTCCAAAGGAAAAAATAACAAAAAATTAAAAATTAAAAATGTCCACGTCGGCGCCGAATATGCCACATAGGATGATCGGTGCCGAATATGCTGTACTTGTGACGAATCCCCAACACGTGACCCCCCACTCCCTTGGCATTCTCCTCGTTAATTGGGCCGTCCTGATCAGATTCTCTTTCATTGATTCGGCTGGTTTGTTTATTTTCAGATGCGAACGAGAGCATGCTATGCTCCGTGGGGGCCTATATAAAGCCGTGGGCCATGACGTGTCGGCGATTGCGAACGCCGGAGACAATTTTAAAGTCAAAGCCTCGCCGCCGGCCGGAGCGCGAACGAACGAGTGACGACAAAAGATCCGCCGTCTCGCTCGCTCTTTCTTTCTTTCTCATCCTTTTCGGGCCAAACAACGGTCCCCGGTGGACCCCACCGCAACCGACAAAATATTCAGAGGCTCCGGCGCCACGTTGATGCGGCGCGCGTTTTTATTTATATTCAATAATAGAGCGACACGTGTTAGATGAGGTGGAATAAAAAATGAAAATCTTTTTTTTTTTCAACTCCCTGCACCACCCACTCTTCTCCTCTCCTCTGCAAATCGTTTCTCGGCCATGGATGACACGGCCTCCTCCTCCTTCCGGCCACCGCCTGCCCAGCCACTTGAGAATCCGGTGCGGCTGTCTCCACCGCACAAGCCAGAGGGGACTTGGAACAGTCATGGAGTCTCTCTCTCTGGTGTCTCCTTCCATTGTCCTCCCTTCAAGTTCCCTTCCGTGAAGCCGAGCCATGGCAGATCTGGAGGAGAAGTTGCTCGGCCATGGCTCGGTCGAGATCTGGAGAAGATTTAGCGCTCAGCTTTTCTGAAGCCCAGTGATGACTGGAGGAGGGAGTCGCCGAGATCTAAAGGTTGGCCAGGTCTGTTGCGGCCATGGCCTCGCGGTTCCAGATCTGGATGCGTCCAAGTGACACCGGCAGGGGCGGAGATGGTGGCCGGACGGGTGTCCTCTGTCAGGGAGGAAGATGAAGAGAGAAAAAAATATATTTATATTTTTTTATCCCACCTCATCCAACACGTGTCGATCTATTATTGGAACTACTGAATATTTTCACCACCGCAACCTCGTTTTTCCCGACATCTGATCTGACGACAAATCGTCAGCGACGGTTACGTTTCTCATTTCACTATGAATTCCTTCTTCTTCTTCGAAACATCGTCGGACGCCGGCAGTACCGCGCGCGCGACCACCCATGGAGCTCAAGCCCGGCCTGTCCGCTCTCGTCACCGGCGGAGCTTCCGGCATCGGTAAAAACCTCTCTTCTCCCCCACTCGTCTCGCCTTCGTCGCCGCCGCCGGCGATTCACGGCGATCGGTCTCGTCCGACTATCGACTCCGAGCTTTCGTCTTCCTTTCGTGTCCGTTGGATTCTGATGTTGCTGCCGATGTCGTCGTCACAATCGACGTGTTTTGACCTCGTCGCGAGCTTACGTGTTGAGTAGTGATGACTGGATTTTGGCTTTGGATGGTGTTCTTCAGGTAAGGCTCTGGCGATAGCGCTCGCGGAGAAGGGGATATTCGTGACGGTGGTCGACTTCTCGGAAGACAGGGGAAAGGAAGTGGCCTCCCTCGTCGAGAAGGCGAATTCCAAGTTCCACTCCAGCTTGGGATTTCCCTCCTCCATCTTCGTGAAATGCGACGTCTCCAACTCGAGTGAGTTTGCATCGTTGTCTCGAGCTTTCCGGGTTTCTCGGGTTTACGGAGATTGTGGTGATGGATGTTGTCTTGTTTGGTGAGCAGGGGATGTCGTCAACGCCTTCGAGAAGCATGTCGCGACCTACGGGGGACTGGACATTTGTATCAATTGTGCCGGCATCATTACCCCGATCCCGTTCCACAAGGATCAAACTGACGGGACTCGATCCTGGCGGCACACGCTGAATGTGAATTTGGTCGCCATCATCGACTGCACTCGCCTCGCGGTAAGACCACAATTTTTCCGAGCACTTCACTTGGTGATGCTGCAGTGACCAAGGCGAGCTTTTTTAGCATTTGCCTGAGATTATCATCTTGTTTTCTCTCTTCCTTTCCTCTTTCAGTTGGAGGGAGCAATGACAATTCTGACTGCTAGTGGATATTGCTTTACTGTGAGGAAAGTAGCACAAAATGATCTGCACTTCTTAACAGGTTAAGGCCATGGAATCTGCTGGGAGACCCGGTGTAATAATAAACACGGGATCTGCTTCAGGTCTTTATCCTACGTACGCTGATCCTATCTATTCTGCCTCAAAAGGTTAGTTCTCAGTTAATGCCTCCTTTCATTTTTCAATTTCAATTCTGTTTCCCCAGCTATATATATATAGAGAGAGACGGAATTCCTGCACCAGTGTCCCTCTGGTGATACCACCTTTTAATTATTAAGAGACTTGATAACATTGCAGGTGGTGTCGTCTTGTTTACCCGATCCCTTGCACCTTTCAAGCGCCGAGGAATTCGCGTCAATGTACTTTGCCCCGAGGTGCTGTATTAAAATAGAAGGTTTTGTGATGCGATGTACTAGTGTAATCAAAACTCAGGAAGATTGTTTCTTTTGATTGCTCGTCTCGTGCTGTTTGAAAGTCGTCGGCAATTGATGTAGACACTTTTAATGACATGATTATTCATCTTCCTTTTTGTTTTTTTCCCTGAAGTGCTTAATATTGAGGATTCATTTTTCTGCTCTCAATTCCAGATTTGTTAGGGGGGAACCATTGCCTTCATGAATTTGAATCTTGCTCAGATTTATCAGAATTTTCTCCTTTATTAATTTTAATTTCAAGCAGGGGGTATTATCATGACCAGAAACTTCTATGGACCTTATGGTATATGACTCTTCTTCCGATGTTCGATAGTGTCATTATCTAGAGCTGATCTTGCCAAATACTTGTTCTAGATCGGGGAAGACCAATAATTTACAAGTTGATCTTCACTGCAGAGAAAACTCTGTTGTCCTGCTATGTTTTTGTATGTTAAATAACACCTTATGAAATAAATTCATCATGGTGATTGAGAAACATTATTCTACCACAAATACTTAACATAGTTTCTGTGTCTGAGTGTTGGATATGTCTGACTGATTCCTTACACCCTGTTTTTGGAGCAGAAAGCAGAAAAAAAAAAATATGTAACTGCGTTTCTTTTTAACTAGTCATAGCACTGTTGGAGTGCCTGAAAAGAATTGTAAGCTGGAGCTCATTTATGGAGGGAACTTCAAGATAACTTTGCTAGTATATGGAATTGTGCTTGGTCTTTTGAGGGAATAAACTATGTTAGAAGTTGTACTTGATCCCTTTAGGGTGTAAAATAATATACTAATCTCAGCTAGTCTTTCTTTCTTTACCGATTCTTGCTTTTCATTTCCTTCAGGCTGGGCATTTGGTCTATGGGGAGATGCTTTGGTGACTGTTTGGTGCATTATCTTTAGTAAATTTCATTACTCCTAATGCTGTAGATCAATGGGAAGCTTAATCATTACTGAAAAATGTTGAGAATTGCATGTGCATCAAGCTATCTTCTCCCGTGACCTGGCCCTTTGTTTGATCGTTGGTTTAGCTTATTGTAGTCCAGTTTTATCTGACCTGATTTCCTTTGCTCCAGAAAATGTATTGTGGTGCGTATGATGCTCAATAGATTCACTACTTATGCAGTTTGTTCGAACAGAGATGACCTTAAAATTGAATTCTGACTTCATAGACTTGATGGGGGGCTTTGTACCTATGGAAATGGTGGTGAAAGGTACATCCATATACAGTCTTCTCCACGTGCTTTACATCTTATTGGACTTATAAATCAAAATGAATGAAAATAAAATAGTTTTTGTATGATCGACACAAATTCACTCTCTTACTGCAATCAAATTTTCTGAGCATGAGTCGTTTGCTCTGGACTTTGGAGCATTTAAAGTTTCTGTATTTAGGATTTAGATATACTATAGAGATGCATACTGGTACAACTACAGAATTTGTAGAAAAATTTAAAGAACTGCCATACATGATTAGTGAGGGACTCATTGGATCCTGCTCCAAAAATGTGCTATCATATGTAGAAGGGATCACTTCTGATGGCTAGTCCACTTACACTTTCCAGGAGCTTTTGCACTTATTACTGATGAAAGCAAAGGTGGTTCATGTCTATGGATTACAAAGCGCAGTGGCATGCAATATTGGCCCAGTGCAGCAGAAGAGGCAAAATACCGAGTGAAATCCTCAAGTTCCACAAGAAGATTATTGTACAAAGGACCAGTGAATTTGCAACTTCCTAAGAATTTTGAGAAAATGTGAGTGAAGATAATTTGGGGCTACTGTATGTGTGTACATAATTGAACTGTTCAACCAGAGTAGTGTTTAGCTTCTTATAGCGTAAACCTGGACTGCTTAGGTATTCCGTAGGTACTCCAGAGATTTCCTCTCCTGTTTATTTAACAGAAGTTATCAGCTACAGTACGTCATTGCTCTTGTATAAGTGGAATGACAAATTGCCATGATGAGTTTAGGCTTGATGGTCTTCCATCTGTATGAGGCTTCTAAAAAAACTTCCTTCACAGTTTGACCATGTTATGTCATTTTATATCATAACAGCTTTTCTTTTCCTGGTTCGATTACCAGGGTAATGGGTACAGCTTGAACCATATCTTTGCTAAGAATGATTTCATTCCCATCCTCTATTTCTCTTGTTTTACTTTAAACATGCACAAAAGAGGAAGTCAGCTTCTGCAGAGTAGATCTGTGTATCAATGTTCAATGTGGACGTGAACAGTGGACTAAAGTAATTGTAAGCAATGACTTACTACACTTTAATGGGCTTGACATTTATATCACTGCAATAGCCGTATCAATGCAATTATTAATTGGTTAAAAAATGAGTATGCTTTAGAATCATCCATTGATGGTTTTCTGCTTCTATATATTTGGATTAATAGGTGTCGGAGCACCCTCCGTAAGCTGTTATACTGGTTATGTTGATCCTTGAGTTCCAATTATATTTTTAGTGGATTTTAGATTTTTAGTTAATAACATGTTTTATTATCTGGTATTCATATTGAATCCCGAATGGAATTTTTTTCTTAAGCTTCTCTTCCTGAGGAACAAAGTACTTACAACTTAGAAATTTTGTTTGAGAATATAAGCATTTTATCAATTGGAGATCTATTGATGTATTTTAAATTTTTGTATTCAGCGTGGTTCACACCTTGAGTCACAATTTCCGTGATGCTACCTGGATTATTCGAACGCCTTTGAGGTTGCCAATTGAACCACACCATGTCCTTGTGAAAATCGTATATGCTGGAGTAAATGCGAGTGATGTAAGTTCAAGGCTTCTTTTAAGAATATTAGCTTTTTCTCATCCTTTATGATTGGTATTGTTTTAATTTCAGGTAAATCTTTCTCATCCTCTTCTCATATGCGTAGCTCTGTGTCGGCTGATCCATTTGTAAAACTATGCTTAAAACTTCAACTCGAATTAGCTTTTCTATTTTTTACTGTAGCAAACATCAAAAAGCAAATTGGATCTTTGTAATGTGGCTTATATACAATTGATAGGACTATTCCTTAATACAAGGCAACTAAGTTATCCTTTAACCAGCCTATGAGTCGATAGATGACTGATAACTCAGAACCAAAGTTAGTGTTCCAATTTCTTGAGATGCTTGCTGGTATAACTGGTTTTTTCTTTTACTAAGAATCTTTTTTTCCCTTCAACTTCAAAAGTTTGTTATTTATTTGAAGGTTTTCACTCAGGATTCAGCTTGCATGTCAAAATCTATACAGAGTCCATGTGTATTTCTGATGCTAGCGCGTTTCTTGTGCAGTATTTAATAGAGAGAATTTATTAAAACTCCAGAGATCATCATTTAGTAATTGCTCATTAGCTAATCTTTATTATCACTATTTGACAGGCCCCAGACTGTTAGATCTGTGTGACTCTGTTAGATATTTGGAGCGATTGTGAATACTTGATATAGAGTCAGCATTCTAGCTTTTTTAATAAAAAAAATCATGCTTTAAACAGGTGAATTTCAGCTCGGGACGTTATTTCCAAGGTGGAAAGGGAGATGTTGGGTCCCGTCTTCCTTTTGATGCTGGCTTTGAGGTCTGGGAAAAATCTATTTCTGTTGTCGCATTTTGCAATATCCAATAATGCTGATTTTCTTGGCATAGTTTTGTGGTTCCTCTAGCAGCACCATATGTTTGTTATACTCATAATGGTATCTTCATGATTGACATGGCAGGCTGTGGGGATAATCGCTGCAGTTGGTGATTCTGTCAAGGATTTGAAAGTTGGCATGCCTGCTGCACTGATGACTTTTGGAAGCTATGCAGAATTTACAATGGTAAAATTATATTCCATAGGGATATTTTAATGTCAATGGCTGGTTTTGACTGTGGTTAATGTCTTTCATAGCCTCTCGGTACTGCAAATTCATGACATGGAGATCCCTGTTTTATTGTAATAAATATCATATCTTTCTCAGGTTCCAGCAAAACACGTCCTTTCAGTGGCCAGGCCAGATCCAGAAGTAGTTGCCATGCTTACTTCAGGGCTTACAGCATCTATTGCACTAGAAAAGGTCGGACTTTTATGCAATATAGCAAACTATGCTTTTTATTTCCTTTTGCAATTTTATTTGCTGGAGCTGTTGCTTTCAGTCATTTTTCTAGTCTAAGTAAATCGAGATAATTACCTTCAGACATCTCATCATATCTCATATGCCATATTAAAATTTGTTTGCTCTTGTTGAAAATTTAGGCTGGACAAATGGAATCTGGCAAAGTAGTTCTTGTTACAGCTGCTGCAGGAGGGACTGGGCAATTTGCTGTCCAGGTCTGTTTCTCATTCAGATTGATGCTATTAAATTAGTATTATTAGATCTATGTCAATGTGATTTTGCAACTATAGTAGGATTGCAGAGGTCAGTATGGAGGGAATGAGATATGATGATCTCTATCTGTAGTGTTTTTACATAATTTCAATTGCTCGATGTCCAACAATTAGTCTATTGATAAGGTAACTTGCTAAAGTGAAAGGTGCTGAAGAAGACGCCATGAATTAGGGAGTCCTTAAGTAAGGATAGTTGGAAATAAAAATTTTCAAGAACACCCTGCAGTCACGTCTAACTCTTAGAGGTCCGCTTAACTGGCTTTCTATCTACATGCTTGCCAAGCTTGCTTGTCTACTTGAATGTTACTCCTAATCTTTTCTTTAGTAGGTGTATGATCTTGTCATGATCAGGTAATGTGATGTGTCTAATCATAATACGGTATCTATAGGGGTTTGCTTATTTACCCGTCTGTCCCGAGTAGTCAAGAACAATAAAAATTATACCTCCTGCAAATTTAGGCGATTGTTATCCAGACTTCTGGCTATCTAGTTGTCTAATTTTCCATTGTTGATTTTTCCAGTTGTAGACTTAGAAGAATTAAAAAATTACCTCAAGTTGCTTTTGCATATTTGCATGTAGCCTTGTGTCCTTGCATTCATGATTCCGCGTGTTTGCTAAAAGGGAAGAATTACACTGCAGCTTACTGATATTATTGTTTCTAATATGTCAGCATTTTCTTCTGGAAGAGAAGAATCTCTTCTTTTTTAAACACAACATTGCGTGTGCTTACCTATGTTCCTCAACTGCTCACATAATTTTACACTACTAAGAGTCACTTTGTCTATCGTGACCATTTCAGCTTGCAAAAGTTGCTGGAAAGACAGTAGTAGCAACCTGTGGAGGGAGGGAGAAGGCCATGCTTTTGAAAGATTTGGGAGTCGATCGTGTGATAGATTATAAAGCTGAAGACATCAAAACTGTATGTCTCCTAAAAATCTGTCTCATCTGTTCGACTCTCCTTTTTGCACACAATGCGGGGATTGAGAAATCAAAGACCCTGATTCATTCAAGTAGTGCAGCAAATTATTTCTAGATAAGTTCACTGTCACACATGTCTCAGTAGATAGTTATATTGATTAGGTAAAAGTAAATGAGCATATTCATCCACATATGCACAGATACTATCATATCTACTCGTGCAAAATTAACATGTACATGAAACCCTGGAAATTCTCTTTACCTTCAATGTTCATTTTATTTTTGAAATGTAGTGCTACTATATGATCCTCCATGCAAATCCTTTTTGATATGGATCTACTTGGCTGGATTTGTAATCAATTCCTATCACCTATTCAATGTCTAAAGAATAACTTTAGCCTTTTGTCAAAAAGTCATCTTTGCCCCTCCATTGGGCTCTGGCGTCTGAATGCCACTGACATTATCTACATTTTCATGTTACAATTTTCCTATCCTTAAAAGAGGTGCAGAAGATAAAAAGGTGATGGTGTTATAGAACCTTGTTTTTTCTCATATGGGAATCTCTGAAGTGAACAACAGTGTGCCTTAGTAACTGGTCTACTCTTTGACATTTTTGTATTTTCATACCATGTCTCAAATAGCTAGCTGCAGCCTTCCGTTGTTCATGAACTTTATGCAGTTTAATTACTATTTTCTACATTGTAACAATTCTTGTAGGATTATGTTTGGAGTCTAGACCAGTTTCTGCATTTTTCTCTGCTCTTGGGTTTAGTTTTTTTGTGAACTTTCATTTAAAATGAACTCATTTATCATGATTTACAAGATAATGCTTGATACTCAAATAAAAGTTTATGTAATGAGCTTTTTCTCTATCTTTTCCAAATTTACAGGTTTTGAAGAAGGAATTTCCAAAAGGTGTTGACATAGTTTACGAGTCTGTTGGTGGGGAAATGTTTGATCTTTGCTTGAATGCTTTGGCCATATTTGGACGATTGATTGTAATTGGCATGATTTCTCAGGTATTGCCTCCTTATGTTGTTGACAACCATCTGGGCCCAATCTTTTATCATGAGTTTCCAGCAGTTCCAATGTCAAACTTAGTTATCTTGATTAGGCTGTGCGGGAGCTTTTACATTCGTGCTCTCACTTTCAGTGAGATACCAATGAAGGGAAAGTTAGGTTTCTGAAGTTTTTGTATGAGTCTTGTGGTCGTAATGCATGGTAGAAGTTCTACTGCAATCACATTTCTGTGCTGCAGAGGGTCGCAAGACAGACATGAAGATGTTTTGCTTTGTATAATGGGGAATATTGGTTAGAGATGCTAGGGAAATAAAGAAGACTGTGTAAGGAGTCTTTGTAGCAAGTCCTACATGTTTTCTATCAACATGCATGTGTGGTTTTTCTCCAGTGTCTCCTGTAGTTGCGGTCTGTTCCCTCAGTATGCATACTGTTCTAACATTCTTCTTGCTTGAGTATTAACTATTGACAGTTGTACATAATTTTTAACCAGTACAAAATTACTACTTTGATTGTAGTATCAAGGAGACCATGGACGGACACCAAATAAGTACCCTGGACTTTGTGAGAAACTCCTGTCTAAAAGCCAAACTGTGGTATGTTTGATAATACTACTGCGTAAAGGACAGTGGTTGTACTCTACTGCAATAATTTTGCTCTTGGTGATGCGCCAACTATATATCAGGAATAAGCATGGACTGTGAATTCTATAGTTGTTTATGCCTTTCTCCCCTTGAAGTGTATGATATGATATTGACAATGTTGGCAGGCTGGTTTTTTCCTGGTGCAATATAGTCACTTCTGGCAAGAACATCTAGATAGACTGTTTCAACTCTATTCCAGAGGACAACTCAAGGTACTGCTCTTCTTCTTTTTTTAACGTTTCTTTTACTGGTGAGACCGGACTCTTCCATCATAGATCATGCTGAACTTACATTTCATTAATTGTAGATATCTGTGCCTTTTGCACAATGCAAGGCCCTTACTTTCCTGTTATCTTATTCCTTCAGCCTTATTTTGATATCCAATTCCCTACCAAAAGTCGCTGCCAAACTAAATCTGTAGAATGAGTTGGATGATTATCTCTGCGCCTAAGTCGCTATCGCTGCCGAATTTCAAAGTTCGCCAAGACTTAATCTTCTAACTGAATGCAGGTGGCCATCGACCCAAAAAGATTTGTGGGTCTCAATGCTGTGGCAGATGCTGTTGAGCATCTTCATTCTGGTAAAAGTATTGGCAAGGTATGTTCATTGTCCACGAACTTTATGGATATTTTGGGCACATCATTTGCAAATTTCATTACTTTTTTTTTCCTAATGCACAATAAATTTTGTGAATATGAACAAAATCTTATTCCAGGTGGTGGTTTGCATGGATCCAACTTTCACTGATCAAGTAGCAAGACTGTGAAGTCTGATCAAGGCTGTTTGATTGTTTCGTTAATAACTGTCAAAGTGAATTACAAACGGATCTGTTTGAAATAATGACTCAGAGTGCATATCCTTCCAAGCGATTATTAGGGAACTGCAGTACGAGACCTCCTCGAGAAAATGAATGTTAATCTTCAGCAGAAAAAACCAAAAGGCTACAAAGGAATTGAAGTGATAAATATGAATTGCCCATGTCTTTTTGCCAGGCGACAAAAGCTGGTAAGACCCTTTAGATATTCTGACAACCCTTTTGTGGTCATTCTCATTAAACAGAACCGTCGCACAAATGATTACAATGTAAGGAAACGTCATTTTTGATGTAAACAGATCAGTTGAAGTGTCCTTGTTTTTTGTTTTTTGTTCAGCTGGGCGTTAATGACGTGGTAGATCACTGTTTGATTCTTTTTCCTACATAATGCTTTTGGTGTTCAAAAAGCTAGTGATGTTAATTACCCCCACCGCCTGATTAACCGCAAAATAACTTAGAATGTTTCAGACACAATGAAAGATGTGTCTTGTACAACTTTGATGGTGCAAAACGCAAGCATGTTGCTGTTAATTTTAGATAAGAATACTACTGATACATACCGCCCATGACAATCAATGCCCAAACACATAACAAGAACGCGTTGCACTCCTGTTCACTTTCTACCTGTCAAAACATCAAAGTAGTTACATTCCTGTGACTGGAAGAGCGCATGGTACGTGTATTGAGGATGGAAGGCATTCGCAATTACACACAGCATGCTATTGATCAAGTCATTACCTCATTGAAGCAAAGAAGGATGATAAACTCTGTGCAGTTCTGTTCACTTTTGGATGAACAGAATGTTCCACAACTTTCATTTATCGCGATGTTTTAGCATATTATCATGTGCAAATATATCTATTTTATATTTAATTATATAGTGACGCCAGACTTAAGCTTTTTATGCCTAGTTGAACGAGACTAGTATACTAACTACTTAAGTTATATTTTATCTATTGTTTGGTGAATTACGGTAATAAAGTCGGATATATTCACATCATATCATGTACTTTTTTTTTTAGTATAAACAATACATCAATGTAAATGAATCTAAAAATTCACAAACGCAAATGGTAAAAATATCTTGTGAAACTATTACCTAATTTACTTTTGTTTGCTTATTATATTTTATTTTTCCTCTATTTTATTTTTCTTTTTTATTTCTTATTTCCCCTTCCATCATTCTCTAATAAAATTCTATTAAATAGCAAACTGTACTAATATATCTAAAATACAAAAATACATAAAATGTGTAATAAATATAAATAGATATAAATAAATATATATCTATAATCATATATTGAATTTATATCATAAGATAGAATTAAAGTCGAATATATAATAATACTAAAATTAAATTAAAAAACTAAATTTTATTTTTTTATATTTTGAATTTCTTATATTATAGTTCAAATATTATTTATATTGAAGTATAATTTCAATTTTATTAATTTAATTAGCTTATTATTCGAGAAAATAACTTTCTTATTATATATATTAGAAATCATATCCATATTTATCTCACCTCTCTATGAGATAATTTTATTCGGCCTATATCCATTTTATATCCGATTTTATCATGTGTTGAGTAGACACAAAATGCTCATATGATAAATTTTATCATATCTTGAATTTTATCCTAACCGCTAAACGTAGTCTTAGGGTATATAGGAATTGCTCTTGGTAATCTCATTCAAGTAGATATGTCTGCATCTAAGTTTCTATAGATCACATTCAGTTACAAGTTTTACCATCAGCAGAGCAGAAACATATATTAGGTGTTTTTGTTTGTTTGCATGTTGGGATTGGATTCCTCATTGAACTTAAAATTTGTGCATGCTATCTAGACTAGATCCGTCTTGCTTTGCTTGAAAGGTAAAATGGAATGTCTATTGATATGGATTTGATTCATCCATTAGACTTTGGCTTGACTGCATTGCATTTGGAAATGACAACAATCACACACGGCATGACGGAGTGGAGTCATCACTTGCTCGCTCCATGATGCGGCTATTTCACCTGAGGGCGGGCGACATAAATTTTCGTGTCTCCAAATCCCAAAAGTTGTATATATGTAAATGAAAATTAGGAAATCGTATAATAACGCATGATAGAACTTAAACCAAATAATGCGGTACCGAAAGTAGGGGGATATGGGGACTAACGCTCCCTCACGCATATGTGACTTCCTCATGTTGTTGCGGAAAGATCGTTCTACGAAGGCCCGGATGGTGCGAATTGCCAACCTCAACCTCCAATCGAACCTGTGATTAGCAATCTCAGTACGAACGTGACTTGCTGACGAACGCGTGTCAACCAACCAACGTTATAGACACCACGAGCGAAAGAATTCGCCATCTCGCTCGATAAGTTGAATCGACCATCATAAGGAAATCTTCATAAGGTCAAGTTCTTAAAAGAACAGTTGAAGAGAACCTCTCAACTCTTTTTCTCAAAAATAAAATGTCCCCCAAAGAAATTCAACTAGTCCTTAATATAGGCTTTCTAACTCCCACACAAACCTTATAACCAACCCTAGAAATCTAATACGTCATATTCTACAATATGCCTAAACAAGAAGATAATTTTTTTTTTTTTTTGATTTAGTTGGATATTTGGTGACCAGATAATCAAATTGCGTCAAGATTTCCAAAATTCTTCAAGATTTGATCCAAGGTCATCTCTAAGCCAAAGATTACGCCAAGATTTCCAAAATTCTTCAAGATTTGATCCAAGGTCATCTCCACGCCAAAGATCACGAACCATAATACCAACAGCTTGCCTGAATTGCTTGGCCTGCGCTCGAGTGATCGAACCAATCGAAATAGACAACGGATCCCTAACACCTCCTCCTCGATATGGCTCGATGTCCACATCACTTCTGGACTTAGATTACTTTTCAGGGAGGAGTTGGTCCCTAGGTGATTACCCCAACACCTACGCTTTTAAATTCTCAATCAACCTAGAGATGTTTTGTGGCAACTCGTTGAAAAGGCTTAAGGTCCTAATCGCAATAATGTACCCCAACTCAGAATTGGGAAGAGTCTGCGGCATAGAGCATGGTACTTGAAGTAAAATTCGAGTATTTCATAAAAACTCTTTTCAGATACCTGAAGTAAAATATAGGCATTTCGTGAAAATTATTTACGAATGCCTGAAGTAAAATATAGATATTTCGTAAAAACATTTTTTGAATACTTGAAGTGAAATCCAAGCATTCCGTAAAAACTCTTTTCAAATACCTGAAAGGAAATCAAGGAATGTCAAAGAAAAAAAAATCCTTGTTGAATATTTGAAGTGAAATCCAAATATTTTGTAAAAACATTTTTCAAATACTTGAAGTGAAATTTGAATATTTTGTAAAAACCCTTTTTCGAATACCTGAAGTGAAATTTGGGTTTTCTATAAAAATTCTTTTCGAATATCCGAAGTGAAATCTAAATATTTCGTAAAAACGCTCTTTTCAAATCCTTCAAGTGAAAGCTGGGTATTTAGTAGAAACTTTTTTAGAATATGTGAAGTGAAATCCAGATATTTCATAAAACCCTTTTTGAGTGCATGAGGAGAAATTCATGTATTTCGTAAAAGCACCTTCCGAGTACCTCAGGATAGAAAATATTTCAAAAATCTCCAAACCTTTCAAATGTTAGTATTCGTGATTCTTGCCAGGTTTACAAAATTCTTCCATGTCTAAGTTTACATTCTCAAATCCTCATGTAAGTAACTAATACATTTTCTATCTCTATATTAACATTTGCATCATATTTCATTATATTGCATTTCAAAATTGGATGTGAACTCATTGAGATCCATGTTCCTGACAAAAAAATTCATTGCACTGCACAGTCAAAATTTATGCATAATTATTGTCTTTGTACGAAACCTTTGCGAGCTCTCCTTCAAAGAAAATTAGTTATTGACACATAAATTTCAACGACTCATTTAGGCATTCATTGCATATAAAATTATTGATCAACCCGATCTCTAAACAAAAATGTTAGTTAAAAATGCATAAAAGTTTTAGGAGCATTTCTTATTTCATATCATCAATAGTAATGGGCTCATATAATTGCCTTTCAATTGGATTAGTGGCAGATGAGTTTGAATAGATGACTATGAACTTAATTAATAAGATGGACTTGTTGAAGATATTGTTGCCTATAATTGACCATAATTGATCCTTATTGATCTACTTTGTATATTTAGGGAAAATTAGAATTTTGTATATTTGGGAAGTTATTCTTTCCACCTTTTGTATATTTGTTTTATCTAATTAGATCAAGCTTGTACGTTATTAATAGGGATGTAAACTGTACAATTGAATTGCAGAGAAAGAAAAACACTTTTCCCAATTCTCAATTCCCGGTTTGTTTCTATCTAATATTCTGACATGGTATCAGAGCCTGTCTTCTAGCTTCCGCTCCTTCTTTTCATCTTTCTCTACCATTCTTCTTTCCGCTTCTTCTAGCCCACGAAGTCGCATCTAGCTTCTTTTTCTGCTCCCCTATTTCCTTTCTTCTCCACGTTAAGCCTACAAATTTTTTTGGACTAAATCAGCAAGGAAACAAAAATGCCGAGAAACCAAGCATCGAAATCTGGGACTTCCCAAGATCTAGAAATTTCTTCTAACATCCAAGGTTCAGGCGACTCACCTTTGGATGAATAGACAGATCAGGTGATGGAAAACCAAACACAAGAACAGAATCAAGTGCCGATTCTTGAGGAGCGACAGGGTTCTGTTCATCCCAATACGGGGCAATTTCTTCCGGGCCCATATGTTCAATGGGTTCCCATCCAAGTTCAACCTATTCCAGGCCAGACGAGTCAGATGAATCCTGCCCAAAGTTCCACCGGCTTTCCCGAGAGAGCCGACGGGCCAAGGGGGGAAGACCCACAGCTAAATAATCAGTCCAACTCTGGTGGAATGGGATGGCCCTTCTTGAATCAAACCGGTTCGGGTTCATCAAGATTTGGGGCAAGTCCGTACCCGATGTGGCATCCAGAAATTTTGACGACCCTCGGATACGCGACGATCCGTGATTGGCCGACGGAAGTATCGTCGGATTATGTCATCAGTATCATTTACGGATACCGTTTTATTTTCATCATTGGACTGATGAGCCTCGTTTAGTAGTGGTCTAATATTAGAATAAATTATAGCTTTGTCGGAAATCCCTTTTATTTAAGATCATTGGTGAGACCAACCTCAACCGTAGTTTTGCCGACCTTAGAAAATATATATATATATATATAGATATCGACACATCGTGGATTGACGAAATTAGTATCGGACTTCGTCGTCAACACCACATTTGACCCACGGACCCGTGCATATTTGTCCCAATTACACTACACAACTATGCCACTTAAATGTATGTGAAATAAAAGGGGGATTTGGACTTTAATACACTGATTTTCAATGAACCAAATAAAAGAAATTCGGCCATGCAGCCCACGCCACAATGGTCGACAAGAATGAATATATTGACCCCTGCAGCACATGTGCCCGTCGGATGGAGAGTCAACCAAGGTGGGGAATGTTGGCCAAAGGGCACTCAACAACGGCCACGTCTTCCTCTCCGTGGTGGCCGATCGACACGTGCTTGTTAGCACGCCTTCTCTCTCGCCATTCAACCGGTCAACCGAAGGAAGATTGTTGACCCATGCAACCACGTGACCCCATTTTCGGTGGCCAGCGAAGAAGGGGCTCGGGACAGCTGTTGCCGTCGTGTCTTCGAGTGGCATTGTGGCCACCAAGAACAGCCACGTTTCTCTCTTGCTGGACGCGTGCATCTTCTCCCTGCAGCCACCGAAAGAAGCCCCATGCAATTGACTCTCAAAGTCAACAAGCAAAGGAACAAAACCCTCGTACACAGAGGGGAAGAGGGGGAGATTAACCGAGCGAAAATTTCAGGTAGAGAGAGGGACCGCGAGAGTGAGCGAGAGAGAGAGTTCGTGAGGGAGTGAACGGCAAGGGAAGGAAGGAGGCTGACCTCCGCCGTGCGTGCGCGTTGCCGCCGTCGACGCCACCATTCTTTGCCATCGTTGAGCCGCGTTCAAAGACCCACGAGCTTCCTATTCGGTTTATTGATTGAGCTTAGGAGTGAGGCAAGTAGAAGTTCATCAATCTATGTTGTGCATGCTGTGATTGTCTAGTATAGTGCAAGTCAATTTTGATTAACCTAGGCTATGTGGATGCCATCGTACGCGTTCCATCGGAAATTTACAAACTAACATTTTTACCGTGATATTCGCGTTATTTGGTGAATTTGAAAGTCTTTCAAGCTGATCAAGAACTTTAGTAGCGCAATTTCATGCTTTTCTATGACCAAACTCGAGTTGGGGACCCATGTGTGTATTGGCGTTGGTGTTTCAGAACTTCTAAAATTTATTCTATACGAATTGTTTTAAAATCTTAGGGTCAGAATTGAGGATTTTCAACCCGTGGGCTTGTTGGTTTCGATCTTGCAAGAACGTTTAAAACTTTTGATTCGAGCCGTCATGTAGAAATTCTAAGTTTATGAAACGTGAGAATGATTTAAGTGTATGCATGTGAATTTCGAAAATATTCGGGGATTGATCTGTGAAATTTGATTGTGATTGATTCGGTATTTAAGCTCTTGATTTTATGAACTTTAGAAGTAAATTAGACAAGGTATAGGTATGATATTTTCTTGAATCTATGCTGTCCAGAGAAATTCATACGTAGTCAGTGGCTACGATGCTTGTTTTTAGAAGTTTTAACATGAATTCAGCTTTTATTTCTTCATGAGAGTTATGTGGAATTGTCTAGATTGTAACATGTATTCACACTAGGTTTTCTGTATTAGTATAATGAATACAAAATCGATTTCGGTGTATGTTGTTTGCTGTTAGTGAGTAAAACCAGAAGAAAATTCTGAGTGTATAGTAAAATTCTTATAGAATTTTTGGGAATTGGTTTGAGCAGTATGTTTTTAGCGAAAGCGTGACATGCATTTGTACGTACATTATTAAGTTTGTATTTTAGTCAAAGAGGTTAAGAGGCATTACGTTATTGTCATTAAAATTTTGGTGGTTCTTGTTTTCAAATTACTTGAGTATACTTCCGAAACCGAGTGCATCTTAGTTATCTTGTAGCAAGTGAAAGTCCATTAACCTATATCATGTTGTGCCGTGATTGACTAGTGGAGTGCAATAGGCTTGGAGATGTTTGGGTTGTGATGTCGGATGCTGGATTTTTTTAAATGAGCAGAAGTGGCCCTCTGTAAATTAGTAAACTGATTTGTAGAGAAACCGTATGACCTTTGATGATTCTTCGAATTTTCTGTATTTACCTAGATAGAATTGGACCTCAAACCCTAATGAAAGTTATAGGACACATCCTTAGGAACAACATATCAAAAATTCAGAATAAATGAACAAGGAATGACTGCCGAAATGATTTTTCTACGAAAACACCAAATCTGGAAATTTTACAGAATGCTAGCTAGGAATATCGAAATTTTTTTTTTTTGATGCCTCGGTACGTAAGGAATCTGACTTGGTGTTCTTCATGAAACTTGTTCCTTTAGGTCTCATGGATAACGTGTCAAAATTTCATAATTTTCTGAGTTCATTTAGGGGTTATTCCAAAATTTTCATTAAAACTGCACATTTTGGTTTTTAAGCTGTTTTACTCCGACTTTGCTCAACTGATTTCAAAAGTGAATGCATCTTGGGTTGTTATGTGACATGATGATACTGGCATTGGCATATCATGCAATATTGAGATGTGATGAGACTCAAGAGACATTTTGTCATTGCATTGAAAAGTGTTTTTGGAAATTAAGATGTTAATTGTTGCCGTTGGACCCTCGGGTCAACGATGCCCCGGGAGTCGGGATGCCCAGAGGTTCGAATGGGTCGATGCCCTTTGGATGCCTGGTTGTATTATGAATACATGCCCAGAGGTTTACCCTGGGAGTGTCGGGATGCCCGGTTGTATTATGATACATGCCCGGAGGGTGAGGGTCGTATTATGATGCATGCCCGGAGGTTAGGGGTAACCATGTCTATGGTCCCCGGTGATTCCTCGTGATGCCGAGGTGGGGTGCGAGATGCCCGGAGGTGTGTGCCGGATGCCTGGTTGTATTTTGAATACATGCCCGAGGGCTTTCGCGACGCCCGGGTTGGGTGCGAAATCCCGAAGGATGCAAACATTGGTCCTCTGGGGGGATAAAACTGTTTGAATGATAAAATGGATTATTCTACTAAGTGTGAGTGTGGTCTGGTTATAGGACTAAATTGTATGGCATGGAATGGGACGTGTCATAACAATTTGGCCCTATGATCGGGACTGTGTAACTGGACATGACGCATCTTGTTTGTTGGGAACTGCACTGGTCATTGCACTAAAAGTTTTATGGTTCCGATGCATACTCATTCCTTGATGAACTGTTTTGTCTATCTTGCATGAATCTAGATATTGATGGTACTGCACGATATAGCTTAATGAATCTTTTACTGCTGAGTGGTTGTACTCACCCCGTTTGGGGACTAACATTTCAGACTAGACAAGATACCTCTGCCGCCATCGCCACCAGCAGATGGACCGAGTGGTTGGATATGGCCGTGAAGAGGAGGACAACAGAGGAAGGAACTTTTGGACGCCGACACTAATCGATGGACTTTAAGTATATGACTGTTGGAAGAGATGTCGGTCATCTTTTGAAATATAGCCGAGTATAGAAAGCCTTGGCATTTTGATGTACCAACTAATGATGTCCATCTGGTTTAAGTAAATAAAAGTGTTCGGCTTTTAACTTATAAAATGTTTAGTTGGTGTGCACTGTTTTCTAAATATAGGGAAGGAAGTTGTTGGATACGCTTCCGTCATATAAATTGCACAGGGACCGATCTAAAAGATATAAACCCCCAGGATTGATAGACCTTCAGGTCAAGCGAAGAGGAAGGTAAGCGAACAGTGGTGACCCCAACGGATTGGGGGCCGTTTCGAGGGTGCCACACCCGACCTATGGACCCGGTTTTCTTCCCTTCGTAGGCTTCACCAGAGCTCGACCCAAACCAGGAGACCCTCTCTACACCTCCAACGCAAATGGACCAGAGCTCCATCTCATCACACAGTAGTTGTCAGGGCTGGAAAATTATTCCATCTGGTCACGAGAGTTTCGTCGGGCCCTAATCACAAAAGACAAAGAAGGGTATATAGACGGAACGGTTCCGATTCTGAGCAACAAACGACTTGCGCGCCACCGGAGGAAATGTAATCAGCTTGGCCAGACATGGATCAGCAACTGCCTCACCCCGAAGGTTGCCGCCGGACTACCCCCGACCGAAGATGCTAAAGGAATATGGGAAAATATATGGGAAGTATATGGAAAACTTGATCGAGCCAAAATTTTCAACATAACTCAGGCTCTATCCGAACTAAGACAAGGGAATCTCTCGATTTCTACCATTTTTAACAAGTTATCGGCACTGTGGAACGAATTGGAGATGGCCGAAGAAAAATTTGAGGGACCCGAAGCAACCCTAGCACAATACCGAGCGATAAGGGAGAGGGAGAAGGTAACTCAATTTCTACTCATACTAAATGAAAGTTACTTACCGTTTCGCGGCCAAATCCTCACCATGGAACCCGTACCCTCGCTCGGCTGGATTTACCAGCTTGCGGTCCAGTAAGAGTCGCAGCGGCTGGCTTCCTCAAAGTACCTAAAAGTCGGAGATTGCGTTATCCTCGCGACCAAGGCAACGTTGGAGCAGAAGCTGGCCGTAGCGAAGTCCGGCCATGGGAGCCATGGCAGATCGGGAGCTACAGTCGCAGCCCTAGGGTTAGCAAATGGAGAAGACAAGGTTTTTATTCATCTGGAACGAGCGGCCACGATTTAATCGGCCGATCGGACGGTCCTAGCCTCTTGCGAACTCCTTTTCCAGCGAACGGCAAAGATCTCATCTCTGGATCCGACGGCTACAACTGGCCTGGACGATCTGACGGTCCAGGATACATCTTGGCAACACCCAGATCTGATGGCTCACAACAAGCCACGTTTGCACCGGTGTGGAGAGGATCTAACGGCCATAATCCAGCAAATTTCTCAAATAAATACCATGGCGGAAATTCCAACAAAGGAAAAGGCAAATTCTGTGATTATTGTAAGCGTCTTGATCATACACGGGATAATTGTTGGAAATTGCATGGGAAGCTGGCAGATAAGGAAAGGAAGGAAAAGGAAATTTCCATCGCAGCAAATGCTAAAGCTCACTAGCCCGTTAGTAATGATCAATTCCAACAAATCATGAGAGCTTTAAGCCAATTGGGATCACAGGATAAAGCAGCGAGTTATATAGGTACTCCTGATTGCTTAAGCTCCATTCAACCGAAGCATGGATTATTGACTCAGGTGCTAGTGATCACATAGTTTGTGATAAACGTTTCCTTTCCGATGTTAAAGAATCCTCTCATGTTACTTCCATCCGTCTTCCAAATGGGAATGATACCTCGGTCACCAAAATTGGAACAGTTAATCTCAGTTCATCCATTACCTTGAAAATGTCCTATTCATTCTTGAATTTCAATTCAACCTCATCTCTGTCTCAAAAATTTGTGAGGACAATTTCTGTAGAGTCATCTTTGATTCTAATATCTGCTTATTTCAGGCCCTTTCGGCTGGGAAACTGATGGGCTGGGGTAAAATTCAAGAGGGACTCTATTTTTGGGCCACATTTCCCAAAAATCTCAATGTTTCATTTCCTTTAAATAAGGGCATCTTATGTAATGCCAATTCTAATAAAAATATTTTGTTCCATCAGCGTTTAGGCCATAGTGCCTCATTTCCTCATTCAAAATGTCATATTTGTCCAATAGCTAAACAATCTCAATTGCCTTTTTCGCAAAGTACCTCACGAAGCAAAACAGCTTTCTCTCTTTTACACATGGACATTTGGGGACCATATCATACACCACATCGGGATGGATCTCGTTTTTTCCTTACAATTGTGGATGATTATACATGAGCTACCTAGCTTTTCTTAATGCAATCTAAGGCACAAGTTCTTTCTCATGTTAGAAATTTCCTTGCATTAATTAAAAATCAGTTTCACAAATCCATACAACGGATTCGTACTGATAATGCTCGTGAATTCTTTAATCATGAGTGTTCTTCTCTGTTTACATCAAGTGGCATCCTTCATGAGAGTTCCTGCATCTATACACCTCAACAAAATGGGGTGGTTGAACGAAAACATCGTCATCTCTTAGAAGTTGCCCGTGCTCTTAAGTATTAAGCCTCAATTCCGGAAACATTTTGGGGTGACTATGTGATCACAGCAGCCTATTTGATCAATCGGATGCCATCCCGAATCCTAAATGGGAAGACTCCATTTGAATTACTTTTTGGGAAACAGCTGGATATTAGTCATCTTCATGTCTTTGGATGTTTGTGTTATGTCTCAACAGTAGGCCCTCGGGACAAATTAGGTCCCCGTGCTATTAAAGGTGTATTTATGGGATATCTTGTTTCTAAAAAAAAATACTTGATCTATGATCTATCTACTGGTCGCTTCATCGTTAGCAGAGATGTTATCTTTCATGAGGACATTTTTCCCTTCCAAGAAGAACTTTCAAATCAAGATTCAGGATTAGCCACACATCATCGTCTATTCCTCAATGAAGAAGATTTGTCGCTTTAACAGCAAGTCCTATTTCCTCATGTCTCATATCCTACACCTGGAAGTAATCAGCAATCCTATGCGGATAATGCCGCACTCGGGGAACCACAAGTAGTGATATCGGAGGGTTCTGCTTCACCAATAAATCCAAATAAGAACTCTGCTCTGCCACTTGTAAGTGCACCGGATCAACCTCAACGATCAGGGCGTAGTACACGCCTGCCCACATGGACAGCAAATTATCTTTGTCCCACCTTAGAGTTATCTGGTACACATCATTCTATCTTATCTTATGTTAGTTTTGCTTGTCTTTCCCCAAAACATATGTGTTGCATTAGTAGAATCTCTGAGGGACAGGAACCATCTACATATGAGGAAGCTGTCAAAGACCCTCATTGGCAACAAGCAATGAAGGATGAATTACAAGCCTTGCTAGAAAATGAGACTTGGGATATTGTTACCTTGCCTCCTCACCGATGACCTATCGGTTGCAAGTGGGTATATAAGATCAAGTACAAGGCAGATGGATCCATCGAACGATATAAAGCAAGATTAGTGGCCAAAGGGTTTAAGCTGCGGGAAGGGTTCGATTATACAAAAACATTCTCTCCGGTAGCCAAGGAAGTCATTGTTCGTTCCTTTCTTTCTATTGCCGCTTTACGTGATTGGCCTCTTCACCAAATGGATGTTCATAATCCTTTCCTTCATGGAGATCTCGAAGAAGAGATTTACATGGATCTTCCACTAGGTTTATGCAAACAGAGGGAGAATCGAGTATGTCATCTTCGTAAATCCTTGTATGGACTCAAGCAAGCTTCTCGCCAGTAGTATGCTAAGTTCACTGCTGCACTTACAGCTGCAAGATTCGGACAATCCAAACATGATTATGCCCTCTTCACATGGAGTCAAGGAACATCATCAATTTACTTACTTATATATGTTGATGATATCCTCATTATGGGAAACAATGAATTTGCCATTCAACGTTTCAAGAGGTACCTACACTCCACATTTCGGATTAAGGATTTGGGACCTCCCAAATATTTTCTCGGAATAGAGATTGCATGATCAGATAAAGGGATTTGCCTCAGTCAACGCAAATTTATCCTAGAAATCATATCAGAAGCGGGATTATCAAGATCCAAGCCAGCTGTCATTCCAATTGAACAAAACGTCAAGTTAACCGCAGTTGAGTACGATAAGGGACTTTCACCCCTAAATGAAGATCCCTTACTGAAAGATCCTTCCATTTATCAGAGACTTGTCGGGAAGCTCATTTATCTCACAATTTCTAGACCTGACATATGCTATGCAGTGTAAATTCTCAGTCAGTTTATGCACAATCCGAAACAGTCTCACATGAATGCCGCTTTAAAGGTCGTGAAATACTTGAAAGGATGTCCAAGTTTGGGAATACTGTTATCTCGAGATAATAACATGGAAATGACAGCGTTTTGTGACACATATTATGCTACTTGCCCCATGAGTAGAAAATCTATTACAGGATTCTATATAAAACTGGGGGATTCGTTGCTCTCATGGAAAACTAAAAAACAGTTGATCATGTCATTATCGTCTGCTGAAGCGGAATATCGAGCAATGGCAAAGACTAGCTGCAAAATAGTCTAGATAAGAGGCTTACTTCAAGATCTTGGTGTTTGGGTAAAAGAACCAACTATCCTGTTTTGTGACAATGATGTTGCACTCAAACTAGCAATGAATCCGATTTTTCTTGAAAGAACGAAACATATAGAAGTTGATTGTCATTTTGTCAGAGACAAGATCCAAGCTAGAGTAATCAAGACAAGAGGAATAAGTACAACAGAATAGCTTGCGGATATATTTACCAAGCCCTTGTGTCAAAGGCAACACGCGCACCTACTAAGCAAGCTCGGTGTCTTTGATGTGTACAGACCACCAGCTTGAGGGAGAGTGTTGAAGATATTGTTGCCTATAATTGCCTATAATTGATCCTTATTGATCTACTTTGTATATTTAGGGAAAATTAGAATTTTGTATATTTGGGAAGTTATTCTTTCCACCTTTTGTATATTTGTTTTCTCTAATTAGATCAAGCTTGTACGTTATTAATAGGGCTGTAAACTAATTGAATTGCAGAGAAAGAAAAACACTTTTCCCAATTCTCGATTCTCGATTTGTTTCCATCTAATATTCTGACAAGACTAAGCCCAAAAGAGCATGTAATTTTAGCCAAGCCCACTGAAGACCTAGGTCGCCGCAAATTGCAGAGGAGAGAGGGGGGCGGCACATGGGGCTTACTCGACGGGGAAAGAGTGCAATTTCTTACCAAAATTTGGAAGAAAATTTAGAAATCATCTTTGCAATTTTAATTTGAGGATAGTTAAGAGATGATATCTTAATTTCCTGAGGTTAGAAGAGCAGATATATTCACTTGGTACAAAAAGGAAGATCCTTGCTGAATATATGTGGCTTCTTGGCCAGAAAATAATAATGGGCACATGATTAAAAACTAACGAAAAAATGAATTTAGCCATGCTCACTCACGGCTTGGGCGTATGGAGTCAAGAGGGAAATGTACTTCAAGCCAAAGTCTGCAAGGGAGGAAAGAAACGAAAACACAGTACAGGAAAGAAAAAGATACGTGCTCTTTCCTTGGACGTTCAGATTTCTCGCATGTAAAAGGAGGAGCTGACATTCATTAAAGGCGAGAGGTGTGAATTCAGAGAAAATACGACAATACCGAGATGGAGATGAAAAAGGAATCGGGAGGCAAAACGCGTTAAAAGTTCTAAAATTTGTTAATTCATATCTTCCGTTAATTCTGTATAATATAACTGACAAAAAAATATCGATGTGACTTTTTTAATATTTTCTCCCTCCTATAAATGACTCGTTTTAAAAAAAAAAAAACTATTTTATTCAACTTAAATTAAAAATATGCTAAATTTAAAAGATTGAAAGAAAAAAGAAAAGAGGGTAAGAACTAGAGCCCTTGCCGTTGCCGCACCCACCATCACTTGGAAGGCCTGGCGAGGGTGGGGCGGTGAAGGTGAGGGCTTGCAGCCTTGGCTCCCGGTTCTCACCAGCTTTCCTTTTTTCTTAATTTTTTTAACATTTAGCTTATTTTTTAATTTAAATAAAATTTACATTAAAAAACTGATTTGAACCAAAATGATGTCATTTTAACCTTATGTTTAATATTTTAGCCACTTCATCATCATGTAGAAGAGAGAAAATATTTTAAAAAATCATGTCAATATTTTCTATTAATATTTTCTATTAATCATGTTTGACAAAAGTTAATGAAAGGATCCGATCGTACCAATTAGACAAGTTTTAAAGATTGCACTTTTTGTAAGTTTTATGTTTTAATTATACTTTGATGACAAGTTTTGAAACTTTTAGTGTGCTTATCGCTAAACAATAAGACACTTTCATGGAAGAGGTCACCTAGAAGATGAAACCTCAGAACTGTTCCTCATTTTTTAGAACTAGGAGCCATTTATACATACCCTGAAATTTGGAATCTATCTAGTTACACAAGTTTTAGGATTGATTCCTGGATATTCGAGAATCGCCGATTTCATTCTCCTCTTTTTTTTCTTTTTTCTTTTTCTTTTTTAGTTAAGTAAAATGAAAGTGAACTCAATAATAAAATTGAAAGTGTTCTAAAAAATAATCCACAAAAGATGGACACATAAAATAAAATAAACAATAAAAGGTTCGAAAGACATAACATAAAAACCTAAATTATAGAACTTCAATTCTTAATCATTCAAGAAATATCATTGCTCCAAATTCTAACCGCCTGAAATTAAAGAAAGATCAAATGTAGATTACTATTACGTTAAGCCAAAATAATTATTAGAACGTCAACGTCGCATTTATTCATTCCAGTATTGATTTGAAACAAGAAGAGCACCACCTTCCCTCTTGCAACTCTTACTTGCGTAGCAAGTGTTGTTGCATCTCAGGATCTCCCAGTTCAGGCCGATGAATTTCCAGCCCCCGCCGATAACCTCCCATAGTCGATCTAGCAAGGGTCCAAGCCTGCTGCACTTCGCTTCAAGCAGTTCTCACCAACCCTCACGGCGACTCCACGCAAATTCCAATGGCAATTCAGCACCTACCAATCCTTTGTTGGGAAAATATGGTTTTGAACTGGATAGAACAATGAAGTCGGATTTTTAGAGTACTCAAGTCGGACTTTGAGGCGTTATATCACTTTCTTTAAGGATTTATTTGCCCTACAAAGTTGCTAATGGTCACTGGCAAATTTCCTTCAGGATAGAACAAAGTCTCAAATGAGAATACTGGATAGAAATTCTAGTATTTCTCCAGAGTCTCTCATTGGAAACAATTGGAAACAATGGCTGTAGTTTTCTTCAAAAGAAAACAAAAAAATGAAAGAAGATGTGTGTTTGATCTCAAAACAAACGTACTTATCTTTGTCTTTCGAATAGAGACAACCCTTCAAAATGTTGCAAAAGAACAAAGGCAACCTTTCGGGAAAAGTTGCAAAATGAACAAATACGTCTCAAAGGTTATGTTAAAAAGACATAAAAAATTCGGAATTAAATAAATAATAAATAAAAATTAATCGTAACTTATCGTCAACAGTCGCACTATTTTAACAAGATTTATAATTAATAATAAATCTGAATTTTCAATAAATAAAAATAATGATCGTCGGTTAGTGCCAAATCTCATCCATGTGCGCACTCGCATCTTTTTGATGTGATCAAGGCACCTCTTCATTTGTTTTATAAACAAACTACCAACAATCTTCCCGCGGCAACCGGAGATCACTACAACGTTTCTAGCGGCCTCTTTGTGCTGTCTACATCGATGCAATGCAGCTCTTCAATTCCCTATCTGCTGTGAACCAGCCCTTTGCCAAGATCTCTTCTTTCATTGCAAGTTATCCTGACGAATTCCACTATCCCCACACCTATAGCTAATCTTCGATGCTCCAAGAGCAGGCGGAGCAACCAGCGGAGCCCCCACATTTGCTTAGCCGAAGTTGCGCTGGAAACTATTCTTGCAGGTTTCTCTGTGAACAGTAGCAATCCAAAGACGTCCTAGCAGTGAGAGTGAGTTTCCATCGTCAGCCTCGCCAACGCCTCGAAGCTTTTCCCAACCCGTGTGGTGGAAATGCTGAGTGCCCGACAAGCCTTCTCATGCGGCCTTGTCGCCACCGTGCTCCCTCACCGACGAGCTTGTCGCCACGAGTTTTTTCACCACGAGCATCCCATCGTTGGTCATCTAGGGTGCCTCCTCGACGTTTGTCCGTGATAGTCAATTAGGTAATTTCCTATTTTGCTTGCTCAATTTAAATATGTAATTGCTTAGCTCAGGATTATTTTTAATCTTACTCATAGGCATATCCCCATTAGGAGAATTGTCATATTGAAAATCTCAATAATCTAGAATTCGAGCTGCGAGGATTCTTGATTAATGTTTTGGCCGTGGAGAAATATTTTATTATATAAGTTTGGGGACCAATTCGATCATAAACATTTCAATTAGACCAATTTAGTCACAATATTTTCACATTGATACCGATTTAGTTCATTCAGACAAAGTTAGGTTAGAAAATCGCTGATGTGGACGTTGATCATCCTACATGACACGACCGGTGCTAACGTAGATATTTTTAAACAATTTTTAAATAGTTTTCCCCTTTTTTTCTTATTTTTCCTTTTTCTTTTCTTTTTCCCTTTAGATTGTGGCAAATAGTGGCCATAGGCCAACAAGGGCGTTGCGACACTCACCTGAGCTAGCAAGAGCTCGACCCTCGCCCAGGCCACGGGTGGGGGAGGGGGGGGCCTCGCTGGATCTGGCAAGGGCTTGACCCTCATTGCCTGGGTGTGAGGGTAGCCCCCGCCAAACTCGATAGGGACAGCAAAGGTTGAGCCCTTGCCAAAGGCCGCAAGAGCAACCGTCTCCCCTAAGCTCGCAGCGAGGGTCAAGTCCTCACAAGATCTGTTAAGGGCTGCTCTCGCCCAAGCAACAAGGGTTGAGCCCTTACCAAATCTAACCCCCCCCTCACCTAGCCTAGGTCGTGAGGGTCGTGCCCTCGCCAAATTTGACAGCCATGGCCGATATCGGCCATAGTCCAAAGGAAAAAAAAAAGTATGAAAAAAAAAATTAAAATGTCCATGTCGGCGCTGAATGTGCCACATAGGATGGTCGAGGTCCACATCAATGATTTTCAACCTATATTGGCTAGATAGATCAATGTTGGCTAAATTAATCAAATTGAAATATTTAGATTTAAATTGATATTAATATAATAGATTTAGGACTGAATTGGTACTTTTCCTTATAAGTTTGTGTTATATGCCTTTAATCTAGTAAATTTCCCCATTTAGATTAGTTTCATAGCTAGAATACATATTTAAGAACCCATATAGTTAATTACAACATTATCTAATTTATGATAGGATTTAATAAAAATTATTTCCTAAGTTTGAATTGGGTAATCACATATTTTAAGTAGTTTAGTTAAATGTTAAAAGAAAATCACAAAAAAAAAAAAAAAAAAGGATAGTATGAATATGTCATATAGAATAAGTTGCATTGCCACATGATCGTTGGCGCATCATCTTCCATGTCCTGCCACGTCATCATTATTGCCTAAACATTTCAGCACTTTTACTTATAACAATCCAGTAAACAAACGGAATGTAATATAGATAATCTTTTTTTTATTTTTGGTAAATTTTGACCGTCAGATTCTGCAAATAAATGAGAGGGTTATAAAGAAATAAATCACACCAAACCCCACAAAATCGTTGCAAATTGATTGTGGTCCTAATTTCCATTAAAGCCTCCCCAAAAAAAAAAAAATGACCTGAATATTTCAAAACAATCGAAATCCCCAACACGTGACCCTTCTCCTCGTTAATTGGGCCGTCCTGATCATATCATCTTTCATCGATTCCCCGGCCGCCTCCGGCCGGAACGCGAACGAACGAACGAACGAGTAACGACGAAAAGGAAAAGATCCGCCGCCTCGCTCTTTCTTTCTTGTCCTTTTCGGGCCAAACAACCGCCAGCCATCGGATCTGACGACGAATCGTTAACGACGGTTACTTTTCTCTCTTCACTACCTTCTCCTTCTTCTTCTTCTTCGAAACGTCGTCGGACACCGGCAGCACTCCCCGCGCGACCACCCATGGAGCTCAAGCCCGGCCTGTCCGCTCTCGTCACCGGCGGAGCTTCCGGCATCGGTAAAAACCTCTCTTCTCCCCCTCGTCTCGCCTCCGTCGCCGCCGCCGGGGAACTGTCGATCGCAGTCGAACTCGATTCACGGCGATCGGTCTGATCCGACTATCGACTCCCGAGCTTTCGTCTTCCTTTCGTGTCCGTTGGATTCTGATGTTGCTGCCGATGTCGTCGTCACGATCGACGTGTTTTGACCTCGTCGCGAGCTTACGTGTTGAGTAGTGATGACTGGATTTTGGCTTTGCATGGTGTTCTTCAGGTAAGGCTCTGGCGATAGCGCTCGCGGAGAAGGGGATATTCGTGACGGTGGTCGACTTCTCGGAAGACCGGGGAAAGGAGGTGGCCTCCCTCGTCGAGAAGGCGAATTCCAAGTTCCACTCCAGCTTGGGATTTCCCTCCGCCATCTTCGTGAAATGCGACGTCTCCAACTCGAGTGAGTTTGCCTCGTTGTCTCTGCTGGCTCATAAAGTCTTTCGGGATTCTCGGGTTTACGGAGATTGTGGTGATGGATGTTGTCTTGTTTGGTGAGCAGGGGATGTCGTCAACGCCTTCGAGAAGCATGTCGCGACCTACGGGGGACTGGACATCTGTATCAATTGCGCCGGCATCAGCACCTCGATCCCATTCCACAAGGATCGGACCGACGGGACTCGATCCTGGCGGCACGTGCTGAACGTGAATTTGGTCGCCGTCATCAACTGCACTCGCCTCGCGGTAAGACCGCAATTTTTCTGAGCACTTCGCTTGGTGATGCTGCAGTGACCAAGTCGAGCTTTTTGAGCATTTGCCTGAGATTATCATCTTTTTTTCTCTCTTCCTTTCCTCTTTCGGTTGGAGGGAGCAATGACAATTCTGAATGCTAGTGGATATTGCTTTACTGTGAGGAAAGTAGGACAAAATGATCTGCACTTCTTAACAGGTTAAGGCCATGGAATCTGCTGGGAGACCCGGTGTAATAATAAACATGGGATCTGCTTCAGGTCTTTATCCTACGTACGCTAATCCTATCTATTCTGCCTCAAAAGGTTAGTTCTCAGTTAATGCCTCCTTTCATTTTTCAATTTCAATTCTGTTTCCCCAGCTACATATATATATCTGATGGAATTCCTGCACCAGTGTCCCTCTGTGATACCACCTTTTAATTATTAAGAGACTTGATAACACTGCAGGTGGTGTTGTCTTGTTTACCCAATCCCTTGCACCCTTCAAGCGCCGAGGAATTCACGTCAATGTACTTTGCCCCGAGGTGCTGTATTAAACTAGAAGGTTTTGTGATGTGATGTACTAGTGTAATCAAAACTCAGGAAGATTGTTTCTTTTGATTGCTCATCTCGTGCTGTTTGAAAGTCATCAATTGCTGACGTAGGCACTTTTAATGACATGATTATTCATCTTCCTCTTTGTTTTTTCCCCTGGAGTGCTTAGTATTGAGGATTCATTTTTCTACTCTCAATTCCAGATTTGTTAAGGGGAACTATTGCCTTCATGAATTTGAATCTTGCTTGGATTTATCAGAATTTTCTCCTTTATTAATTTTAATTTCAAGCAGGGGTATTATCGTGACCAGAAACTTCTATGGACCTTATGGTATATGACTCTTCTTCTGATGTTCGATAGTGTCATTGGCCCCGTTTGGTTCAGCATTCCCAAGGGGCTTTTAGCCCCGAAAGCCCCTTGGGAAAAAATTTAGGTGTTTGGTTCAACATTTGGAGGTGTCCTTGGCCAAATGCTGGCCTTTGAAATGCTGAAAGCCCAAAGCATATCCCCACCTGCTTTAGGCTTTCAGCATTTCGGAAATGCAAGTCCACCTCTACTATTCATCCGTTGATTTTTTCTTCTTTTTTTTTAAACCGATCATCTTCCCCACACCCCAACTACCATTGATCGACGACGAAGTTTCATCGGATTTTATTTTTATTTTTTTTTAAAATAATAAAAACCTTTGCAAATGTTGGGTTCACTTTTTTTTTTTTTTTTTTTTTTTTTTTGCCATTTTTATCTTTTGACAATCAATAGCCCAACTTTTTATCAATACACTAGAATGATCATTAATTAACGAAGATGATTAATACTACAATAATTAAAAAAAAATTATTCAAAGTTGAAAACAAACCTAAAAGAACTCTAGGCCAAAAGTTGAGCTTTGCATCTAATCTATAATCAAATTCTTTTAATATAATTTTTAAATAAATTTACTAATATATATCTTTTACATTACTCTCAACAAGAAAATGTAAAAGGTTATATAGTCATTGTTTCTTTTTTGCAATTTTAAAAATACTAAAACTAAAAAACTTAATTTGGTCACATTAAAGGGCTTTTCAAATATATGTTTACCAAACAGTCTTGCATTTCCCTAAAGCACTTTTCAATTATAATTTACCAAACAGTCTAGCATTTCGAAAACCTCTTTACCTAAAAGGTATTTACATTCTCCCAAGGGCATTTTCCCAAAGCCAAACCAAACGGGCCCATTATCTAGAGCTGATCTTGCCAAATACTCGTTCTAGATCAGGGAAGACCAATAATTTACAAGTTGATCTTCACTGTAGAAGAAACTCTGTTGTCCTGCTATGTTTTTGTATGTTGAATAACACCTTATGAAATAAATTCATCATGGTGATTGAGAAACATTATTCTACCACAAATACCTAACATAGTTTCTATGTCTGAGTGTTGGATATGTCTGATTCCTTACACCCTGTTTTTGGAGTAGAAAGCAGAAAAAATATGTAACTGTGTTTCTTTTTAACTAGTCATAGCACTGTTGGAGTGCCTGAAAAGAATTGTAAGCTGGAGCTGATTTATGGAGGGAACTTCAAGATAACATTGCTAGTATATGGAATTGTGCTTGGTCTTTTGAGGGAATAAACTATGTTAGCAGTTGTACTTGATCCCTTTAGGGTGTAAAATAATATACTAATCTCAGCTAGTCTTTCTTTCTTTACCGATTCTTGCTTTTCATTTCCTTCAGGCTGGTCATTTGGTCTATGGGGAGATGCTTTCGTGACTGTTTGGTGCATTATCTTTAGTAAATTTCATTACTCCTAATGCTATAGATCAATGGGAAGCTTAATCATTACTGAAAAATGTTGAGAATTGCATGTGCATCAAGCTATCTTCTCCCGTGACCTGGCCCTTTGTTTGATCGTTGGTTTAGCTTATTGTAGTCCAGTTTTATCTGACCTGATTTCCTTTGCTCCAGAAAATGTATTGTGGTGCGTATGATGCTCAATAGATTCACTACTTATGCAGTTTGTTCGAACAGAGATGACCTTAAAATTGAATTCTGACTTCATAGACTTGATGGGGGCTTTGTACCTATGGAAATGGTGGTGAAAGGTACATCCATATACAGTCTTCTCCACGTGCTTTACATCTTATCGGACTTATAAATCAAAATGAATGAAAATAAAATAGTTTTTGTATGATCGACACAAATTCACTCTCTTACTGCAATCAAATTTTCTGAGCATGAGTCGTTTGCTCTGGACTTTGGAGCATTTAAAGTTTCTGTATTAGGATTTAGATATACTATAGAGATGCATACTGGTACAACTACAGAATTTGTAGAAAAATTTAAAGAACTGCCATACATGATTAGTGAGGGACTCATTGGATCCTGCTCCAAAAATGTGCTATCATATGTAGAAGGGATCGCTTCTGATGGCTAGTCCACTTACACTTTCCAGGAGCTTTTGAACTTATTACTGATGAAAGCAAAGGTGGTTCATGTCTACGGATTACAAAGCGCAATGGCATGCAATATTGGCCCAGTGCAGCAGAAGAGGCAAAATACCGAGTGAATTCCTCAAGTTCCACAAGAAGATTATTGTACAAAGGACCAGTGAATTTGCAACTTCCTAAGAATTTTGAGAAAATGTGAGTGAAGATAATTTGGGGCTACTGTATGTGTGTACATAATTGAACTGTTCAACCAGAGTAGTGTTTAGCTTCTTATAGCTTAAACCTGGACTGCTTAGGTATTCCGTAGGTACTCCAGAGATTCCCTCTCCTGTTTATTTAACAGAAGTTATCAGCTACAGTACGTCATTGCTCTTGTATAAGTGGAATGACAAATTGCCATGATGAGTTTAGGCTTGATGGTCTTCCATCTGTATGAGGCTTCTAAAAAAACTTCTTTCACAGTTTGACCATGTTATGTCATTTTATATCATAACAGCTTTTCTTTTCCTGGTTCGATTACCAGGGTAATGGGTACAGCTTGAACCATATCTTTGCTAAGAATGATTTCATTCGCATCCTCTATTTATCTCGTTTTACTTTAAACATGCACAAAAGAGGAAGTCAGCTTTTGCAGAGTAGATCTGTGTATCAATATTCAATGTGGACGTGAACAGTGGACTAAAGTAATTGTAAGCAATGACTTACTACACTTTAATGGGCTTGGCATGTATATCACTGCAATAGCCGTATCAATACAATTATTAATTGGTCAAAAAATGAGTATGCTTTAGAATCATCCATTGATGGTTTTCCGCTTCTATATGTTTGGATTAATAGGTGTCGGAGCACCCTCGGTAAGCTGTTGTACTGGTTATGTTGATCCTTGAGTTCCAATTTTCTTTATTGGATTTTAGATTTTTAGTTAATAACATGTTTTATTATCTGGTATTCTTATTGAATCCTTAATGGAATTTTTTTCTTAAGCTTCTCTTCCTGAGGAACAAAGTACTTACAACTTAGAAATTTTGTTTGGGAATATAAGCATTTTATCAATTGGAGATCTATTTATGTATTTTAAATTTTTGTATTCAGCGTGGTTCACACCTTGACTCACAATTTCCGTGATGCTACCCGGATTATTCAAATGCCTTTGAGGTTGCCAATTGAACCACAGCATGTCCTTGTGAAAATCGTATATGCTGGAGTAAATGCGAGTGATGTAAGTTGAAGGCTTCTTTTAGGAATATTAGCTTTTTCTCATCCTTTATGATTGGTATTGTTTTAATTTCAGGTAAATCTTTCTCATCCTCTTCTCATATGCGTAGCTCTGTGTCGGCTGATCCATTTGTAAAACTATGCTTAAAACTTCTACTCGAAATTTAGCTTTTCTATTTGTTACTGTAGCAAACATCAAAAAGCAAATTGGATCTTTGTAATGTGGCTTATATACAATTGATAGGACTATCCCTTAATACAAGCCAACTAAGTTATCCTTTAACCAGCCTATGAGTCGATAGATGACTGATAACTCGGCACCAAAGTTAGTGTTCCAATTTCTTGAGATGCTTGCTGGTATAACTGGTTTTTTCTTTTACTAAGAATCTTTTTTTCCCTTCAACTTCAGAAGTTTGTTATGTATTTGAAGGTTTTCGCTCAGGATTCAGATTGCATGTCAAAATCTATACAGAATCCATGTGTATTTCTGATGCTAGCGCATTTCTTGTGCAGTATTTAATAGAGAGAATTTATTAAAACTCCCAAGATCATCATTTAGTAATTGCTCATTAGCTAATTTTTATTATCACTATTTGACAGGCCCCAGACTGTTAGATCTGTGTGACTCTGTTAGATATTAGGAGCAATTGTGAATACTTGATATAGAGTCAGCATTCTAGCTTTTTTAATAAAAAGATCATGCTTTAAACAGGTGAATTTCAGCTCGGGACGTTATTTCCAAGGTGGAAAGGGAGATGTTGGGTCCCGTCTTCCTTTTGATGCTGGCTTTGAGGTCTGGGGAAAATCTATTTCTGTTAGTCGCATTTTGCAATATCCAATAATGCTGATTTTCTTGGCATAGTTTTGTGGTTCCTCTAGCAGCATCATATATTTGTTATACTCATAATAGTATCTTCATGATTGACATGGCAAGCTGTGGGGATAATCGCTGCAGTTGGTGATTCTGTCAAGGATTTGAAAGTTGGCATGCCTGCTGCACTGATGACTTTTGGAAGCTATGCAGAATTTACAATGGTAAAATTATATTCCATAGGGATATTTTAATGTCAATGGCTGGTTTTGACTGTGGTTAATGTCTTTCATAGCCTCTCGGTGCTGCAAATTCATGACATGGAGATCCCTGTTTTATTGTAATAAATATCATCTCTTTCTCAGGTTCCGGCAAAACAAGTCCTTTCAGTGGCCAGGCCAGATCCAGAAGTAGTTGCCATGCTTACTTCAGGGCTTACAGCATCTATTGCACTAGAAAAGGTCGGACTTTTATGCGATATAGCAAACTATGCTTTTTATTTCCTTTTGCAATTTTATTTGCTGGAGCTGTTGCTTTCGGTCATTTTTCTAGTCTAAGTACATCGAGATAGTTACCTTCAGACATCTGATCATGTCTCATATGCCATATTAAAATTTGTTTGCTCTTGTTGAAAATTTAGGCTGGACAAATGGAATCTGGCAAAGTAGTTCTTGTTACAGCTGCTGCAGGAGGGACTGGGCAATTTGCTGTCCAGGTCTGTTTCTCATTCAGATTGATGCTATTAAATTAGTATTATTAGATCTATGACAATGTGATTTTGCAACTATAGTAGGATTGCAGAGGTCAGTATCGAGGGAATGAGATATGATGATCTCTATCTGTAGTGTTTTTTCATAATTTCAATTGATCAATGTCCAACAATTAGTCTATTGATAAGGTAACTTGCTAAAGTGAAAGGTGCTGAAGAAGACGCCATGAATTAGGGAGTCATTAAGTAAGGATAGTTGGAAATAAAAATTTTGAAGAACACCCTGCAGTCACGTCTAACTCTTAGAGGTCCACTTAACTGGCTTTCTATCTACATGCTTGCCAAGCTTGCTTGTCTACTTGAATATTACTCCTAATCTTTTCTTTAGTAGGTGTATGATCTTGTCATGATCAGGTAATGTGATGTGTCTAATCATAATATGGTATCTATAGGGGTTTGCTTATTTACCCTTCTGTCCTGAGTAGTCTTGACAATAAAAATTATACCCTCCTGCAAATTTAGGCGATTGTTATCCAGACTTCTGGCTATCTAGTTGTCTAATTTTCTATTGTTGATTTTTCCAGTTGTAGACTTAGAAGAATTAAAAAATTACCTTAAGTTGCTTTTGCATATTTGCATGTAGCCTTGGGTCCTTGCATTCATGATTCCGCATGTTTGCTAAAAGGGAAGAATTACACTGCAGCTTACTGGTATTATTGTTTCTAATATGTTAGCATTTTCTTCCGGAAGAGAAGAATCTCTTCTTTCTTAAACACAACATTGCATGTGCTTAACTATGTTCCTCAGCTGCTCACATAATTTTACACTACTAAGAGTCACTTTGTCTATCGTGACCATTTCAGCTTGCAAAAGTTGCTGGAAAGACAGTAGTAGCAACCTGTGGAGGGAGGGAGAAGGCCATGCTTTTGAAAGATTTGGGAGTCGATCGTGTGATAGATTATAAAGCTGAAGACATCAAAACTGTATGTCTCCTAAAAATCTGTCTCATCTGTTCAACTCTCCTTTTTGCACACAATGTGGGGGTTGAGAAATTAATGACCCTGATTCATTCAAGTAGTGCAGCAAATTATTTCTAGATAAGTTCACTGTCACACACGTCTCAGTAGATAGTTATATTGATTAGGTAAAGGTAAATGAACATATTCATCCACATATGCACAGATACTATCATATCTACTTGTGCAAAATTAACGTGTACATGAAACCCTGGAAATTCTCTTTACCTTCAATGTTCATTTTATTTTTGAAATGTAGTGCTACTCCATGATCCTCCATGCGAATCCTTCTTGATATGGATCCACTTGGCTGGATTTGTAATCAATTCCTATCACCTATTCAATGTCTAAAGAATAACTTTAGCCTTTTGTCAATAAGTCGTCTTTGCCCCTCCGTTGGGCTCTGGCGTCTGAATGCCACTGACATTATCCGCATTTTCATGTTACAATTTTCCTATCCATAAAAGAGGTGCAGAAGATAAAAAGGTGATGGTGTTATAGAACCTTTTTTTTTCTCATATGGGAATATCTGAAGTGAACAACAGTGTGCCTTAGTAACTGGTTTACTCTTTGACATTTTTGTATTTTCATACCATGTCTCAAATAGCTAGCTGCAGCCTTCCCTTGGTCATGAACTTTATGCAGTTTAATTACTATTTTCTATATTGTAACAATTCTTGTAGGATTATGTTTCGAGTCTAGACCGGTTTCTGCATTTTTCTCTCCTCTTGGGTTTAGTTTTTTTGTGAACTTTCATTTAAAATGAACTCATTTATCATGATTTACAAGATAATGCATGATACTCAAATAAAAGTTTATGTAATGAGCTTTTTCTCTATCTTTTCCAAATTTACAGGTTTTGAAGAAGGAATTTCCAAAAGGTGTTGACATAGTTTATGAGTCTGTTGGTGGGGAAATGTTTGATCTTTGCTTGAATGCTTTGGCCATATTTGGACGATTGATTGTAATTGGCATGATTTCTCAGGTATTGCCTCCTTATGTTGTCGACATCCATCTGGGCCCGATCTTTTATCATGAGTTTCCAGCAGTTCCAATGTCAAACTTAATTATCTCGATTAGGCTGTGCAGGAGCTTTTACATTCTTGCTCTCACTTTCAGTGAGATACCAATGAAAGGAAAGTTAGGTTTCTGAAGTTTTTGTATGAGTCTTGTGGTCGTAATGCATGGTAGAAGTTCTACTGCAATCACATTTCTGTGCTGCAGAGGGTCGCAAGACAGACATGAAGATGTTTTGCTTTGTATAATGGGGAATATTGGTTAGAGATGCTAGGGAAATAAAGAAGACTGTGCAAGGAGTCTTTGTAGCAAGTGCTACATGTTTTCTATCAACATGCATGTATGGTTTTTCTCCAGTGTCTCCTGTAGTTGCGGTCTGTTCTCTCAGTATGCATACTGTTCTAACATTCTTCTTGCTTGAGTATTAACTATTGACAGTTGTACATAATTTTTAACCAGTACAAAATTACTACTTTGATTGTAGTATCAAGGAGAGCATGGATGGACACCAAATAAGTACCCTGGACTTTGCGAGAAACTTCTGTCTAAAAGCCAAACTGTGGTATGTTTGATAACACTACTGCGTAAAGGACAGTGGTTGTACTCTACTGCAATTATTTTGCTCTTGGTGATGCGCCAACTATATATCAGGAATAAGCATGGACTGTGAATTCTATAGTTGTTTATGCCTTTCTCCCCTTGAAGTGTATAATATGATATTGACAATGTTGGCTGGCTGGTTTTTTCCTGGTACAATATAGTCACTTCTGGCAAGAACATCTAGATAGATTGTTTCAACTCTATTCCAGAGGACAACTCAAGGTACTGCTCTTCTTCTTCTTTTTTTAACATTTCTTTTACTGGTGAGACCGGACTCTTCCATCATAGATCATGCTGAACTTACATTTCATTAATTGTAGATATCTGTGCCTTTTGCACAATGCAAGGCCCTTACTTTCCTGTTGTCTTATTCCTTTGGCCTTTTTTGATATCCAATTCCCTATTAAAAGTCGCTGCCAAACTAAATCTGTAGAATGAGTTGGATGATTATCTCTGCGCCTAAGTGGCTATCGCTGCCAAATTTCAAAGTTCACCAAGACTTAATCTTCTAACTAAATGCAGGTGGCCATCGACCCAAAAAGATTTGTGGGTCTCAATGCTGTGGCAGATGCTGTTGAGCATCTTCATTCTGGTAAAAGTATTGGCAAGGTATGTTCATTGTCCACAACTTTATGGATATTTTGGGCACATAATTTGCAAATTTCATTCGTTTGTTTTTTTTTTCCTGATGCACAATAAATTTTGTGAATATGAACAAAATCTTATTCCAGGTGGTGGTTTGCATAGATCCAACTTTCACTGATCAAGTAGCAAGACTGTGAAGTCTGATCAAGGTTGTTTGATTGTTTCGTTAATAACCATCAAAGTGAATTACAAAGGGATCTATTTGAAATAATGAATCAGATTGCACATATTTCAAAGCGATTATTAGGGAACTGCAGTAAGAGACCTCGAGAAAATGAATGTCAATCTTCAGCAGAAAAAAACAAAAGGCTACAAAGGAATTGAAGTGATAAATATGAATTGCCCATGGCTTTTTGCCAGGCGACAAAAGCTGGTAAGACCCCTTTAGATATTCTGACAATCCTTTTGTGGTCATTCTCCTAAACAGAACCGTCGCACAAATGATTACAATGTAAGGAAACATCATTTTTTATGTAAACAGATCAGTTGAAGAGTCCCATTTAACACCCTGTTTTTTCTTCAGCTGGGCGTTAATGACGTGGTAGATCACTGTTTGATTCTTTTTCCTACATAATGCTTTTGGTGTTCAAAAAGCTAGTGATGTTAATTACCCCCACCGCCTGATTAACCGCAAAATAACTTAGAATGTTTCAGACTATTCGTAAAATTCTAAACGCAAGTTAACGTGTCGAACAAGTAATATAATGATAAGAAAGAATATCGTCCCACAGAGATCGATGATTAATAAACTAATTAAATACTAAAATAGATTAACTCTAAAATTTATCTAACAAATCAAAATATAATTGAGAATAAATTAAAAACAAAATCTGGAGACTAAATGCAGTAAATCGATCAGATAAATATGTTAGAGCATCCGATTTCACCATAACCACTAGATAGAATTTCAGATTATTGTAAATACAAAAACAATATCAAACATGTGATAGGGGAATTTCCTAATCTATTTACTATCCTATCTCTAGGTATAGCAAACCTACTCAGTTTATTAATCCATTATATCTCTATGTGAATAGACATGAGTGCATTAAAAACTATAAATATTCCCGGCTTACAATGAGTCTTTTGGATCACCTTATCACCGAAAGCTATACAAATAACGCGGTATATATCTATCCACGTTTAATTCATGATTATATATTATAATGAGCAATTGCATATTATCACTTTTCACTCTCAAACATGCAAATCAGATCATTCAAATGGTGGCCAGTCACTCAAAAGCATTATGCACAATAATATACAACTCACATGAATTAAATCAATTGCAAAACATAAAAATCATGAAATTCACATCATCATGGTTAGGCTACATCGTAGCCCTAACAAAAGAAAATTAGAACATAATAGAAGAATAAATAAAAATATAAATCAAACTCAGCATTTTGAATCAAAGAACAAGAATTCTGTCACCACTTTTGTCTTCTCTTCAAAATACTTGAAAAACTCTTAGAAGAATGAAAAAAAAAAAAAAAAAACAATCTAAAACTTAGCTGCTCTCTCTCTCTCTCTCTCTCTCTTTATTATCTTTTTCATAGGATATATCCAAGATCCTTATCTCCAAGCAATTGCACACAAAATCAGGGAGTAAATCAAAGGAGTTTTGATTTGACATCTATCTCCCACTGCTGCTTGATTTAAATTCCTCAGTTTTGCCATCTTTTTCCTTATCTTCTTCATATATCATTATTCTGCATAAATAATGAAAATTCAAATAATCATAAGGAAATCCAAATATTTTCTCATAGATATTGCATTAATTATTGCCTAAAATAGGTAAAATAACTCTATTTTTATAAAGTTATCAAACCTCCAAACTTAACCTTTTGCTAATCCTCGAGCAAAATCAAGACATAACACATACTCAAGCTAACAACCTCCTCCATGACATCTTTCCATAATTGCTCAAATTCACAATTAAAAAAAAAAAAAAAAAAAAACAAATTTCATCCAAACATTGAAATTAATTTATAAGTTAAAACCAATTCTAACTATGCGATCTAAGTGTGTGTGTGTGAGTCCTCATCTTTTTCGAATTATATGCAATCAAGATAAATTCACATTGATATGCAACCTCTAAAAAATTCTCGATAATTATGACCAAATCTCATAGGTTTGCTTTTCATTCCTCTCTCCACTAATGTAAGCTAATTATCAAACCAAAAATCAATAGGACTTTTCTCGATTTGTAATGTAAGACTGGGCTAAAGGTGAGATAATGGTAATTTTAAGCTCAAATCACCCATCAATACGTTGATTTCTAGGATCTAATTAGAGCCAATGTCACTATCCAATTTCACTCCTTCAAGATCATTTTTCTGCCACCAGATATCATCATTCCTTCTTTCTTTTCCTTTTTTCTTCTCTTTTTTTTTTTTTTTTTTTTTTTGAATTGCTTTATGGTGGAGTTTCTCCCAAAGTCTCTCATAATGTAATATGAAAATTTCCAACCCATTGAGTATCCAAAAGGCTCACTTAATTGAAAGTTGGATTTGATAGAATTTTAGAATGGAATAGAATTCCAAATTCGAATTCTTTTGAAATTGAAAATATAATATGAATAAAAAAATTCAAATAAAAAAGAAAATATTCGAAATTTAATATAAATTTAATATAATTAATATTATTATTTTATTAATATAAATTGTAAATTGAATTGGAATCGCCTTGAACAGAGTATCTAGCCTAGCTAGGGATAAATATTATCTAGACTCCTCGTATCAAGGAATCAAGAACGAAAAAAAAAATGTGGATATAGTCGAATGGTAAAATTTCTCTTTGCCAAACCATAAAAGCAATTTTTTTTTAGAACACCCCAAACAACCATAGCAATCACTTTTTTTTTCTTTTTTTCATACTCCATCCTTCCTCCCAAATTTCTATCAAATTCAAATAATTTTTTTATCCCAAAAGAAAATCAAGGTGTTCATAGGGCATGGGACAATGATAAATTTGATAATAGCTAGGCTAAACATATATGGGTGTCAATGAATAATTGGGTAATAATTAAGGCTTAAAGAGGTGACTGGGGATAAATAAACAAGGTTAGCTTGAAAGGCTCAATCGATTCAAAAATTGCCTAAATCATTTTCTCAGTTAGATTTAGCTTAGGATTTTGCCTCAAGAGAAAATCAAACAAATTCTAAGATTTGGGTGAAATCTAAGAAAATCACATACTTCACATGAATGTTCTCTAGATTTACACACAATTCAAAAATTAAGGACTTTTAGTGCTCAGTAAGTGGATCAACATAATCATAATTAAAAATTAATTCACACATCAATTGTAAGTTCAAATAAAATTTAAATTTTCCTAAGAATTGCAAAAATTAACAACAAGGAATGCAATCATGATAGAAAAAATTTAGCCAAAAATTTTGTCTCCCCCCCAAACTTGAATGAAGCGGTGTCCTCAATGCGAAAAATAGAAATAGGAAGAAGAAGACTCCCCAGTTGTAGGATAAGTTCATCGATGACCTTGATGATTAAACTCTTGAAAGATGCTCCCTAAAAAATTAACTTAGATAAAACAGAGAAAAGTTAATCCTTTTTTTTTTTTGCAAAACATAATAAACTTAACAATAATAATGAAAAAAAGAAAACATAATTAAAATGCTTGGGTTGCCTCCCAAGAAGCGCTTGTTTTATAGTTTTCAGCCAAACTATCTCAAATGTCACTATTTTGGAGGATGGAGTTCAATGGTGGTTTTTTGCTTGTTGTAACCACCTTTAAAGTAGGGCTTCAAACGTTGACCGTTCACTATCTCTTGCATCTTCGGGTTCAAACGTCTCTGAGGTTGGATATTGGGTTTATATTGTTCCTCCATCAAAATTTTGTGCATGCAAATTGAAGGACTAATTCCTTTGATATCAGCTATTTTCCATCCAATTGCACCCTTATGCTCTCTTAATACTCTGAGCAGTTTCTCCTCCATCAAATCTGTCAAAGAAGAAGATATAATTACCGGTAAAGAAGAAACTCCATCTAAATAAGCATATTTCAAATGAGAAGATAAGGGTTTGAGTTCAAAAATTGGAGGCTTTTCAATTGATGGTTTAGGCTTTGTAATGTGTTGTCCAAACTCCTCAAATTTAATTGCCTTTTGCCTTGAATATGGTGGAATTGCCTCCATGAAATTTGCATACTCATTTATCTCATCATTCTGAATATCTTTGTCCCTTGGTTGAATCAGACATGCTTCAAGTGAATCTTTAAAAATATTTTCCTGAAAAACATTATTCACCAACTTGTTAACTGTCTCAACTCTAAAGCAAGAATTATCATCAAATGGATATTTCATTGCTTTAAAAACATTAAATGAAACAAGATCATCTTGAACTCTAAGGATCAACTTCCCTTGTTGTACATCAATAAGAGCTCTTCCTATTGCTAGAAAAGGTCAACCTAAGATAAGTGGTACCTCAAAATCTTCCTCCATGTTAAGAACTATGAAATCTACAGGAAAGATAAATTTGTCAACTTTTACCAAAACATCTTCCAAAATACCTCTCGGATATTTAATTGATCGATCAGCCAGTTGAAGTGACACTGTGGTTGCTTTTACCTAGCCCACTCCTAATTTCTTGAAAACTGAATAAGGCATCAAATTAATACTTGCACCTAAATCACATAAGGCTTTTTCAAAGTAAGAATCCTCAATAGTGCAAGGAATAGTAAAACTCCCTGGATTTTTTAATTTCGGAGGCAATTTGTTTTGTAAGATGGCTGAACACTCCTCATTTAACTTCATAGTCCTCCAGTTTCCTTTTGTTTGCCAAAATCTCCTTCAAAAATTTTGCATAACTAGGAATTTGCGCTAAAGCATCTGCAAAAGGAATGTTAATATGCAATTTTTTAAATATATCAAGAAATTTAGAAAATTGCTTATCTATTTTGTGCTGTTGGAGTCGCTGAGGGAATGGAATTGGCGGCACATATGGCTTGGGATTATCGAAAAAGTTTACTCTTGCTTGTCTCCTTTGATTGTTTATTGATCACCTCTTCCTTGTCTCTGAAAATCTCTTATTCTCCCACTTGTTTACCACTTCTAAGGGTAATAGCCTTTATGTTTTTAATTGGATTTTTCTCTGTGTTGCTCGGCAAAGAACCTTGTTGTCTTCCTGACATCATGCTTGCTAACTGACCCACTTGCATCTCCAAATTTTTTATTGAAGTCTCTTGGTTTTGAAATCTCACATCCGTGCTTTTGATGAAGTCATGAGTCGTATTATCAAGTTTGGTGACTATATCTTCCAAATTTCACTTTGTCTCTTCTGATTGTTTGAATCCTTGTGGTCTCATCACATTCTGATTATTCCATGAAAAATTTGGATGATTGCGCCATCTCGGATTGTACATGTTGGAGTAGTGATTATTTTGTGACCTATTAAAATTCCCAACAAAGTTAGAATTTTCACTAGATTGTTTAAAAGTATTACCTACCTGACACGCTGTGCTAACATGTCCTCCATCACAAAAATCACATGCTAAATTATGAATTTTCATGGCTGAAACACTCATATTATCTAGCTTTTTGTTGAGTGCTTCAAATTGTGCGGCAATTGCAGCAAAAGCATCCACTTCGTGAACTCCGCTAGCTTTTCGCATTGGTAGTCTCTCAGTAGGCCACTGATAACTATTGGATGACATCTCCTCTAATAAATTGTAGGCTTCTTCTGGTGTTTTATTATTTAGAGTTTCTCCTGCAGCTACATCAATCATAGAACAAAGATTTTTACTAGAGCCATTATAAAAAGTTTGTACCTGCATCCATACGGGTAGTCCGTGATGTGGACATCTCCTAAGAAATTCTTTGAATTTTTCCTATGCTTCATATAATGATTCATTATCCATCTGCATAAAATTGGTAATATCGTTATGCATCTTCGCAGACTTTACAGGTGGAAAGAACTTACCAAGAAATTTCTGAGTCATATCATTCCATGTAGTAATTGATCCTACAGGAAGAGAAGAAAGCCAACTCTTAGCTTTGTCTCTAAGAGAGAATGGAAATAATCTCAATCTAATAGCATCATCTGTAACTCCATTATATTTAATGGTGTCACAGATTTCAAGAAAAGCATCGATGTGAGCGTTTGGATCATCGCTTGGTAGCCCACTGAATTGCACTGATTGTTGAAGCATCTGAATGAGTGACGGCTTAATCTCAAAGTTGTTTGCTTGAATTGCAGGCCTTCTGATACTTGATGTGATGCCTTGAACTGTTAGCGCAGCATAATCTCTTAAGAGTCTACGTGAATTTTCATTCTCACCGTCTGCCATCTTAACGTGATTTCTCTATTCTATTAGTCGCCTTTTGAATGTACGCTCGATTTCTGAATCAAGCTCAGCAAGTTTCCCTTGTTGGCTACGTGTCATAAACCGATGTACACCCTAAAAAATAAAATAAAACAAAAGCTAGATTAAACTTAGAATTATCTGGTATCAATATTAATTAGTATTAAACAAACAATCCCCGGCAATGGCGCCAAAAACTTGTTCGTAAAATTCTAAACGCAAGTGAACGTGTCGAACAAGTAATATAATGATAAGAAATAATATCGTTCCACAGAGATCGATGATTAATAAACTAATTAAATACTAAAATAGATTAACTCTAAAATTTATCTAACAGATCAAAATATAATTGATAATAAATTAAAAACAAAATTTGGAGACTAAATGCAGTAAATCGATCAGATAAATATGTTAGAGCATCCGATTTCACCATAACCACTAGATAGAATTTCATATTATTGTGAATACAAAAACAATATCAAACATGTGATAGCGGAATTTCCTAACCTATTTACTATCTTATCTCTAGGTATAGCAAACCTACTCAGTTTATTAATCCACTATATCTCTATGTGAATTAAAATAGACATGAGTGCATTAAAAACTATGAATATTCTCGGCTTACAATGAGTCTTTTGGATCACCTTATCACCGAAAGCTACACAAATAACGCAGTATATCTCTATCCACGTTTAATTCATGATTATATATTATAATGAGCAATTGCATATTATCATTTTTCACTCTCAAACATGCACATCAGATCATTCAAGTGGTGGCCAGTCACTCAAAAGCATTATGCACAATAATATACAACTCACATGAATTAAATCAATTGCAAAACATAAAAATCATGAAATTCACATCATTATGGTTAGGCTACATTGTAGCCCTAACAAAAGAAAATTAGAACATAGTAGAAGAATAAATAAAAATATAAATCAAACTCAGCATCTTGAATCAAAGAACAAGAATTCTGTTACCACTTTTGTCTTCTCTTCAAAATACTTGAAAAACTCTCAAAAGAATGAAAAAAAAAAAAAAAACAATCTAGCAGAAAAACTTAGCTGCTCTCTCTCTCTCTCTCTCTCTCTCTCTTTTTATTCTCTTCTTCATAGGATATATCCAAGATCTTTATCTCCAAGCAATTGCGCACAAAATCAAGGAGTAAATCAGAGGAGTTTTGATTTGATATCTATCTCCCACTACTGCTTGGTTTAAATTCCCCAGTTTTGCCATATTTTTCCTTATCTTCTCCATATATCATTATTCTGCATAAATAATGAAAATTCAAATAATCAGAAGGAAGTCCAAATATTTTATCATAGATATTGCATTAATTATTGCCTAAAATATGTAAAATAACTCTATTTTTATAGAGTTATCACTGACACAATGAAAGATGTGTCTTGTACAACTTTGATGGTGCAAAACTCAAGCATGTTGCTGTTAATTTTAGATAGAATACTACTGATACATACTGCTCCCATGACAATCAATGCCCAAGCGCATACCAGGAACGCGATGCACTCCTGTTCACTTTCTACTTGTCAAAACATCAAAGTAGTTACATTCCTGTGACTGGAAGAGCGCATGGTACATGTATTGAGGATGGGAGGCATTCGCAATTACACACAGCATACTATTGATCAAGTCATTACCTCATTGAAACTAAGAGGGATGATAAACTCTGCAGTTTTGTTCACTTTTGGATGAACAAAATGTTCCACAACTTTCATCTATGGCGATGTTTTAGCATATTATCTTGTGCAGATATATCTATTTTTTATGTAATTATATGACGACGCTAGACTTAAGCTTTTTATGCCTAGTTGAACAAGACCAATATACTAACTACTTAGGGCCCATTTGGTTCAATTTTAGGGAAATGGCTTTGCATTTCCCCAAGTATCTTAATCTTTTTATGCCTAGACTTAGGGTGCGTTTGAGAGTAGCCTTGAGAAGCTACTTTGAAGACCCAAAGATCCTTGGGCCTAGGGTGTTTGGCAAAAAAATTTTAAACCCCCTTTGCAAAATGTCAGCCTTCGCAAGGCTGAAAGCCCAAAGCAAGTTGGGGGCTGCCTTGGGCTTTTGGCATGCTGAGAATGCTGAGCTAAGGGGTTAAAAAAAATTTCTTCCTAAATTATCCTCGTTGATTTTTCGTTTTTCCAGTTTTGCCCTCACTATTCATCATCATCATCTTCTTCTTTTTCTCCACAAGTGGTCGCCAGCGAAGGGCAAGCAGTCGCCGGCGAACGTTGCCAGGGGGTGGTGTGACCGACGCGCCATTTGGGTCGTGGCGAGGTCTGGGTTGCCGCGACCCAAATCTGGGGCGACAGGGTCGCAGGAGGACCTTGCCACCCCCGATCTGGGTCGCGCGGCCTCGCCACCCCCGGATCTGGGTCGCGGCGGCGTCGCGCGACCTCCTGCAACCCATATCCGAGGGCGGCGAGGTCGCGCGAGGTCATGCGACTGGGGCGACAAGGTCGCGCGACCCCACCGCGACCCAGATCCGAGGCGGCGAGGTCCTCCCGCGACCTCGACGCCACGGATTTAGGTCGCGGCAGGGTCACCGGAGGTCAAGGCAGCGTCATGCGACCTCGCCGCCTAGATCCGTGGTCGCCGGAGGTCACAGCGACGTCGCGCGACCTCACCACCCCAGATCCGAGGGCGGCAGGTCACCTGACCCCGGGCGGCCTTTGATGGTGGTCTTCGAGGGTCGCTCAACCCCGGACAACCCACCCTATTCATCTCTAGGGCTGCCTGAGTCAGATGTCGGGCACCGGCGAGAAATTTCGATCGCTAGCGGCCGCCTGCCCTTGCCGGTCAAATTTTTTTTTTCTTTTGATAATTTTTTTTTATCACAAAAGTCCTTTGTAAATGTAATTCCCCCAAACACCATTTTGCTCAAAGGTACTTCACAATGGACTTTTAAATTGTAATTTACCAAACACAATTTGCATTCTGAAAAGTCCCTTCAACCTAAAGTCCTTTATATTTTCCCAATGGCTTTCCCTAAAAGTCCAACCAAACGTACCCTTAAGCTTTTTTTTCAAAGCAAGTGTGTTTGGAAACTCAATTTTTGTGTATATTTTGCAAAGTAGCTTTGAGGTGAAAAGAAAAAGGAAAAAAAAAAAGAAAAAAAAAAGGGAGGAGGAGATGCAACTGAAAATCGTGGGGGAGCTGCTGGTGGCAGTGGCACCGTGGTGGTGGGGAGGTGGCTGGTGGCGATGGCGGTGGCGGTGGGGGGGAGGCGACTCGCCTGAGGTCTTGAGGTGAGTGACCTCAGGCAACGCCTTGGGCCGCGCAACCCAGCCGCTTGGGTTGCTCGACCTCTGGTGCAACCCAGGGCGTCACTTGAGGTTGAGCGACCTAGTGAGGCTTCCTAGCGGCCAGATCTAGCCGCTTGCGACTGAGCTTCGCGGTGGACTTGAAGAAGACGATGAACAGTAGAGAAAGAGGGCAAAAGGGGAAAACATGATTATCAGTAAGGGCAATATTGGAAAGAAGAAAATTCATTAAACCTTAGACTAGCACTCCGAAAATGCTAGCATTTGGCAAATGGAAACTCAAAAATATGAACCAAACACAAAAATTTTCCCCAAGGGGTTTTTGGGGGCTCAAAGCCCATTAGGAAACTCAAACGGGGCCTAGGACTATTCTATCTATTATTTGGTTGATCGCAGTAATAAAGTCAGATATATTCACATAATACTTTTTTTTAAGTATAAACAATACATCAGTGTAAATGAATCTAAAAATTCACAAATGCAAATAGTAAAAATATCTTGCGAAACTATTAACCGATATACTTTTGCTTGCTTATTTTATTTTACTTTCCTCTTTTTTTAATTATTTTATTTTTTACTTCTTTTTTCCCCTTCCATCTTTCTCTAATAAAATTTTATTAAATAGCAAATATTGTACTAATATATCTAAAATACAAAAATATCTAAAATGTGTAATAAATATAAATAGATATACATATATTGAATTTATATTATAAGATAGAATTAAAGTAAAATATATAAATAATACTAAGATTAAATTAAAAAAATAAATTTCATTTTTTTTATATTTTGAATTTCTTATATTATAGTTCAAATATTATTTTTATTGAAGTATAATTTCAATTTTATTAATTTAATAAGTTTATTATTCGAGAAAAATAATTTTCATATTATATATATTAAAAATTCTATCAATCTTTATCCCACCTCCCCCATGGGATTATTTTATCCCGCCTATATCCCCATTATATTTGACTTTATCCTATCATGAGTGAACACTAAATGTAGGATAGGATAAATCATATCCTATCATGAATTTTATCCCGACTGCCAAACGCATAAGGGTATATAGGAATTGCTCTTGGTAATCTCATTCCGGTAGATATGTCTCGCTTTCTGCGATGGTCAAACTTGTAACTGAAAGTGATCTATAGAAAATTAGATAAACACTTGTTGTACTGAAAATTGTTTAGCATCAATCTGTCACTTTCTATATCATGCTTCATAAATCGTCACATTCTTTATATTTCTTTTAACCCTCTTGTCGGAAGCAATTGATGCAACAAAAGCAATCCAATTTTTAAGGAGTCAGAAAGAATAGTGTATTCTTACTTACTTGAATCCGTTTGGCGCTTCTTGTTAAGTATTTGACATATGCTTCCCTTTTCTCCTCTTTTCGAACTTCGGCTTCCTTCTCCTTTCCACGGTCTTCTGCTTCCTCCTTGTCCTCCCCTTCAGCGACTTCCGCTTCCTTCTCCTCTGATTCATAGGCTCTGACGATATGTACCTGCCGAAAGGCAAGCACTAATTTGTTGTAAAGCCAGCATAAAAGCTGGGGTGCTAATCAAAGTACTTCAAGATCGATGTTTAAAATGCCCAGCAAACGACGAGCTGAGCGGTCACTATCTACGATTCATCCGTGCATGCCCGGGGGTTCAGAAGACTTACCTTAAACGTCAATGGCTGGATCAGATGAAACACCAGAGCATCTCCGTCGACAAGATCATGAGCAATGGAGAAACCTCTCCACCCGCCACTAAGGCCATTCTAGTCAATGAGATACTTCGTCTCGAACTCTTCTCCATCCTCGTCCACGAGGGTCACGGTGTCATCCTAGCGAGGGAGATGCTTGTGGCAGAAGTTATATGGAAGGCTCTTGAAAACGGGGGAGACAAATCATCCATTTGAAGCACTGATAAATGGCTCCACCAGCTTCTTGTAGAGACTATTAGCCAGTTTTTATGCAAAGTAAGCCGCACGGAGGCCTATCTGAAATTTCGAAGTTTGTGCCCTTTTTCTAATTACAAGTCATTATCGCAATTTACTACACATTAAAGTTAAGGGGAGTCTCTCACTACTACAAACTTAAAGCAGCTTATCAAGACTGTATTAACACTACAAAAAAGTAGCTGAGGAACATAAATAGATCAATTACAACACATCTCATGCTGCTTCTAAGTGGAAAGATTTAATGCTTATTGAAAGCTTCCACTCTTATATTCATAACCAAGAATCATTCAAAATATTCTTTCCTTCAGACAAATCACAGATAACTATATCAGGAAAAAGCCATCAGAAACCCTAAATTATGTCCATTATGAGACATTAATCCCGAACTTTTTTGTTAATGCGAAAATTCTCAAACTTGTACCTATGTGACATATTTAACCCAAACCTATATCATATGACATATTTACCTCAAACTTTTTTCTTGTTACACCAAAAACCTAAACTTGTATCCAAAATGTGTCATGGATACGAGTTTAGGGTTTTTAGTGTCACCAAAATAATTGGAGGTAAATGTGTTACACAAATACAAGTTTAGAATTGCTTGTTATGCATACTGATACAACGAAATTGCACGTTGTTATGAGACTTGTATGTTGTTAGATAATGCACGTTAATATTGAAATAGAATTTGGGATTTGGGATTGTCCTTGATGTTTTGCTCTTTCAATTTTATACACGGATTATTTTGAAAGCGCTGAGGTACGACAACTGGCTAGTGTAAGAAGGAAGGGGAGAGAAAAGAAAAGGAGAGACGAGAAAATAGGGAAAAAGAAAAGAATAAAAACAAACAAATAAATAAAAGAATATTATTTAATATTGTCCAAGTCAGCATCGATTGCACCACATAAGGCGATTATCATTCATGTCATGATTTCTGGTCAAATTGGCCAGATAGATTGAATTGGTACAAATGCAAAAAGTTTTGGACTCAATTGGTAGAAAAAAAAAGTTTAAGATTGAATCGGTATAGTTATAATAGTTTATGACTTTTTTTGGTAATTTTCCTCTATTTACATGTTGGCCGGATGTGTTCTCACTATCCTGATATATATTAGGTGTTTTTGTTTGTTTGCATGTTGGGATTGGATTCCTCATTGAACTTAAAATATACAGGAAGTGTATATCTTGTGCATGCTATCTAGACTAGATCCGTCTTGCTTTGCTTGAAAGGTAAAATGGAATGTCTGATCGATATGGATTTGATTCATCCATTAGACTTTGCCTTAACTGCATTGCATTTGTAAATGACAACAATCACACACGGCATGACGGAGTGGTGTCATCGCTTGCTCGCTCCATGATGCGGCTATTTCACCTAAGGGCGGGCGACATAAATTTTCGTGTCTCCAAATCCCAAAAGTTGTATATATGTAAATGGAAATTAGGAAATCGTATAATAACGCATGATAGAACTTAAACCAAATAATGCGGTACCGAAAGTAGAGGGATATGGGGACTAACGCTCCCTCACGCATATGTGACTTCTTGATGTTGTTGCGGAAAGATCGTTCTACGAAGGCCCGGATGATGCGAATTGCCAACCTCGACCTCCAATCGAACCTGTGATTAGCAATCTCAGTATGAACGTGACCTGCTGACGAATGCGTGTCAACCAACCAACGTTATAGACACCACGAGCGAAAGAATTCACTATCTCGCTCGATAAGTCGAATCGACCATCACAAGGAAATTTTGATAAGGTCAAGTTCTCAAAAGAACAGTAGAAGAGAACCTCTCAATTCTTTTTCTCAAAAATAAAATGTCCCCCAAAGAAATTCAACCAGTCCTTAATATATGCTTCTAACTGCCACACAAACCCTATAACCAACCCTAGAAATCTAATACGTCATATTCTAGAATATACCTAAACAAGAAGATAATTTTTTTTTTTTTGATTTAGTCAGATATTTGGTGACTAGATAATCAAATTGCGTCAAGATTTCCAAAATTCTTCAAGATTTGATCCAAGGTCATCTCTAAGCCAAAGATTACGCCAAGATTTCCAAAATTCTTCAAGATTTGATCCAAGGTCATCTCCACACCAAAGATCACGAACCATAACACCAACAGCTTGCCTGAATTGCTTGGCCCGCGCTCGAGTGATAGAACCAGTCGAAATAGACAACGAATCCCTAGCACCTCCTCCTCGATATGGCTCGATGTCCACGTCACTTCTGGACTTAGATTACTTTTCAGGGAGGAGTTGGTCCCTAGGTGATTACCCCAACACCTACGCTTTTAAATTCTCAATCAACCTAGAGATGTTTTGTGGCAACTCCTTGAAAAGGCTTAAGGTCCTAATCGCAATAACGTACCCCAACTCAGAATTGGGAAGAGTCTCGGCATAGAGCATGGTACTTGAAGTAAAATTCGAGTATTTCATAAAAACTCTTTTCAAATACCTGAAGTAAAATATAGGCATTTGGTGAAAATTATTTACGAATGTCTGAAGTAAAATATAGATATTTCGTAAAAACATTTTTTGAATACTTGAAGTGAAATCCAAGCATTCCGTAAAAACTCTTTTCAAATACCAGAAAGGAAATCAAGGAATGTCAAAGAAAAAAAAAATCCTTGTTGAATATTTGAAGTGAAATCCAAATATTTCGTAAAAACATTTTTCAAATACTTGAAGTGAAATTTGAATATTTTGTAAAAACCCTTTTTCGAATACCTGAAGTGAAATTTGGGTTTTCTATAAAAATTCTTTTCGAATATCCGAAGTGAAATCTAAATATTTCGTAAAACGCTCTTTTCAAATCCTTCAAGTGAAAGCTGGGTATTTAGTAGAAACTTTTTAGAATATGTGAAGTGAAATCCAGATATTTCATAAAACCCTTTTTGAGTGCATGAGGAGAAATTCATGTATTTCGTAAAAGCACATTCCGAGTACCTCGGATAGAAAATATTTCAAAAATCTCCAAACCTTTCAAATGTTAGTATTCGTGACTCTTGCCAGGTTTACAAAATTCTTCCATGTCTAAGTTTACATTCTCAAATCCTCATGTAAGTAACTAATACATTTTCTATCTCTGTATTAACATTTGCATCATATTTCATTATATTGCATTTCAAAATTGGATGTGAACTCATTGAGATCCATGTTCCTGACAAAAAAATTCATTGCACTACACGGTCAAAATTTATGCATAATTATTGTCTTTGTACGAAACCTTTGCGAGCTCTCCTTCAAAGAAAATTAGTTATTGACACATAAATTTCAACGACTCATTTAGGCATTCATTGCATATAAAATTATTGATCAACCCCGATCTCTAAACGAAAATGTTAGTTAAAAATGCATAAAAGTTTTAGGAGCATTTCTTATTTCATATCATCAATAGTAATGGGCTCATATAATTGCCTTTAAATTGGTTAGTGGCAGATGAGTTTGAATAGATGACTATGAACTTAATTAATAAGATGGACTTGTTGAAGATATTGTTGCCTATAATTGACCATAATTGATCCTTATTGATCTACTTTGTATATTTAGGGAAAATTAGAATTTTGTATATTTGGGAAGTTATTCTTTCCACCTTTTGTATATTTTTTTTATCTAATTAGATCAAGCTTGTACGTTATAAATAGGGATGTAAACTGTACAATTGAATTGCAGAGAAAGAAAAACACTTTTCCCAATTCTCAATTCTCGGTTTGTTTCTATCTAATATTCTAACATGGTATTAGAGCTTGTCTTCTAGCTTCCGCTCCTTCTTTTCATCTTTCTCTACCATTCTTCTTTCCACTTCTTCTAGCCCACGAAGTCGCATCTAGCTTCTTTTTCTGCTCCCCTATTTCCTTTCTTCTCCACGTTAAGCCTGCAAATTTTTTTTGGACTAAATCAGCAAGGAAACAAAAATGCCGAGAAACCAAGCATCGAAATCTGGGACTTCCCAAGATCTAGAAATTTCTTCTAACATCCAAGGTTCAGGCGACTCACCTTTGGATGAACAAACAGATCGGGTGATGGAAAACCAAACACAAGAACGGAATCAAGTGCCGATTCTTGAGGAGCGACAGGGTTCTGTTCATCCCAATACGGGGCAATTTCTTCCGGGCCCATATGTTCAATGGGTTCCCATCCAGGTTCAACCTATTCCAGGCCAGACGAGTCAGATGAATCCTGCCCAAAGTTCCACCGGCTTTCCCGAGAGAGCTGACGAGCCAAGGGGGGAAGACCTGCAGCTAAATAATCAGTCCAACTCTGGTGGTACGAGATGGCCCTTCTTGAATCAAACCGGTTCGGGTTCATCAGGATTTGGGGCAAGTCCGTAGCCAACTTATGGACCCAGTTTTCTTCCCTTCGTAGGCTTCACCGGAGCTCGACCCAAACTAGGAGACCCTCTCTACACCTCCAACGCGAACGGACTAGAGCTCCATCTCATCACACAGCAGTTGTCGGGGCCGGAAAATTATTCCATCTGGTCACAAGAGTTTCGTCGGGCCCTAATCACAAAAGACAAAGAAGGGTATATAGACGGAACGGTTCCGGTTCCGAGCGACAAACGACTTGCGCGCCACTGGAGGAAATGTAATCAGCTTGTCCGAACATGGATTGGCAACTGCCTCACCCCGGAGGTTGCTGCCGGACTACCCCGACCGAAGATGCTAAAGGAATATGGGAAAATATCTGGGAAATATATGGAAAACTTGATCGAGCCAAAATTTTCAGCATAACTCAGGCTCTATCCAAACTAAGACAACGGAATCTCTCGATTTCTACCATTTTTAACAAGTTATCGGCTCTATGGAACGAATTGGAGATGGCCGAAGAAAAATTTGAGGGACCCGAAGCAACCCTAGCACAATACCGAGCGATAAGGGAGAGGGAGAAGGTAACTCAGTTTCTACTCATACTAAATGAAAGTTACTTACTGTTTCGTGGCCAAATCCTCACCATGGAACCTGTACCCTCGCTCGGCTGGATTTACCAACTCGCAGTCCAGGAAGAGTCGCAGTGGCTGGCTTCCTCAAAATACCTAAAAGTCGGAGATCGCGTTATCCTCGCGACCAAGGCAAGGCCGGAGTAGAAGCTGGCTGTAGCGAAGTCCGGCCATGGGAGCCATGGCAGATCGGGAGCTACAGTCGCAGCCCTAGGGTTAGCAAATGGAGAAGACAAGGTTTTTATTCATCTGGAACGAGCGGCCACGATTTAATCGGCCGATCGGATGGTCCTGGCCTCTTGTGAATTCCTTTTCCAGCGAACGGCAGAGATCTCATCTTTGGATCCGACGGCTACAACTGGCCCGGACGATCTGACGGTCCAGGATACATCTTGGCGACACCCAAATCTAATGGCTCACAACAGGCCATGTTTGCACCGACGTGGAGAGGATCTAACGGCCATAATCCAGCAAATTTCTCAAATAAATACCATGGCGGAAATTCCAACAAAGGAAAAGGAAAATTATGTGATTATTGTAAGCGTCTCGATCATACACAGGATAATTGTTGGAAATTGCATGGGAAGCCGGCAGATAAGGAAAGGAAGGAAAAGGAAATTTCCATCGCAGCAAATGCTAAAGCTCACCAGCCCGTTAGTAATGATCAATTCCAACAAATCATGAGAGCTTTATATGTCTCCTAAAAATCTGTCTCATCTGTTCAACTCTCCTTTTTGCACACAATGTGGGGGTTGAGAAATTAATGACCCTGATTCATTCAAGTAGTGCAGCAAATTATTTCTAGATAAGTTCACTGTCACGCACGTCTCAGTAGATAGTTATATTGATTTGGTAAAGGTAAATGAACATATTCATCCACATATGCACAGATACTATCATATCTACTCGTGCAAAATTAACGTGTACATGAAACCCTGGAAATTCTCTTTACCTTCAATGTTCATTTTATTTTTGAAATGTAGTGCTACTCCATGATCCTCCATGCGAATCCTTCTTGATATGGATCCACTTGGCTGGATTTGTAATCAATTCCTATCACCTATTCAATGTCTAAAGAATAACTTTAGCCTTTTGTCAATAAGTCGTCTTTGCCCCTCCGTTGGGCTCTGGCGTCTGAATGCCACTGACATTATCCGCATTTTCATGTTACAATTTTCCTATCCTTAAAAGAGGTGCAGAAGATAAAAAGGTGATGGTGTTATAGAACCTTGTTTTTTCTCATATGGGAATCTCTGAAGTGAACAACAGTGTGCCTTAGTAACTGGTTTACTCCTTGACATTTTTGTATTTTCATACCATGTCTCAAATAGCTAGCTGCAGCCTTCCCTTGTTCATGAACTTTATGCAGTTTAATTACTATTTTCTATATTGTAACAATTCTTGTAGGATTATGTTTGAGTCTAGACCGGTTTCTGCATTTTTCTCTCCTCTTGGGTTTAGTTTTTTTGTGAACTTTCATTTAAAATGAACTCATTTATCATGATTTACAAGATAATGCATGATACTCAAATAAAAGTTTATGTAATGAGCTTTTTCTCTATCTTTTCCAAATTTACAGGTTTTGAAGAAGGAATTTCCAAAAGGTGTTGACATAGTTTATGAGTCTGTTGGTGGGGAAATGCTTGATCTTTGCTTGAATGCTTTGGCCATATTTGGACGATTGATTGTAATTGGCATGATTTCTCAGGTATTGCCTCCTTATGTTGTCGACATCCATCTGGGCCCAATCTTTTATCATGAGTTTCCAGCAGTTCCAATGTCAAACTTAATTATCTCGATTAGGCTGTGCAGGAGCTTTTACATTCTTGCTCTCACTTTCAGTGAGATACCAATGAAAGGAAAGTTAGGTTTCTGAAGTTTTTGTATGAGTCTTGTGGTCCTAATGTATGGTAGAAGTTCTACTGCAATCACATTTCTGTGCTGCAGAGGGTCGCAAGACAGACATGAAGATGTTTTGCTTTGTATAATGGGGAATATTGGTTAGAGATGCTAGGGAAATAAAGAAGACTGTGCAAGGAGTCTTTGTAGCAAGTGCTACATGTTTTCTATCAACATGCATGTATGGTTTTTCTCCAGTGTCTTCTGTAGTTGCGGTCTGTTCTCTCAGTATGCATACTGTTCTAACATTCTTCTTGCTTGAGTATTAACTATTGACAGTTGTACATAATTTTTAACCAGTACAAAATTACTACTTTGATTGTAGTATCAAGGAGAGCATGGATGGACACCAAATAAGTACCCTGGACTTTGCGAGAAACTTCTGTCTAAAAGCCAAACTGTGGTATGTTTGATAACACTACTGCGTAAAGGACAGTGGTTGTACTCTACTGCAATTATTTTGCTCTTGGTGATGCGCCTACTATATATCAGGAATAAGCATGGACTGTGAATTCTATAGTTGTTTATGCCTTTCTCCCCTTGAAGTGTATAATATGATATTGACAATGTTGGCAGGCTGGTTTTTTCCTGGTACAATATAGTCACTTCTGGCAAGAACATCTAGATAGACTGTTTCAACTCTATTCCAGAGGACAACTCAAGGTACTGCTCTTCTTCTTCTTTTTTTAACGTTTCTTTTACTGGTGAGACCGGACTCTTCCATCATAGATCATGCTGAACTTACATTTCATTAATTGTAGATATCTGTGCCTTTTGCACAATGCAAGGCCCTTACTTTCCTGTTGTCTTATTCCTTTGGCCTTTTTTTGATATCCAATTCCCTATTAAAAGTCGCTGCCAAACTAAATCTGTAGAATGAGTTGGATGATTATCTCTGCGCCTAAGTGGCTATCGCTGCCAAATTTCAAAGTTCACCAAGACTTAATCTTCTAACTAAATGCAGGTGGCCATCGACCCAAAAAGATTTGTGGGTCTCAATGCTGTGGCAGATGCTGTTGAGCATCTTCATTCTGGTAGAAGTATTGGCAAGGTATGTTCATTGTCCACGAACTTTATGGATATTTTGGGCACATCATTTGCAAATTTCATTACTTTTTTTTTTCCTAATGCACAATAAATTTTGTGAATATGAACAAAATCTTATTCCAGGTGGTGGTTTGCATGGATCCAACTTTCACTGATCAAGTGGCAAGACTGTGAAGTCTGATCAAGGGTGTTTGATTGTTTCGTTAATAACTGTCAAAGTGAATTACAAAGGGATCTGTTTGAAATAATGACTCAGAGTGCATATCCTTCCAAGCGATTATTAGAGAACTGCAGTACGAGACCTCCTCAAGAAAATGAATGTTAATCTTCAGCAGAAAAAACCGAAAGGCTACAAAGGAATTGAAGTGATAAATATGAATTGCCCATGTCTTTTTGCCAGGCGACAAAAGCTGGTAAGAACCCTTTAGATATTCTGACAACCCTTTTGTGGTCATTCTCATAAACAGAACCGTCGCACAAATGATTACAATGTAAGGAAACGTCATTTTTGATGTAAACAGATCAGTTGAAGTGTCCTTGTTTTTTGTTCAGCTGGGCGTTAATGACGTGGTAGATCACTGTTTGATTCTTTTTCCTACATAATGCTTTTGGTGTTCAAAAAGCTAGTGATGTTAATTACCCCCACCGCCTGATTAACCGCAAAATAACTTAGAATGTTTCAGACACAATGAAAGATGTGTCTTGTACAACTTTGATGGTGCAAAACGCAAGCATGTTGCTGTTAATTTTAGATAAGAATACTACTGATACATACCGCCCATGACAATCAATGCCCAAGCACATAACAAGAACGCGTTGCACTCCTGTTCACTTTCTACCTGTCAAAACATCTAAGTAGTTACATTCCTGTGACTGGAAGAGCGCATGGTACGTGTATTGAGGATGGAAGGCATTCGCAATTACACACAGCATGCTATTGATCAAGTCATTACCTCATTGAAGGAAAGAAGGATGATAAACTCTGTGCAGTTCTGTTCACTTTTGGATGAACAGAATGTTCCACAACTTTCATTTATCGCGATATTTTAGCATATTATCATGTGCAAATATATCTATTTTATATTTAATTATATAGTGACGCCAGACTTAAGCTTTTTATGCCTAGTTGAACGAGACTAGTATACTAACTACTTAAGTTATATTTTATCTATTGTTTGGTGAATTACAGTAATAAAGTCAGATATATTCACATCATATCATGTACTTTTTTTTAGTATAAACAATACATCAATGTAAATGAATCTAAAAATTCACAAACGCAAATGGTAAAAATATCTTGTGAAACTATTACCTAATTTACTTTTGTTTGCTTATTATATTTTATTTTTCCTCTATTTTTTATTTTTTTCTTTTTTTTTATTTCTTATTTCCCCTTCCATCATTCTCTAATAAAATTCTATTAAATAGCAAACTGTACTAATATATCTAAAATACAAAAATACATCAAATGTGTAATAAATATAAATATATATAAATAAATATATATCTATAATCATATATTGAATTTATATCATAAGATAGAATTAAAGTCGAATATATAATAATACTAAAATTAAATTAAAAAACTAAATTTTATTTTTTTATATTTTGAATTTCTTATATCATAGTTCAAATATTATTTATATTGAAGTATAATTTCAATTTTATTAATTTAATTAGCTTATTATTCGAGAAAAATAACTTTCTTATTATATATATTAGAAATCATATCCATATTTATCTCACCTCTCTATAAGATAATTTTATTCGGCCTATATCCTTTTTATATCCGATTTTATCATGTGTTGAGTAGACACAAAATGCTCATATTATAAATTTTATCATATCTTGAATTTTATCCTAACCGCTAAACGTAGTCTTAGGGTATATAGGAATTGCTCTTGGTAATCTCATTCAAGTAGATATGTCTGCATCTAAGTTTCTATAGATCACATTCAGTTACAAGTTTTACCATCAGCAGAGCAGAAACATATATTAGGTGTTTTTGTTTGTTTGCATGTTGGGATTGGATTCCTCATTGAACTTAAAATTTGTGCATGCTATCTAGACTAGATCCGTCTTGCTTTGCTTGAAAGGTAAAATGGAATGTTTGATTGATATGGATTTGATTCATCCATTAGACTTTGCCTTGACTGCATTGCATTTGGAAATGACAACAATCACACACGGCATGACGGAGTGGAGTCATCGCTTGCTCGCTCCATGATGCGGCTATTTCACCTGAGGGCGGGCGACATAAATTTTCGTGTCTCCAAATCCCAAAAGTTGTATATATGTAAATGAAAATTAGGAAATCGTATAATAACGCATGATAGAACTTAAAACCAAATAATGCGGTACCAAAAGTAGGGGGATATGGGGACTAACGCTCCCTCACGCATACGTGACTTCCTCATGTTGTTGCGGAAAGATCGTTCTACGAAGGCCTGGATGGTGCGAATTGCCAACCTCAACCTCCAATCGAACCTGTGATTAGCAATCTCAGTATGAACGTGACCTACTAACGAACGCGTGTCAACCAACCAACGTTATAGACACCACGAGCGAAAGAATTCGCTATCTCGCTCGATAAGTCAAATCGACCATCACAAGGAAATCTTGATAAGGTCAAGTTCTCAAAAGAACAGTAGAAGAGAACCTCTCAATTCTTTTTCTCAAAAATAAAATGTCCCCCAAAGAAATTCAACCAGTCCGCTTTCTAACTGCCACACAAACCCTATAACCAACCCTAGAAATCTAATATGTCATATTCTAGAATATACCTAAACAAGAAGATAATTTTTTTTTTTTTTATTTTAGTCAGATATTTGGTGACTAAATAATCAAATTGCGTCAAGATTTCCAAAATTCTTCAGGATTTGATCCAAGGTCATCTCTAAGCCAAAGATTACGCCAAGATTTCCAAAATTCTTCAAGATTTGATCCAAGGTCATCTCCACGCCAAAGATCACGAACCATAACACCAACAGTTTGCCTGAATTGCTTGGCCTGCGCTTGAGTGATCGAACCGGTCAAAATAGACAACGGATCCCTAGCACCTCCTCCTCGATATGGCTCAATGTCCACATCACTTCTGGACTTAGATTACTTTTCAAGGAGGAGTTGGTCCCTAGGTGATTACCCCAACACCTACACTTTTAAATTCTCAATCAACCTAGAGATGTTTTGTGGCAACTCCTTGAAAAGGCTTAAGGTCCTAATCGCAATAACGTACCCCAACTCAGAATTGGGAAGAGTCTGCGGCATAGAGCATGGTACTTGAAGTAAAATTCGAGTATTTCATAAAAACTCTTTTCAAATACCTGAAGTAAAATATAGGCATTTCGTGAAAATTATTTACGAATGTCTGAAGTAAAATATAGATATTTCGTAAAAACATTTTTTGAATACTTGAAGTGAAATCCAAGCATTCTGTAAAAACTCTTTTCAAATACCTAAAAGGAAATCAAGGAATGTCAAAGAAAAAATAATCCTTGTTGAATATTTGAAGTGAAAACCAAATATTTCGTAAAAACATTTTTCAAATACTTGAAGTGAAATTTGAATATTTTGTAAAAACCCTTTTTCGAATACCTGAAGTGAAATTTGGGTTTTCTATAAAAATTATTTTCGAATATCCGAAGTGAAATCTAAATATTTCGTAAAAATGCTCTTTTCAAATCCTTCAAGTGAAAGCTGGGTATTTAGTAGAAACTTTTTTAGAATATGTGAAGTGAAATACAGATATTTCATAAAACCCTTTTTGAGTGCATGAGGAGAAATTCATGTATTTCGTAAAAGCACCTTCCGAGTACCTCAGGATAGAAAATATTTCAAAAATCTCCAAACCTTTCAAATGTTAGTATTCGTGATTCTTGCCAGGTTTACAAAATTCTTCCATGTCTAAGTGTACATTCTCAAATCCTCATGTAAGTAACTAATACATTTTCTATCTCTATATTAACATTTGCATCATATTTCATTATATTGCATTTCAAATTTGGATGTGAACTCATTGAGATCCATGTTCCTGACAAAAAAATTCATTGCACTGCATGGTCAAAATTTATGCATAATTATTGTCTTTGTACGAAACCTTTGCGAGCTCTCCTTCAAAGAAAATTAGTTATTGACACATAAATTTCAACGACTCAGTTAGGCATTCATTGCATATAAAATTATTGATCAACCCCAATCTCTAAACAAAAATGTTGGTTAAAAATGCATAAAAGTTTTAGGAGCATTTCTTATTTCATATCATCAATAGTAATGGGCTCATATAATTGCCTTTAAATTGGATTAGTGGCAGATGAGTTTGAATAGATGACTATGAACTTAATTAATAAGATGGACTTGTTGAAGATATTGTTGCCTAGAATTGACCATAATTGATCCTTATTGATCTACTTTGTATATTTAGGGAAAATTAGAATTTTGTATATTTGGGAAGTTATTCTTTCCACCTTTTGTATATTTGTTTTATCTAATTAGATCAAGCTTGTACGTTATTAATAGGGATGTAAACTATACAATTGAATTGCGGAGAAAGAAAAACACTTTTCCCAATTCTCAATTCTCGGTTTGTTTCTATCTAATATTTTGACATGGTATCAAAGCCTGTCTTCTAGCTTCCGCTCCTTCTTTTCATCTTTCTCTACCATTCTTCTTTCCGCTTCTTCTAGCCCCCAAAGTCGCATCTAGCTTCTTTTTTTGCTCCCATATTTCCTTTCTTCTCCACGTTAAGCCTGCAAATTTTTTTTGGACTAAATCAGCAAGGAAACAAAAATGCCGAGAAACCAAGCATCGAAATCTGGGACTTCCCAAGATCTAGAAATTTCTTCTAACATCCAAGGTTCATGCGACTCACCTTTGGATGAACAAATAGATCGGGTGATGGAAAACCAAACACAAGAACGAAATCAAGTGCCGATTCTTGAGGAGCGACAGGGTTCTGTTCATCCCAATACGGGGCAATTTCTTCTAGGCCCTTATGTTCAATGGGTTCCCATCCAGGTTCAACCTATTCTAGGCCAGACGAGTCAGATGAATCCTGCCCAAAGTTCCACCGGCTTTCCCGAGAGAGCTGACGAGCCAAGGGGGGAAGACCCGCAGCTAAATAATCAGTCCAACTCTGGTGGGACGGGATGGCCCTTCTTGAATCAAACCGGTTCGAGTTCATCAGGATTTGGGGCAAGTCCGTACCCGACTTATGGACCCGGTTTTCTTCCCTTCGTAGGCTTCACCGAAGCTCGACCCAAACCAGGAGACCCTCTCTACACCTCCAACGCGAACGGACCAAAGCTCCATCTCATCACACAGCAGTTGTCGGGGCCGAAAAATTATTCCATCTGGTCACGAGAGTTTCGTCGGGCCCTAATCACAAAAGACAAAGAAGGGTATATAGACGGAACGGTTCCGGTTCCGAGCGACAAACGACTTGCGCGCCATTGGAGGAAATGTAATCAGCTTGTCCAGACATGGATCGGCAACTGCCTCACCCCAGAGGTTGCCGCCGGACTACCCCCGACCGAAGATGCTAAAGGAATATGGGAAAATATATGGGAAATATATGGAAAACTTGATCGAGCCAAAATTTTCAGCATAACTCAGGCTCTATCCGAACTAAGACAATGGAATCTCTCGATTTCTACCATTTTTAACAAGTTATCGGCACTGTGGAACGAATTGGAGATGGCCGAAGAAAAATTTGAGGGACCCGAAGCAACCCTGGCACGATACCGAGCGATAAGGGAGAGGGAGAAGGTAACTCAGTTTCTACTCATACTAAATGAAAGTTACTTACCGTTTCGCAGCCAAATTCTCACCATGGAACCCGTACCCTCGCTCAGCTGGATTTACCAGCTCACGGTCCAGGAAGAGTCGCAGCGGCTGGCTTCCTCAAAGTACCTAAAAGTCGGAGATCGCGTTATCCTCGTGACCAAGGCAACGCTGGAGCAGAAGCTGGTCGTAGCGAAGTCCAGCCATGGGAGCCATGGCAGATCGGGAGCTACAGTCGCAACCCTAGGGTTAGCAAATGGAGAAGACAAGGTTTTTATTCATCTGGAACGAGCGGCCATGATTTAATCGGCCGATCGGACGGTCCTGGCCTTTTGCGGACTCCTTTTCCAGCGAACGGCAGAGATCTCATCTCTGGATCCGACGGCTACAACTGGCCCGAACGATCTGACGGTCTAGGATACATCTTGGCGACACCCAGATCTGATGGCTCACAACAAGCCACGTTTGCATCGGCGTGGAGAGGATCTAATGGCCATAATCCAGCAAATTTCTCAAATAAATACCATGGCGGAAATTCCAACAAAGGAAAAGGCAAATTCTGTGATTATTGCATGGGAAGCCGGCAAATAAGGAAAGGAAGGAAAAGGAAATTTCCATCGCAGCAAATGCTAAAGCTCACCAGCCCGTCAGTAATGATCAATTCCAACAAATCATGAGAGCTTTAAGCCAATTGGGATCACAGGATAAAGCAGCGAGTTATATAGGTATTCCTGATTGCTTAAGCTCCATTCAACTGAAGCATAGATTATTGACTCAGGTGCTAGTGATCACATAGTTTGCGATAAGCGTTTCCTTTCCGATGTTAAAGAATCCTCTCATGTTACTTCCGTCCGTCTTCCAAATGGGAATGATACCTCGGTCACCAAAATTGGAACAGTTAATCTCAGTTCATCCATTACCTTGAAAAATGTCCTATTCATTCCTAAATTTCAATTCAACCTCATCTCTGTCTCAAAAATTTGTGAGGACAATTTCTGTAGAGTCATCTTTGATTCTAATATCTGCTTATTTCAGGCCCTTTCAACTGGGAAACTGATGGGCTGGGGTAAAATTCAAGAGGGACTCTATTTTTGGGCCACATTTCCCAAAAATCTCAATGTTTCATTTCCTTTAAATAAGAGCATCTTATGTAATGCCAATTCTAATAAAAATATTTTGTTCCATCAGCGTTTAGGCCATAGTGCCTCATTTCCTCATTCAAAATGTCATGTTTGTCCAATAGCTAAACAATCTCAATTGCCTTTTTCGCAAAGTACCTCACGAAGCAAAACAGCTTTCTCTCTTTTACACATGGACATTTGGGGACCATATCATACACCACATCGGGATGGATCTCGTTTTTTCCTTACAATTGTGGATGATTATACACGAGCTACCTGGCTTTTCTTGATGCAATCTAAGGCACAAGTTCTTTCTCATGTTAGAAATTTCCTTGCATTAATTAAAAATCAGTTTCACAATCCATACAACGGATTCGTACTGATAATGTTCGTGAATTCTTTAATCATGAGTGTTCTTCTCTGTTTACACCAAGTGGCATCCTTCATGAGAGTTCCTGCATCTATACACCTCAACAAAATGGGGTGGTTGAACAAAAACATCGTCATCTCTTAGAAGTTGCCAGTGCTCTTAAGTATGAAGCCTCAATTCCGGAAACATTTTGGGGTGACTGTGTGATCACAGCAACCTATTTGATCAATCGGATGCCATCCCGAATCCTAAATGGGAAGACTCCATTTGAATTACTTTTTGGGAAACAGCTGGATATTAGTCATCTTCATGTCTTTGGATGCTTGTGTTATGTCTCAACAGTGGGCCCTCGGGACAAATTAGGTCCCCGTGCTATTAAAGGTGTATTTATGGGATATCCTGTTTCTCAAAAGAAATACTTGATCTATGATCTATCTACTGGTCGCTTCATCATTAGCAGAGATGTTATCTTTCATGAGGACATTTTTCCCTTCCAAGAAGAACTTCTTTCAGATCAAGATTCAGGATCAGCCACACATCATCGTCTATTCCTCAATGAAGAAGATTTGTCGCTTTCACAGCAAGTCCTATTTCCTCATGTCTCATATCCTACACCTGGAAGTAATCAGCAATCCTATGCGGATAATGCCGCACTCGGGGAACCACAAGCAGTGAAATTGGAGGGTTCTGCTTCACCAACAAATCCAGATAAGAACTCTTCTCTGCCACTTGTAAGTGCACCGGATCAACCTCGACGATCAGGGCGTAGTACACACCCGCCCACATGGACAGCAAATTATCTTTGTCCCACCTTAGAGTTATCTGGTACACATCATCCTATCTCATCTTATATTAGTTTTGCTTGTCTTTCCCCGGAACATATGTGTTGCATTAGTAGAATCTCTGAGGGACAGGAACCATCTACATATAAGGAAGCTGTCAAAGACCCTCATTGGCAACAAGCAATGAAGGATGAATTACAAGCCTTGGTAGAAAATGAGACTTGGGATATTGTTACCTTGCCTCCTCACCGACGACCTATCGGCTGCAAGTGGGTATATAAGATCAAGTACAAGGCAGATGGATCCATCGAACGATATAAAGCAAGACTAGTGGCCAAAGGGTTTAAGCAGCGAGAAGGGTTCGATTATACAAAAACATTCTCTCCGGTAGCCAAGGAAGTCAATGTTCGTTCCTTTCTTTCTATTGCCGCTTTACATGATTGGCCTCTTCACCAAATGGATGTTCATAATCCTTTCCTTCATGGAGATCTCGAAGAAGAGATTTACATGGATCTTCCACTAGGTTTATGCAGACAAGGGGAGAATCGAGTATGTCGTCTTCGTAAATCCTTGTATGGACTCAAGCAGGCTTCTCGCCAGTAGTATGCTAAGTTCACTGCTGCACTTACAGCTGCAAGATTCCGACAATCCAAACATGATTATGCCCTCTTCACATGGAGTCAAGGAACATCATCAATTTACTTACTTATATATGTTGATGATATCCTCATTATGGGAAACAATAAATTTGCCATTCAACGTTTCAAGAGGTACCTACACTCCACATTTCGGATTAAGGATTTGGGACCTCCCAAATATTTTCTCGGAATAGAGATTGCATGATCAGATAAAGGGATTTGCCTCAGTCAACGCAAATTTATCCTAGAAATCATATCAGAAGCGGGATTATCAGGATCCAAGCCAGCTGTCATTCCAATTGAACAAAACGTCAAGTTAACCACAGCTAAGTACGATAAGGGACTTTCACCCCTAAATGAAGATCCTTTACTGAAAGATCCTTCCATTTATCAGAGACTTGTCGAGAAGCTCATTTATCTCACAATTTCTAGACCTAACATATGCTATGCAGTGTAAATTCTCGGTCAGTTTATGCACAATCCGAAACAGTCTCACATGAATGCCGCTTTAAAGGTCGTGAAATACTTGAAAGGATGTCCAGGTTTGGGAATACTGTTATCTCGAGATAATAACATGGAAATGACAGCGTTTTGTGACACAGATTATGCTACTTGCCCCATGAGTAGAAAATCTGTTACAAGATTCTGTATAAAACTGGGGGATTCGTTGCTCTCATGGAAAACTAAAAAACAGTTGACCGTGTCATTATCGTCTGCTGAAGCGGAATATCGAGCAATGGCAAAGACTAGCTGCGAAATAGTCTAGATAAGAGGCTTACTTCAAGATCTTGGTGTTTGAGTAAAAGAACCAACTGTCTTGTTTTGTGACAATGATGCTGCACTCAAACTGGCAATGAATCCGATTTTTCTTGAAAGAACGAAACATATAGAAGTTGATTGTCATTTTGTCAGAGACAAGATCCAAGCTAGAGTAATCAAGACAAGAGGAATATGTACAACAGAATAGCCTGCAGATATATTTACCAAGCCCTTATGTCAAAGGCAACACGCGCATCTACTAAGCAAGCTTGGTGTCTTTGATGTGTACAGACCACCAGCTTGAGGGAGAGTGTTGAAGATATTGTTGCCTATAATTGCCTATAATTGATCCTTATTGATCTACTTTGTATATTAAGGGAAAATTAGAATTTTGTATATTTGGGAAGTTATTCTTTCCACCTTTTGTATATTTGTTTTCTCTAATTAGATCAAGCTTGTACGTTATTAATAGGGCTGTAAACTAATTGAATTGCAGAGAAAGAAAAACACTTTTCCCAATTCTCGATTCTCGATTTGTTTCCATCTAATAGTCTGATAGGACTAAGCCCAAAAGAGCATGTAATTTTAGCCAAGCCCACTGAAGACCTAGGTCGCCGCAAATTGCAGAGGAGAGAGGGGGGCGGCACATGGGGCTTACTCGACGGGGAAAGAGTGCAATTTCTTACCAAAATTTGGAAGAAAATTTAGAAATCATCTTTGCAATTTTAATTTGAGGATAGTTAAGAGATGATATCTTAATTTCCTGAGGTTAGAAGAGCAGATATATTCACTTGGTACAAAAAGGAAGATCCTTGCTGAATATATGTGGCTTCTTGGCCAGAAAATAATAATGGGCACATGATTAAAAACTAACGAACAAATGAATTTAGCCATGCTCACTCACGGCTTGGGCGTGTGGAGTCAAGAGGGAAATGTACTTCAAGCCAAAGTCTGCAAGGGAGGAAAGAAACGAAAACACAGTACAGGAAAGAAAAAGATACGTGCTCTTTCCTTGGACGTTCAGATTTCTCGCATGTAAAAGGAGGAGCTGACATTCATTAAAGGCGAGAGGTGTGAATTCAGAGAAAATACGACAATACCGAGAAGGAGATGAAAAAGGAGTCGGGAGGCAAAATGCGTTAAAAGTTCTAAAATTTGTTAATTCATATCTTCCGTTAATTCTGTCTAATATAACTGACAAAAAAATATTGATGTGACTTTTTTAATATTTTCTCCCTCCTATAAATGACTCATTTAAAAAAAAAAACTATTTTATTCAACTTAAATTAAAAATATGCTAAATTTAAAAGATTGAAAGAAAAAAGAAAAGAGGGTAAGAACTAGAGCCCTTGCCATTGCCGCACCCACCATCACTTGGAAGGCCTAGCGAGGGTGGGGCGGTGAAGGTGAGGGCTTGCAGCCTTGGCTCCCAGTTCTCACCAGCTTTCCTTTTTTCTTAATTTTTTTAACATTTAGCTTATTTTTTAATTTAAATAAAATTTACATTAAAAAACTGATTTGAATCAAAATGATGTCATTTTAACCTTATGTTTAATATTTTAGCCACTTCATCATCATGTAGAAGAGAGAAAATATTTTAAAAAATCATGTCAATATTTTCTATTAATATTTTCTTTTAATCATGTTTGACAGAGTTAATGAAAGGATCCAATCGTACCAATTAGACAAGTTTTAAAGATTGCACTTTTTGTAAGTTTTATGTTTTAATTATACTTTGATGACAAGTTTTGAAACTTTTAGTGCACTTATCGCTAAACAATAAGACACTTTCATGGAAGAGTTCACCTAGAAGATGAAACCTTAGAACCGTTCCTCATTTTTTAGAACTTGGAGCCATTTATACATACCCTGAAATTTGGAATCTATCTAGTTACACAAGTTTTAGGATTGATTCCTGGATATTCGAGAATCGCCGATTTCATTCTCCTCTTTTTTTTCTTTTTTCTTTTTCTTTTTTAGTTAAGTAAAATGAAAGTGAACTCAATAATAAAATTGAAAGTTTTCTAAAAAAATAATCCACAAAAGATGGACACATAAAATAAAATAAACAATAAAAGGTTCGAAAGACATAACATAAAAACCTAAATTATAGAACTTCAGTTCTTAATCATTCAAGAAATATCATTGCTCCAAATTCTAACCGCCTGAAATTAAAGAAAGATCAAACGTTGATTACTATTACGTTAAGCCAAAATAATTATTAGAACGTCAACGTCACATTTATTCATTCCAGTATTGATTTGAAACAAGAAGAGCACCACCTTCCCTCTTGCAACTCTTACTTGCGTAGCCAGTGTTGCTGTATCTCAGGATCTCCCAATTCGGCCGATGAATTTCCAGCCCCCGCGTTAACCTCCCATAGTCGATCCAGCAAGGGTCCGAGCCAGCCCCCACGATAACCTCCCATAGTTGATCCAGCAAGGGTCCAAGCCTGCTGCACTTTGCTTCAAGCAGTTCTCACCAACCCTCACAGCAACTCCAGGCAAATTCCAATGGCAATTCATCACCTACCAATCCTTTGTTGGGAAAATATGGTTTTGAATTGGGTAGAACAATGAAGTCGGATCTTTAGAGTACTCAAGTCAGACTTTGAGGCATTATATCACTTTCTTTAAGGATTTATTTGCCCCACAAAGTTGCTAATGGTCACTGACAAATTTCCTTTAGGATATAACAAAATCTCAAATGAGAATACTGGATAACAATTCTAGTAGTTCTCCATAATCTCTCATTGGAAACAATTGGAAACAATGGCTGTAGTTTTCTTTGAAAGAAAACGAAAAAATGAAAGAAGATGTGTGTTTGATCTCAAAACAAACGTACTTATTTTTGTCTTTCGAATAAAGGCAACCCTTCAAAATGTTGCAAAAGAACAAAGGCAACCTTTCGGGAAAAGTTGCAAAATGAACAAATTCGTCTCAAATGTTACGTTAAAAAGACATAAAAAATTCGAAATTAAATAAATAATAAATAAAAATTAATCGTAACTTATCGTCAACAGTCGCACTATTTTAACAAGATTTATAATTAATAATAAATCCGAATTTTCAATAAATAAAAATAATGATCGTCGGTTAGTGCCAAATCTCATCCATGTGCGCACTCGCATCTTTTCGATGTGATCAAGGCACCTCTTCATTTGTTTTATAAACAAACTACCAACAATCTTCCCGCGGCAACCGAAGATCACTACAACGTTTCTAGCAGCCTCTCTACGCCGTCTACATCGCTGCAGTGCAGCTCTTCAATTCCCTATCTGTTGTGAACCAGCCCTTTGCCAAGATCTCTTCTTTCATTGCAAGTTACCCTTTGCCAAGATCTCTTCTTTCATTGCAGGTTATCCTGACAAATTCCACTGTCCCCGCACCTATAGCTAATCTTCGATGCTCCAAGAGCAGGCGGAGCAACCGGCGGAGCCCCCACATTTGCTTAGCCGAAGCTGCGCTGGAAACTATTCTTGCAGGTTTCTCTGTGAACAGCAGCAATCCAAAGACGTCCTAGCAGCGAGAGTGAGTTTCCATCATACTAAAGCAACCTCGCCAACACCTCAAAGCTTTTCCCAACCCATGTGGTGGAAATGCCGAGTGCCCGACGAGCCTTCTCATGCAGCCTTGTCGCCACCGTGCTCCCTCACCGACGAGCTTGTCGCCACGAGTTTTTTCACCACGAGCATCCCATTGTTGGTCATCTAGGGTGCCTCCTCGACGTTTGTCCGTGATAATCAACTAGGTAATTTCCTATTTTGCTTGTTCAATTTAAATATGTAATTGCTTAGCTCAGGATTATTTTTAATCTTACTCATAGGCATATCCCCATTAGGAGAATTGTCATATTGAAAATCTCAATAATCTAGAATTCGAGCTGCGAGGATTCTTGATTAATGTTTTGGCCGTGGAGAAATATTTTATTATATAAGTTTGGGGACTAATTCGATCATAAACCTTTCAATTAGACCAATTTAGTCACAATATTTTCACATTGATACCAATTTACTTCATTCAAACAAAGTTAGGTCAGAAAATCGCTGATGTGGACGTTGATCATCCTACATGACACGACCTGTGCTAACGTAGATATTTTTAAACAATTTTAAAATAATTTTCCCCTTTTTTCTTATTTTTTCCTTTTTCTTTTCTTTTTCCCTTTAGATTGTGGCGAATAGTGGCCATAGGCCAACAAGGGCGTTGCGACACTCACCTGAGCTAGCAAGAGCTCGACCCTCGCCCAGGCCACGGGTGGGGGAGGGGGGGTCTCGCTGGATCTGGCAAGGGCTTGACCCTCATTGCCTGGGTGTGAGGGTAGCCCCCGCCAAACTCGATAGGGACAACAAAGGTCGAGCCCTTGCCAAAGGCCGCAAGAGCAACCGTCTCCCCCCAAGCTCGCAGCGAGGGTCAAGTCCTCACAAGATCTATTAAGGGCTGCTCTCGCCCAAGCAACAAGGGTTGAGCCCTTACCAAATCTACCCCCCCTCCCCTAGCCTAGGTCTTGGGGGTCGTGCCCTCGTCGAATTTGACAGCCATGGCCGATATCGGCCATAGTCCAAAGGAAAAAAGAAGTATGAAAAAAAAAATTAAAATGTCCATGTCGGCGCTGAATGTGCCACATAGGATGGCGAGGTCCACATCAATGATTTTCGACCTATATTGGCTAGATAGATCAATGTTGGCTAAATTAATCAAATTGAAATATTTAGATTTAAATTGATATTAATATAATAGATTTAGGACTAAATTGGTACTTTTCCTTATAAGTTTGTGTTATATGCCTTTAATCTAGTAAATTTCCCCATTTAGATTAGTTTCATAGCTAGAATTACATATTTAAGAACCCATATAGTTAATTACAACATTATCTAATTTATGATAGGATTTAATAAAAATTATTTCCTAAGTTTGAATTGGGTAATCACATATTTTAAGTAGTTTTAGTTAAATGTTAAAAGAAAATCACAAAAAAAGAATAGTATGAATATGTCATATAGAATAAGTTGCATTGCCACATGATCGTTGGCGCATCATCTTCCATGTCCTGCCACGTCATCATTATTGCCTAAACATTTCAGCACTTTTACTTATAACAATCCAGTAAACAAACGGAATGTAATATAGATAATCTTTTTTTATTTTTGGTAAATTTTGACCGTCAGATTCTGCAAATAAATGAGAGGGTTATAAAGAAATAAATCACACCAAACCCCACAAAATCGTTGCAAATTGATTGTGGTCCTAATTTCCATTAAAGCCTCCCCCAAAAAAAAAAAATGACCTGGAATATTTCAAAACAATCGAAATCCCCAACACTTGTTCTTCTTCGAAACGTCGTCGGACGCCGGCAGCACTCCCCGCGCGACCACCCATGGAGCTCAAGCCCGGCCTGTCCGCTCTCGTCACCGGCGGAGCTTCCGGCATCGGTAAAAACCTCTCTTCTCCCCCCCTCGTCTCGCCTCCGTCGCCGCCGCCGGGGGAACTGTCGATCGCAGTCGAACTCGATTCACGGCGATCGGTCTGGTCCGACTATCGACTCCCGAGCTTTCGTCTTCCTTTCGTGTCCGTTGGATTCTGATGTTGCTGCCGATGTCGTCGTCACGATCGACGTGTTTTGACCACGTCGCGAGCTTACGTGTTGAGTAGTGATGACTGGATTTTGGCTTTGCATGGTGTTCTTCAGGTAAGGCTCTGGCGATAGCGCTCGCGGAGAAGGGGATATTCGTGACGGTGGCCGACTTCTCGGAAGACAGGGGAAAGGAGGTGGCCTCGCTCGTCGAGAAGGCGAATTCCAAGTTCCACTCCAGCTTGGGATTTCCCTCCGCCATCTTCGTGAAATGCGACGTCTCCAACTCGAGTGAGTTTGCCTCGTTGTCTCTGCTGGCTCATGAAGTCTTTCGGGATTCTCGGGTTTACGGAGATTGTGGTGATGGATGTTGTCTTGTTTGGTGAGCAGGGGATGTCGTCAACGCCTTCGAGAAGCATGTCGCGACCTACGGGGGACTGGACATCTGTATCAATTGCGCCGGCATCATCAGCACCTCGATCCCGTTCCACGAGGATCGGACTGACGGGACTCGATCCTGGCGCCACGTGCTGAACGTGAATTTGGTCGCCGTCATCGACTGCACTCGCCTCGCGGTAAGACCACAATTTTTCCGAGCACTTCGCTTGGTGATGTTGCAGTGACCAAGTCGAGCTTTTTGATTATTTGCCTGAGATTATCATCTTGTTTTCTCTCTTTCTTTCGTCTTTCGGTTGGTGGGAGCAATGACACTTCTGATTGCTAGTGGATATTGCTTTACTGTGAGGAAAGTAGCACAAAATGATCTGCACTTCTTAACAGGTTAAGGCCATGGAATCTGCTGGGAGACCCGGTGTAATAATAAACATGGGATCTGCTTCGGGTCTTTATCCTATGTACGCCGATCCTATCTACTCTGCCTCAAAAGGTTAGTTCTCAGTTAATGCCTCCTTTCATTTTTCAATTTCAATTCTGTTTCCCCAGCTACATATATATATCTGACGGAATTCCTGCACAAGCGTCCCTCTGGTGATACCACCTTTTAATTATTAAGAGACTTGATAACATTGCAGGTGGCGTCGTCTTGTTTACCAGATCCCTTGCACCCTTCAAGCGCCGAGGAATTCGCATCAATGTACTTTGCCCAGAGGTGCTGTATTAAATTATAAGGTTTTGCGATGCGATATACTAGTGTAATCAAAACTCGGGAAGATTGTTTCTTTTGATTGGTTATCTTGTGCTGTTTGAAAGTCTTCAATACTTGACATAGGCACTTTTAATGACATGATTATTCATCTTCCTCTTCGTTTTTTCCCCTGAAGTGCTTAATCAATTGAAGATTCATTTTTCTGCTCTCAATTCCGGATTTGTTATGGGTGGAACTATGAATCTCGAATCTTGCTTGAATTTTTATCAGGAATTTCTCCTTTATTAATCTTAATTTCAAGCAAGGGTATTATGATGACCAGAAACTTCTGTGGACCTTATGGAGTATATGACTCTTCTTCTGATGTTCAATAGTGTCATCCTCAAGAGATGATCTCTCTAAATACTCGTTCTAGATCGGGGAAGACCAATAATTTGCAAGTTGATCTTTCTGTTGTCCTGCTATGTTTCTGTATGTTGAATAACACCTTATTAAATAAATTCATCATAGTGATTGAGAAACATTATTCTACCACGAGTACCTAACATAGTTTCTGTGTCTGAGTGTTGGATATGTCTGATTCCTTACACCTTGTTTTTGGAGCAGAAAGCAGAAAAAATATGTAACTGTGTTTCTTTTTAACTAGTCGTAGCACTGTTGGAGTGCCTGAAAAGAATTGTAAGCTGGAGTTGATTTATGGAGGGAACTTCAAGAGAACATTGCTAGTATATGGAATTGTACCGGGTCTTTTTAGGGAATAAACTATGTTAGCAGTTGTACTTGATCCCTTTAGGGTGTAAAATAATATACTAATCTCAGCTAGTCTTTCTTTCTTTACTGATTCTTGCTTTTCATTTCTTTCGGGCTGGTCATTTGGTCTACTGGGAGATGCTTTGGTGACTGTTTGGTGCATTATGTTTAGTAAATTTCATTACTCCTAATGCTGTAGATCAATGGGAAGCTTAATCATTACTGAAAAATGTTGAGAATTGCATGTGCATCAAGCTATCTTCTCCCGTGACCTGGCCCTTTGTTTGATCGTTGGTTTAGCTTATTGTAGTCCAGTTTTATCTGACCTGATTTCCTTTGCTCCAGAAAATGTATTGTGCTGTGTATGATGCTTAATAGATTCACTACTTATGCAGTTTGTTCAAACAGAGATGGGCTTAAAGATAGATTCTGACTTTATAGACTTGATGGGGGGCTTTGTACCTATGGAAATGGTGGTGAAAGGTACATCCATATACAGTCTTCTCCACGTGCTTTACATCTTATCGGACTTATAAATCAAAATGAATGAAAATAAAATATTTTTTGTATGATTGACACAAATTCACTCTCTTACTGCAATCGAATTTTCTGAGCATGAGTTGTTTGCTCTGGACTTTGGAGCATTTAAAGTTTCTGTATTAAGAATTAGATATACTAGAGAGATGCATACTGGTACAACTACAGAATTTGTAGAAAAATTTAAAGAACTGCCATACATGATTAGTGAGGGACTCATTGGATCCTGCTCCAAAAATGTGCTATCATATGTAGAAGGGATCGCTTCTGATGGCTAGTCCACTTACACTTTCCAGGAGCTTTTGAACTTATTACTGATGAAAGCAAAGGTGGTTCATGTCTACGGATTACAAAGCGCAATGGCATGCAATATTGGCCCAGTGCAGCAGAAGAGGCAAAATACCAAGTGAATTCCTCAAGTTCTACAAGAAGATTATTGTACAAAGGACCAGTGAATTTGCAACTTCCTAAGAATTTTGAGAAAATGTGAGTGAAGATAATTTGGGGCTACTGTATGTGTGTACATAATTGAACTGTTCAACCAGAGTAGTGTTTAGCTTCTTATAGCTTAAACCTGGACTGCTTAGGTATTCCGTAGGTACTCCAGAGATTCCCTCTCCTGTTTATTTAACAGAAGTTATCAGCTACAGTACGTCATTGCTCTTGTATAAGTGGAATGACAAATTGCCATGGTGAGTTTAGGCTTGATGGTCTTCCATCTGTATGAGGCTTCTAAAAAAACTTCTTTCACAGTTTGACCATGTTATGTCATTTTATATCATAACAGCTTTTCTTTTCCTGGTTCGATTACCAGGGTAATGGGTACAGCTTGAACCATATCTTTGCTAAGAATGATTTCATTCCCATCCTCTATTTATCTCGTTTTACTTTAAACATGCACAAAAGAGGAAGTCAGCTTTTGCAGAGTAGATCTGTGTATCAATATTCAATGTGGACGTGAACAGTGGACTTAAGTAATTGTAAGCAATGACTTACTACACTTTAATGGGCTTGACATTTATATCACTGCAATAGCCATATCAATACAATTATTAATTGGTCAAACAATGAGTATGCTTTAGAATCATCCATTGATGGTTTTCCGCTTCTATATGTTTGGATTAATAGGTGTCAGAGCACCCTCCGTAAGCTGTTATACTGGTTATGTTGATCCTTGAGTTCCAATTTTCTTTAGTGGATTTTAGATTTTTAGTTAATAACATGTTTTATTATCTGGTATTCTTATTGAATCCTGAATGGAATTTTTTTCTCAAGCTTCTCTTCCTGAGGAACAAAGTACTGACAACTTAGAAATTTTGTTTGGGAATATAAGCATTTTATCAATTGGAGATCTATTGATGTATTTTAAATTTTTGTATTCAGCGTGGTTCACACCTTGACTCACAATTTCCGTGATGCTACCCGGATTATTCAAACGCCTTTGAGGTTGCCAATTGAACCACAGCATGTCCTTGTGAAAACCGTATATGCTGGAGTAAATGCGAGTGATGTAAGTTCAAGGCTTCTTTTAGGAATATTAGCTTTTTCTCATCCTTTATGATTGGTATTCTTTTAATTTCAGGTAAATCTTTCTCATCCTCTTCTCATATGCGTAGCTCTGTGTCGGCTGATCCATTTGTAAAACTATGCTTAAAACTTCTACTCGAAATTTAGCTTTTCTATTTGTTACTGTAGCAAACATCAAAAAGCAAATTGGATCTTTGTAATGTGGCTTATATACAATTGATAGGACTATCCCTTAATACAAGCCAACTAAGTTATCCTTTAACCAGCCTATGAGTCGATAGATGACTGATAACTCGGCACCAAAGTTAGTGTTCCAATTTCTTGAGATGCTTGCTGGTATAACTGGTTTTTTCTTTTACTAAGAATCTTTTTTTCCCTTCAACTTCAGAAGTTTGTTATGTATTTGAAGGTTTTCACTCAGGATTCCGATTGCATGTCAAAATCTATACAGAATCCATGTGTATTTCTGATGCTAGCGCGTTTCTTGTGCAGTATTTAATAGAGAGAATTTATTAAAACTCCAGAGATCATCATTTAGTAATTGCTCATTAGCTAATTTTTATTATCACTATTTGACAGGCCCCAGACTGTTAGATCTGTGTGACTCTGTTAGATATTAGGAGCAATTGTGAATACTTGACATAGAGTCAGCATTCTAGCTTTTTTAATTAAAAGATCATGCTTTAAACAGGTGAATTTCAGCTCGGGACGTTATTTCCAAGGTGGAAAGGGAGATGTTGGGTCCCGTCTTCCTTTTGATGCTGGCTTTGAGGTCTGGGGAAAATCTATTTCTGTTAGTCGCATTTTGCAATATCCAATAATGCTGATTTTCTTGGCATAGTTTTGTGGTTCCTCTAGCAGCACCATATATTTGTTATACTCATAATAGTATCTTCATGATTGACATGGCAGGCTGTGGGGATAATCGCTGCAGTTGGTGATTCTGTCAAGGATTTGAAAGTTGGCATGCCTGCTGCACTGATGACTTTTGGAAGCTATGCAGAATTTACAATGGTAAAATTATATTCCATAGGGATATTTTAATGTCAATGGCTGGTTTTGACTGTGGTTAATGTCTTTCATAGCCTCTCGGTACTGCAAATTCATGACATGGAGATCCTTGTTTTATTGTAATAAATATCATATCTTTCTCAGGTTCCGGCAAAACAAGTCCTTTCAGTGGCCAGGCCAGATCCAGAAGTAGTTGCCATGCTTACTTCAGGGCTTACAGCATCTATTGCACTAGAAAAGGTCGGACTTTTATGCGATATAGCAAACTATGCTTTTATTTCCTTTTGCAATTTTATTTGCTGGAGCTGTTGCTTTCGGTCATTTTTCTAGTCTAAGTACATCGAGATAGTTACCTTCAGACATCTGATCATGTCTCATATGCCATATTAAAATTTGTTTGCTCTTGTTGAAAATTTAGGCTGGACAAATGGAATCTGGCAAAGTAGTTCTTGTTACAGCTGCTGCAGGAGGGACTGGGCAATTTGCTGTCCAGGTCTGTTTCTCATTCAGATTGATGCTATTAAATTAGTATTATTAGATCTATGACAATGTGATTTTGCAACTATAGTAGGATTGCAGAGGTCAGTATCAAGGGAATGAGATATGACGATCTCTATCTGTAGTGTTTTTTCATAATTTCAATTGATCAATGTCCAACAATTAGTCTATTGATAAGGTAACTTGCTAAAGTGAAAGGTGCTGAAGAAGACGCCATGAATTAGGGAGTCGTTAAGTAAGGATAGTTGGAAATAAAAATTTTGAAGAACACCCTGCAGTCACGTCTAACTCTTAGAGGTCCACTTAACTGGCTTTCTATCTACATGCTTGCCAAGCTTGCTTGTCTACTTGAATATTACTCCTAATCTTTTCTTTATTAGGTGTATGATCTTGTCATGATCAGGTAATGTGATGTGTCTAATCATAATACGGTATCTTTAGGGGTTTGCTTATTTACCCTTCTGTCCCGAGTAGTCTTGACAATAAAAATTATACCCTCCTGCAAATTTAGGCGATTGTTATCCAGACTTCTGGCTATCTAGTTGTCTAATTTTCCATTGTTGATTTTTCCAGTTGTAGACTTAGAAGAATTAAAAAATTACCTTAAGTTGCTTTTGCATATTTGCATGTAGCCTTGTGTCCTTGCATGATTCCGCGTGTTTGCTAAAAGGGAAGAATTACACTGCAGCTTACTGATATTATTGTTTCTAATATGTTAGCATTTTCTTCCGGAAGAGAAGAATCTCTTCTTTCTTAAACACAACATTGCATGTGCTTAACTATGTTCCTCAGCTGCTCACATAATTTTACACTACTAAGAGTCACTTTGTCTATCGTGACCATTTCAGCTTGCAAAAGTTGCTGGAAATACAGTAGTAGCAACCTGTGGAGGGAGGGAGAAGGCCATGCTTTTGAAAGATTTGGGAGTCGATCGTGTGATAGATTATAAAGCTGAAGACATCAAAACTGTATGTCTCCTAAAAATCTGTCTCATCTGTTCAACTCTCCTTTTTGCACACAATGTGGGGTTGAGAAATTAAAGACCCTGATTCATTCAAGTAGTGCAGCAAATTATTTCTAGATAAGTTCACTGTCACACACGTCTCAGTAGATAGTTATATTGATTAGGTAAAGGTAAATGAACACATTCATCCACATATGCACAGATACTATCATATCTACTCGTGCAAAATTAACGCGTGCATGAAACCCTGGAAATTCTCTTTACCTACAATGTTCATTTTATTTTTGAAATGTAGTGCTACTCCATGATCCTCCATGCGAATCCTTCTTGATATGGATCCACTTGGCTGGATTTGTAATCAATTCCTATCACCTATTCAATGTCTAAAGAATAACTTTAGCCTTTTGTCAATAAGTCGTCTTTGCCCCTCCGTTGGGCTCTGGCGTCTGAATGCCACTGACATTATCCGCATTTTCATGTTACAATTTTCCTATCCTTAAAAGAGGTGCAGAAGATAAAAAGGTGATGGTGTTATAGAACCTTGTTTTTTCTCATATGGGAATCTCTGAAGTGAACAACAGTGTGCCTTAGTAACTGGTTTACTCTTTGACGTTTTTGTATTTTCGTACCATGTCTCAAATAGCTAGCTGCAGCCTTCCCTTGTTCATGAACTTTATGCAGTTTAATTACTATTTTCTATATTGTAACAATTCTTGTAGGATTATGTTTGGAGTCTAGACTGGTTTCTGCATTTTTCTCTCCTCTTGGGTTTAGTTTTTTTGTGAACTTTCATTTAAAATGAACTCATTTATCATGATTTACAAGATAATGCATGATACTCAAATAAAAGTTTATGTAATGAGCTTTTTCTCCATCTTTTCCAAATTTACAGGTTTTGAAGAAGGAATTTCCAAAAGGTGTTGACATAGTTTATGAGTCTGTTGGTGGGGAAATGCTTGATCTTTGCTTGAATGCTTTGGCCATATTTGGACGATTGATTGTAATTGGCATGATTTCTCAGGTATTGCCTCCTTATGTTGTCGACATCCATCTGGGCCCGATCTTTTATCATGAGTTTCCAGCAGTTCCAATGTCAAACTTAATTATCTCGATTAGGCTGTGCAGGAGCTTTTACATTCTTGCTCTCACTTTCAGTGAGATACCAATGAAAGGAAAGTTAGGTTTCTGAAGTTTTTGTATGAGTCTTGTGGTCATAATGCATGGTAGAAGTTCTACTGCAATCACATTTCTGTGCTGCAGAGGGTCGCAAGACAGACATGAAGATGTTTTGCTTTGTATAATGGGGAATATTGGTTAGAGATGCTAGGGAAATAAAGAAGACTGTTCAAGGAGTCTTTGTAGCAAGTGCTACATGTTTTCTATCAACATGCATGTATGGTTTTTCTCCAGTGTCTCCTGTAGTTGCGGTCTGTTCCCTCAGTATGCATACTGTTCTAACATTCTTCTTGCTTGAGTATTAACTATTGACAGTTGTACATAATTTTTAACCAGTACAAAATTACTACTTTGATTGTAGTATCAAGGAGAGCATGGATGGACACCAAATAAGTACCCTGGACTTTGCGAGAAACTTCTGTCTAAAAGCCAAACTGTGGTATGTTTGATAACACTACTGCGTAAAGGACAGTGGTTGTACTCTACTGCAATTATTTTGCTCTTGGTGATGCGCCAACTATATATCAGGAATAAGCATGGACTGTGAATTCTATAGTTGTTTATGCCTTTCTCCCCTTGAAGTGTATAATATGATATTGACAATGTTGGCAGGCTGGTTTTTTCCTTGTACAATATAGTCACTTCTGGCAAGAACATCTAGATAGACTGTTTCAACTCTATTCCAGAGGACAACTCAAGGTACTGCTCTTCTTCTTCTTTTTTTAACGTTTCTTTTACTGGTGAGACCGGACTCTTCCATCATAGATCATGCTGAACTTACATTTCATTAATTGTAGATATCTGTGCCTTTTGCACAATGCAAGGCCCTTACTTTCCTGTTGTCTTATTCCTTTGGCCTTTTTTTGATATCCAATTCCCTATTAAAAGTCGCTGCCAAACTAAATCTGTAGAATGAGTTGGATGATTATCTCTGCGCCTAAGTGGCTATCGCTGCCAAATTTCAAAGTTCACCGAGACTTAATCTTCTAACTAAATGCAGGTGGCCATCGACCCAAAAAGATTTGTGGGTCTCAATGCTGTGGCAGATGCTGTTGAGCATCTTCATTCTGGTAAAAGTATTGGCAAGGTATGTTCATTGTCCACAACTTTATGGATATTTTGGGCACATAATTTGCAAATTTCATTCGTTTGTTTTTTTTTTTCCTGATGCACAATAAATGTTGTGAATATGAACAAAATCTTATTCCAGGTGGTGGTTTGCATAGATCCAACTTTCACTGATCAAGTAGCAAGACTGTGAAATCTGATCAAGGTTGTTTGATTGTTTCGTTAATAACCATCAAAGTGAATTACAAAGGGATCTGTTTGAAATAATGAATCAGATTGCACATATTTCCAAGCGATTATTAGGGAACTGCAGTAAGAGACCTCGAGAAAATGAATGTCCATCTTCAGCAGAAAAAACCAAAAGGCTACAAAGGAATTGAAGTGATAAATATGAATTGCCCATGGCTTTTTGCCAGGCGACAAAAGCTGGTAAGACCCCTTTAGATATTCTGACAATCCTTTTGTGGTCATTCTCCTAAACAGAACCGTCGCACAAATGATTACAATGTAAGGAAACATCATTTTTTATGTAAACAGATCAGTTGAAGAGTCCCATTTAACACCCTGTTTTTTGTTCAGCTGGGCGTTAATGACGTGGTAGATCACTGTTTGATTCTTTTTCCTACATAATGCTTTTGGTGTTCAAAAAGCTAGTGATGGTAATTACCCCCACCGCCTGATTAACCGCAAAATAACTTAGAATGTTTCAGACTGTTCGTAAAATTCTAAACGCAAGTTAAGGTGTCGAACAAGTAATATAATAATAATAAAGAATATCGTCCCACAGAGATCGATGATTAATAAATTAATTAAATACTAAAATAGATTAACTCTAAAATTTATCTAACAAATCAAAATATAATTGAGAATAAATTAAAAACAAAATCTGGAGACTAAATGCAGTAATATGTTAGAGCATCCGATTTCACCATAACCGATAGAATTTCAGATTATTGTGAATACAAAAACAATATCAAACATGTGATAGCGGAATTTCCTAATCTATTTACTATTCTATCTCTAGGTATAGCAAACATACTCAATTTATTAATCCATTATATCTCTATGTGAATTAAAATAGACATGAGTGCATTAAAAACTATGAATATTCCCAGCTTACAATGAGTCTTTTGGATCACCTTATCACCGAAAGCTATACAAATAACGTGGTATATATCTATCCACGTTTAATTCATGGTTATATATTATATTGAACAATTGCATATTATCATTTTTCAGTCTCAAACATGCACATCAAATCATTCAAATGGTGGCTAGTCACTCAAAAGCATTATGCACAATAATATACAACTCACATGAATTAAATTAATTGCAAAACATAAAAATCATGAAATTCACATCATCATGGTTAGGCTACATCGTAGCCCTAACAAAAGAAAATTAGAACATAGTAGAAGAATAAATAAAAATATAAATCAAACTCAGCATCTTGAATCAAAAAACAAGAATTCTGTCACCACTTTTGTCTTCTCTTCAAAATACTTGAAAAACTCTCAGAAGAATGAAAAAAAAAAACAATCTAGCAGAAAAACTTTTCATAGGATATATCCAAGATCCTTATCTCTAAGCAATTGCACACAAAATCAGGGTGTAAATCAGAGGAGTTCTGATTTGATATCTATCTCTCACTGCTGCTTGATTTAAATTCCTCAGTTTTGCCATATTTTTCCTTATCTTCTTCATATATCATTATTCTACATAAATAATGAAAATTCAAATAATCAGAAGGAAATCTAAATATTTTCTCATAGATATTGCATTAATTATTGCCTAAAATAGGTAAAATAACTCTATTTTTATAAAGTTATCAAACCTCCAAACTTAACCTTTTGCTAGTCTTCGAGCAAAATCAAGACATAACATATACTCAAGCTAACAACCTCCTCCATGACATCTTTCCATAATTGCTCAAATTCACAATTCAAAGAAAAACACAAATTTCATCCAAACTTTGAAATTAATTTATAAGTTAAAACCAATTCTAACTATGCAATCCAAGTGTGTGTGTGAGAGTACTCATCTTTTTTGAATTATATGCAATCAAGATAAATTCACATTAATATGCAACCTCTCAAAAATTCTCGATAATTATGACCAAATCTCATAGGTTTGCTTTTCATTGCTCTCTCAACTAATGTAAGCTAATTATCAAACCAAAAATCAATAGGAGTTTTCTCGGTTTGTAATGTAAGGCTGGGCTAAAGGTGAGATAATGGTAATTTTAAGCTCAAATCACCCATCAATACGTTGATTTCTAGGATCTAATTAGAGCCAATGTCACTATCCAATTTCACTCCTTCAAGATCATTTTTCTACCACCAGATATCATCATTCCTTCTTTTTTTTCCTTTTTTTTTTTTTTTTTTTTTTTTTTTTTTTTTGAATTGTTTTATGGTGGAGTTTCTCCCAAAGTCTCTCATAATATAACATGAAAATTTCCAACCAATTGAGTATCCAAAAGGCTCACTCAATTGAAAGTTGGATTTGATATAATTTTAGAATGGAATAGAATTCCAAATTCGAATTCTTTTAAAATTGAAAATATAATAAAATATAATATGAATAAAAAAATTCAAATAAGAAAGAAAATATTCGAAATTTAATATAAATCTAATATAATTAATATTATTGTTTTATTAATATAAATTGTAAATTGAATTGGAATCGCCTTGAACAGAGTATCTGGCCTAGCTAGGGATAAATATTATCCAGACTCCTCGTATCAAGGTATCAAGAACGAAAAAAAAAAATGCGGATATAGTCGAATGGTAAAATTTCTCTTCTTTTTTTTGCCAAACCATAAAAGCAATTTTTTTTTTTAGAACACCCCAAACAACCATAACAATCACTTTTTTTTTCTTTTTTTCTTCATACTCCATCCTTCCTCCCAAATTTCTATCAAGCTCAAATAATTTTTTTATCCTAAAAGAAAATCAACGTGTTCATAGGGCATGGGACAATGATAAATTTGATAACGGCTAGGCTAAACATATATGGGTGCCAATGAATAATTGGGTAATAATTAAGGCTCAAAGAGGTGATTGGGGATAAATAAACATGGTTAGCTTGAAAAGCTCAATCGATTCAAAAATTGCCCAAATCATTTTCTCAGTTAGATTTAGCTTAGGATTTTGTCTCAAGAGAAAATCAAACAAATTCTAAGATTTGGATGAAATCTAAGAAAATCACATACTTCACATGAATGTTCTCTAGATTTACACACAATTCAAAAATTAAGGACTTTTAGTGCTCAGTAAGTGGATCAACATAATCATAATTAAAATTAACTCACACATCAATTGTAAGTTCAAATAAAATTAAATTTTCCTAAGAATTGCAAAAATTAACAACAAGGAATGCAATCATGATAGAAAAAATTTAGCCAAAAATTTTGTCTCCCCCCCAAACTTGAATGAAGCAGCGTCCTCAATGCGAAAAATAGAAATAGGAAGAAGAAGACTCCCCTGGTTGTAGGATAAGTTCATCGATGACCTTGATGATTAAACTCTTGAAAGATACTCCCTAAAAAATTAACCTAGATAAAACAGAGAAAAGTGAATCTTTTTTTTTTTTTTTTTTTGCAAAACATAATAAACTTAACAATAATAATGAAAAAAAAAACATAATTAGAATGCTTGGGTTGCCTCCCAAGAAGCGCTTGTTTTATAGTTTTCAGCCAAACTATCTCAGATGTCACTATTCTGGAGGATGAAGTTCAATGGTGGTTTTTTGCTTGTTGTAACCACCTTTAAAGTAGGGCTTCAAACGTTGATTGTTCACTATCTCTTGCATCTTCGGGTTCAAACGCCTCTGAGGTTGGATAGTGGGTTTATATTGTTCCTCCATCAAAATTTTGTGCATGCAAATTGAAGGACTAATTTCTTTGATATCAGCTATTTTCCATCCAATTGCACCCTTATGCTCTCTTAATACTCGAGCAGTTTCTCCTCCATCAAATCTGTCAAAGAAGAAGATATAATTACCCGGTAAAGAAGAAACTCCATCTAAATAAGCATATTTCAAATGAGAAGGTAAGGGTTTGAGTTCAAGAATTGGAGGCTTTTCAATTGATGGTTTAGACTTTGTAATGTGTTGTCCAAACTCCTCAAATTTAATTGCATTTTGCCTTGAATATGGTGGAATTGCCTATATGAAATTTGTGTACTCATTTATCTCATCATTCTGAATATTTGTCCCTTGGTTGAATCAGACATGCTTCAAGTGAATCTTTAAAAATATTTTCCTGAAAAACCTTATTCACCAACTTGTCAACCGTCTCAACTCTAAAACAAGAATTATCATCAAATGGATATTTCATTACTTTAAAAACATTAAATGAAACAAGATCACCTTGAACTCTAAGAATCAACTTCTCTTGTTTACATCAATAAGAGCTCTTCCTGTTGCTAGAAAATGTCGACCTAAGATAAGTGGTACCTCAAAATCTTCCTCCATGTCAAGAACTATGAAATCTGCAGGAAAGATAAATTTGTCAACTTTTACCAAAACATCTTCCACAATACCTCTCGGATATTTAATTGATCGATCAGCCAATTGAAGTGACACTGTCACCTAAATCACATAAGGTTTTTTCAAAGTAAGAATCCCCAATAGTGCAAGGAATAGTAAAACTCCCTGGATCTTTTAATTTCGGAGGCAATTTGTTTTGTAGGATGGCTAAACACTCCTCATTTAACTTCACAGTTTCATAATCCTCTAGTTTCCTTTTGTTTGCCAAAATCTCCTTCAAAAATTTTGCATAATTAGGAATTTGCGCTAAAGCATCTGCAAAAGGAATGTTAATATGCGATTTTTTAAATACATCAACAAATTTAGAAATCAACAAATTTAGAAAATTGCTTATCTATTTTGTGCTGTTGGAGTCGCTAAGGGAATGGAATTGGCGGCACATATGGCTTGGGATTATCAAAAAAGTTTACTCTTGCTTGTCTCCTTTGATTGTTTATTGATCACCTCTTCCTTGTCTCTTAAAATCTCTTCTTCTCCCACTTGTTTACCACTTCTCAAGGTAATAGCCTTTATGTTTTCAATTGGATTTTTCTCTGTGTTGCTCGGCAAAGAACCTTGTTGTCTCCCTGACATCATGCTTGCTAACTGACCCACTTGCATCTCCAAATTTTTTATTGAAGTCTCTTGGTTTTGAAATCTCACATCCGTGCTTTTGATGAAGTCATGAGTCGTATTAACAAGTTTGGTGACTACATCTTCCAAATTTCACTTTGTCTCTTCTGATTGTTTGAATCATTGTGGTCTCATCACATTCTGATTATTCCATGAAAAATTTGGATGATTGCGCCATCTCGGATTGTACATGTTGGAGTAGGGATTATTTTGTGACCTATTAAAATTCCCAACAAAATTAGAATTTTCACTAGATTGTTTAAAAGTATTACCTACCTAACACGCTGTGCTAACATGTCCTCCATCACAAAAATCACATACCAAATTCTGAATTTTCATGGCTGAAACACTCATATTATCTAGCTTTTTGTTAAGTGCTTCAAATATGTGCGGCAATTGCAGCAAAAGCGTCCACTTCGTGAACTCCGCTAGCTTTTCGCATTGGTAGTCTCTCAGTAGGCCACTGATAACTATTGGATGCCATCTCCTCTAATAAATTGTAGGCTTCTTCTGGTGTTTTATTATTTAGAGTTTCTCCTGCAGCTGCATCAATCATAGAACGAAGATTTGTATTAGAGCCATTATAAAAAGTTTGTACTTGCATCCATACGGGTAGTCCGTGATGTGGACATCTCCTAAGAAATTCTTTGAATCTTTCCCATGCTTCATATAATGATTCATTGTCCATCTGCATAAAATTGGTAATATCGTTACGCATCTTCGCAGACTTTACAGGTGGAAAGAACTTACCAAGAAATTTCTAAGCCATATCATTCCATGTAGTAATTGATCATGCAGGAAGAGAAGAAAGCCAACTCTTAGCTTTGTCTCTAAGAGAGAATAGAAATAATCTCAATCTAATAACATCATCTGTAACTCCATTATATTTAATGGTGTCACAGATTTCAAGAAAAGCATCGATGTGAGCATTTGGATCATCGCTTGGTAGCCCACTGAATTGCACTGATTGTTGAAGCATCTGAATGAGTGACGGCTTAATCTCAAAATTGTTTGCTTGAATTGTAGGCCTTCTGATACTTGATGTGATGCCTTGAATTGTTGGCGCAGCATAATCTCTTAAGAGTCTACGTGGATTTTCATTCTCACCGTCTGCCATCTTAACGTGATTTCTCTGTTCTATTAGTCACCTTATGAATGTACGCTCGATTTCTAGATCAAGCTCAGCAAGTTTCCCTTGTTGGCTACATGTCATAAACCGATGTACACCCTGAAAAATAAAACAAAACAAAAGCTAGATTAAATTTAGAATTATCTGGTATCAATATTAATTAATATTAAACAAACGATCCCCGACAATGGCGCCAAAAACTTGTTCGTAAAATTCTAAACGCAAGTGAACGTGTCGAACAAGTAATATAATGATAAGAAAGAATATCGTTCCACAGAGATCGATGATTAATAAACTAATTAAATACTAAAATAGATTAACTCTAAAATTTATCTAACAAATCAAAATATAATTGAGAATAAATTAAAAACAAAATCTGGAGACTAAATGCAGTAAATCGATCAGATAAATATGTTAGAGCATCCGATTTCACCATAATCACTAGATAGAATTTCATATTATTGTGAATACAAAAACAATATCAAACATGTGATAGCGGAATTTCCTAACCTATTTACTATCCTATCTCTAGGTATAGCAAACCTACTCAGTTTATTAATCCACTATATCTCTATGTGAATTAAAATAGACATGAGTGCATTAAAAACTATGAATATTCCCGGCTTACAATGAGTCTTTTGGATCACCTTATCACTGAAAGCTACACAAATAACGTAGTATATCTCTATTCACGTTTAATTCATGATTATATATTATAATGAGCAATTGCATATTATCACTTTTCAGTCTCAAACATGCACATCAGATCATTCAAGTGGTGGCCAGTCACTCAAAAGCATTATGCACAATAATATGCAACTCACATGAATTAAATCAATTGCAAAACATAAAAATCATGAAATTCACATCATCATGGTTAGGCTACATCATAGCCCTAACAAAAGAAAATTAGAACATAGTAGAAGAATAAATAAAAATATAAATCAAACTCAGCATCTTGAATCAAAGAACAAGAATTTTGTCACCATTTTTGTCTTCTCTTTAAAATACTTGAAAAACTCTCAAAAGAATGAAAAAAAAAAAAACAATTTAGCAGAAAAACTTAGCTGCTCTCTCTCTCTCTCTCTCTCTCTCTCTCTTTATTCTCTTCTTCATAGGATATATCCAAGATCTTTATCTCCAAGCAATTGCGCACAAAATCAGGGAGTAAATCAGAGGAGTTTTGATTTGATATCTATCTCCCACTACTATTTGATTTAAATTCCTCAGTTTTGCCATCTTTTTCCTTATCTTCTCCATATATCATTATTCTGCATAAATAATGAAAATTCAAATAATCAGAAGGAAATCCAAATATTTTCTCATAGATATTGCATTAATTATTGCCTAAAATAGGTAAAATAACTCTATTTTTATAAAGTTATCACTAACACAATGAAAGATGTGTCTTGTACAACTTTGATGGTGCAAAACTCAAGCATGTTGCTGTTAATTTTAGATAGAATACTACTGATACATACTGCTCCCATGACAATCAATGCCCAAGCGCATACCAGGAACGCGTTGCACTCCTGTTCACTTTCTACCTGTCAAAACATCAAAGTAGTTACATTCCTATGACTGGAAGAGCGCATGGTACGTGTATTGAGGATGGGAGGCATTCGCAATTACACACAGCATGCTATTGATCAAGTCATTACCTCATTGAAGCTAAGAGGGATGATAAACTCTGCAGTTTTGTTCACTTTTGGATGAACAAAATGTTCCACAACTTTCATCTATGGCGATGTTTTAGCATATTATCTTGTGCAGATATATCTATTTTTTATGTAATTATATGCCGACGCTAGACTTAAGCTTTTTATGCCTAGTTGAACAAGACCAATATACTAACTACTTAGGGCCCATTTGGTTCAATTTTAGGGAAATGGCTTTGCATTTCCCCAAGTATCTTAATCTTTTATGCCTAGACTTAGAGTGCGTTTGAGAGTAGCCTTGAGAAGCTATTTGGAAGCCCCAAAGATCCTTGGGCCTGGGGTGTTTGGCAAAAAAAATTTAAACCCCCTTTGCAAAATGTCGGACTTCACAAGGCTGAAAGCCCAAGGCAGGTTGGGGGCTGCCTTGGGCTTTCAGCATGCTGAGAATGCTGAGCTGAGGGGTTAAAAAAAAAAATTTCTTCCCAAATTATCCTCGTTGATTTTTCGTTTTTCCGGTTTTGCCCTCACTATTCATCATCATCTTCTTCTTCTTCTTCTCCACGAGTGGTCACCAGCGAAGGGCAGGCAGTCGCCGGCGAACGTTGCCGGGGGGTGGTGTGACCGACGCGCCATTTGGGTTGCAACGAGGTCTGGGTTGCCACGACCCAGATCTGGGGCGACAGGGTCGCAGGAGGACCTTGCCGCCCCTGATCTGGGTCGCGCGACCTCACCGCCCCCGGATCTGGGTCGCGGTGGCATCGTGCGACCTCCTACGACCCAGATCCGAGGGTGGCGAGGTCGCGCGAGGTCGTGCGACTGGGGCGACAAGGTCGCGCGACCCCACCGCGACCCAGATCCGAGGCGGCAAGGTCCTCCCATGACCTCGACGCCATGGATTTAGGTCGCAGCAAGGTCACCGGAGGTCGAGGCAACGTCACGCGACCTCGCCGCCTAGATCCGTGGTCGTCGGAGGTCGCGGCGGCGCGCGCGACCTCACCGCCCCAAATCCGAGGGCGGCAGGTCGCCTGACCCCGGGCGACCTTTGATGGTGGTCTTCGGGGGTCGCTCAACCCCAGATAGCCCTCCCTATTCATCTCTAGGGCTGCCTAAGTCAGATGTCGGCCATTGGCGACAAATTTTGATCGCTAGCGGCCGCCTGCCCTTGCCGGTCAATTTTTTTTATTTTTCTTTTGATAATTTTTTTTTATCACAAAAGTCCTTTGTAAATGTAATTCCCCCAAACACCATTTTGCTCAAAGCTACTTCACATTGGACTTTTAAATTGTAATTTATTAAACACAATTTGCATTCTGAAAAGTCCCTTCAACCTAAAGTCCTTTACATTTTCCGAATGGCTTTCCCTAAAAGTCTAGCCAAACACACCCTTAAGCTTTTTTTTCAAAGCAAGTGTGTTTGGAAACTCAATTTTTGTGTATATTTTGCAAAGTAGCTTTGAGGTGAAAAGAAAAAGGAAAAAAAAAAAAAAAAAGAAAAGGGAGGAGGAGATGCAGCTGAAAATCGTGGGGAGCCGCCGGTGGCGGTGGGGGGGGAGGCGACTCGCCTGAGGTCCTGAGGTGAGTGACCTCAGGCAACGCCCTAGGCCGCGCAACCCAGCTGCTTGGGTCGCTCGACCTCTGGCGCAACCCAGGGCGTCACCTGAGGTTGAGCGACCTAGGTGAGGCTTCCCAGCGGCTAGATCTGGCCGCTCGCGTTTGAGCTTCGTAGTGGACTTGAAGAAGACGATGAACAGTAGAGAAAGAGGGCAAAAGAGGAAAACATGATTATCGATAAGGGCAATATTGGAAAGAAGAAAATTCATTAAACCTTAGACTAGCACTCTGAAAATGCTAGCATTTGGCAAATGGAAACTCAAAAATGTGAACCAAACTTAAAAAAATTTCCCCAAGGGGCTTTGGGGGCTCAAAGCCCATTGGGAAAGCTGAACCAAACGGAGCCTTAGGACTATTCTATCTATTGTTTGGTTGATCGCAGTAATAAAGTTGGATATATTCACATAATACTTTTTTTAAGTATAAACAATACATCAGTGTAAATGAATCTAAAAATTCACAAATGCAAATAGTAAAAATATCTTGCGAAACTATTACCTGATATACTTTTGCTTGCTTATTTTATTTTACTTTCCTCTTTTTTTAATTATTTTATTTTTTACTTCTTTTTTCCCCTTCCATCTTTCTCTAATAAAATTTTATTAAATAGCAAATTGTACTAATATATCTAAAATACAAAAATATCTAAAATGTGTAATAAATATAAATAGATACACATATATTGAATTTATATTATAAGATAGAATTAAAGTAAAATATATAAATAATACTAAGATTAAATTAAAAAACTAAATTTCATTTTTTTTATATTTTGAATTTCTTATATTATAGTTCAAATATTATTTTTATTGAAGTATAATTTCAATTTTATTAATTTAATAAGTTTATTATTCGAGAAAAATAATTTTCATATTATATATTAAAAATTCTATCAATCTTTATCCCACCTCCCCCATGGGATTATTTTATCCTGCCTATATTCCCATTATATTTGACTTTATCCTGTCATGAGTGAGCACTAAATGTAGGATAGGATAAATCATATCCTATCATGAATTTTATCCCGACTGCCAAACGCATAAGGGTATATAGGAATTACTCTTGGTAATCTCATTCCCGTAGATATGTCTGCTCTGCTGATGGTAAAACTTGTAACTGAAAGTGATCTATAGAAAATTAGATAAACACTTGTTGTACTGAAAATTGTTTAGCATCAATCTGTCACTTTCTATATCATGCTTCATAAATCGTCACATTCTTTATATTTCTTTTAACCCTCTTGTCGGAAGCAATTGATGCAACAAAAGCAATCCAATTTTTAAGGAGTCAGAAAGAATAGTGTATTCTTACTTACTTGAATCCGTTTGGCGCTTCTTGTTAAGTATTTGACATATGCTTCCCTTTTCTCCTCTTTCCGGACTTCGGCTTCCTTCTCCTTTCCATGGTCTTCTGCTTCCTCCTTGTCCTCCCCTTCAGCGACTTCCGCTTCCTCCTCCTCTGATTCATAGGCTCTGACGATATGTACCTGCCGAAAGGCAAGCACTAATTTGTTGTAAAGCCAGCATAAAAGCTGGGGTGCTAATCAAAGTACTTCAAGATCGATGTTTAAAATGCCCAGCGAACGACGAGCTGAGCGGTCACTATCTACGATTCATCCATGCATGCCCAGGGGTTCAGAAGACTTACCTTAAACGTCAATGGCTGGATCAGATGAAACACCAGAGCATCTCCGTCGACAAGATCATGAGCAATGGAGAAACCTCTCCACCCGCCACTAAGGCCATTCTAGTCAATGAGATACTTCGTCTCAAACTCTTCTCCATCCTCGTCCACGAGGGTCACGGTGTCATCCCAGTGAGGGAGATGCTTGTGGCAGAAGTTATATGGAAGGCTCTTGAAAACAGGGGAGACAAATCATCCATTAGAAGCACTGATAAATGGCTCCACCAGCTTCTTGTAGAGACTATTAGCCAGTTTTTATGCAAAGTAAGCCGCACGGAGGCCTATCTGAAATTTCGAAGCTTGTGCCCTTTTTCTAATTACAAGTCATTATCGCAATTTACTACACGTCAAAGTTAAGGGGAGTCTCTCGCTACTACAAACTTAAAGCAGCTTATCAAGACTGTATTAACACTACAAAAAAGTAGCTGAGGAACATAAATAGATCAATTACAACACATCTCATGCTGCTTCTAAGTGGTAAGAGTTAATGCTTATTGAAAGCTTCCACTCTTATATTCATAACCAAGAATCATTCAAAATATTCTTTCCTTCAGACAAATCACAGATAACTATATCAAGAAAAAGCCATCAGAAACCCTAAATTATGTCCATTATGAGACATTAATCCCAAACTTTTTTGTTAATGCAAAAATTCTCAAACTTGTACCCATGTGACATATTTAACCCAAACTTATATCATATGACATATTTACCTCAAACTTTTTTCTTGTTACACCAAAAACCTAAACTTGTATCCAAAATGTGTCATATGGATACGAGTTTAGGATTTTTAGTGTCACCAAAATAATTGGAGGTAAATGTGTTACACGAATACAAGTTTAGAATTGCTTGTTATGCATACTGATACAACGAAATTGCACGCTGTTATGAGACTTGTATGTTGTTAGATAATGCACGTTAATATTGAAATAGAATTTGGGATTTGGGATTGTCCTTGATGTTTTGCTCTTTCAATTTTATACACGGATTATTTTGAAAGCGCTGAGGTCCAACAACTGGCTAGTGTAAGAAGGAAGGGGAGAGAAAAGAAAAGGAGAGACAATAAAATAGGGAAAAAGAAAAGAATAAAAACAAACAAATAAATAAAAGAATATTATTTAATATTGTCCAAGTCAGCATCGATTGCGCCACATAAGGCGATTATCATTCATGTCATGATTTCTGGTCAAATAGGTCAGATAGATTGAATTGGGACAAATGCAAAAAGTTTTGGACTCAATTGGTAGAAAAAAAAAGTTTAAGATTGAATCGATATAGTTACAATAGTTTATGACTTTTTTGGTAATTTTCCTCTATTTATATGTTGGCCGGATGTGTTCTCACTATCCTGATATATATTAGGTGTTTTTGTTTGTTTGCATGTTGGGATTGGATTCCTCATTGAACTTAAAATATACAGGAGGTGTATATCTTGTGCATGCTATCTAAGACTAGATCCGTCTTGCTTTGCTTGAAAGGTAAAATGGAATGTCTGATTGATATGGATTTGATTCATCCATTAGACTTTGCCTTGACTGCATTGCATTCGGAAATGACAACAATCACACACGGCATGACGGAGTGGAGTCGTTGCTTGCTCGCTCCATGATGCGGCTATTTCACCTGAGGGCGGGCGACATAAATTTTCGCGTCTCCAAATCCCAAAAGATGTATATATGTAAATGAAAATTAGGAAATCGTATGATAACGCATGATAGAACTTAAACCAAATAATGCGGTACCGAAAGTAGGGGGACGTGGGGACTGCTAACGCTCCCTCACGCATATGTGACTTCCGGACTTAGATTACTTTTCAGGGAGGAGTTGGTCCCTAGGTGATTACCCCGACACCTACGCTTTTAAATTCTCAATCAACCTAGAGATGTTTTGTGGCGACTCCTTGAAAAGGCTTAAGGTCCTAATCGCAATAACGTACCCCAACTCAGAATTGGGAAGAGTCTGTGGCATAGAGCATGGTACTTGAAGTAAAATTCGAGTATTTCGTAAAAACTCTTTTCAAATACCCGAAGTAAAATATAGGCATTTCGTGAAAGTTATTTACGAATGTCTAAAGTAAAATATAGAAATTTCGCAAAACCATTTTTTGAATACTTGAAGTGAAATCCAAGCATTCCGTAAAAACTCTTTTCAATTACCTGAAGGGAAATCAAGGAATGTCAAAGAAAAAAAAATCGTTGTTGAATATTTGAAGTGAAATCCAAATATTTCGTAAAAACATTTTGCAAATACTTGAAGTGAAATTTGAATATTTTGTGAAAACCCTTTTCAAATACCTGAAGTGAAATTTGGGTATTCTATAAAAATTCTTTTCGAATATCTAAAGTGAAATCTAGATATTTCGTAAAAACACTCTTTTCAAATCCTTCAAGTGAAAGCTGAGTATTTAGTAGACTTTTTTGGAATATGTGAAGTGAAATCCAGATATTTCATAAAACCCTTTTCAAGTGCACGAGGAGAAATTCATGCATTTCGTAAAAGCACATTCCGAATACCTCAGGATAGAAAATATTTCAAAAATCTCCAAACCTTTCAAATGTCAGTATTCTTGATTCTTGTCAGGTTTACAAAATTCTTCCATATCTAAGTTTACATTCTCAAGTCCTCATGTAAGTAACTTATACATTTGCTATCTCTGTATTAACATTTGCATCATATTTCATTACATTGCATTTCAAAATTGGATGTGAACTCATTGAGATCCATGTTCCTCACAAAAAAATTCATTGCAATGCATAATCAAAATTTATGCATAATTATTGTCTTTGTACGAAACCTTTGCAAGCTCTCCTTCATAGAAAATTAGTTATTGACACATAAATTTCAACGACTCATTTAGACATTCATTGCATATAAAATTATTGATCAACCCCAATCTCTAAACAAAAATGTTGGTTAAATATGCATATAGATTTTAGGAGCATTTCTTATTCTATATCATCGATAGTGATGGGCTCATATAATTGCATTTAAATTGGATTAGTGGCAGATGAGTTTGAATAGATGATTATGAACTTGATTAATAAGATGGACTAAGCCCAAAAGAGCATGTAATTTTAGCCAAGCCCACTGAAGACCTAGGTCGCCGCAAATTGCAGAGGGGCGGAGGGTGTTGGGGAAGAGTGCAATTTCTCACCCTCGCTGCTAGGACGTCTTTGGATTGCTGCTGTTCGCAGAGAAACCTGCAAGAATAGTTTCCAGCGTAGCTTCGGCTAAGCAAATGTGGGGGCTCCACCGGTTACTCCGCCTTCTCTTGGAGCATCGAAGATTAACTATAGGTGCGGGGACAGTGGAGTTCGTCAGGATAACCTGCAATGAAAGAAGAGATCTTGGCAAAGGGCTGGTTCACAGCAGATAGGGAATTGAAGAGCTGCGCTGCAGCGATGTAGACGGCGCAGAGAGGCCGCTAGAAACGTTGTAGTGATCTCCTGTTGCTGCGGGAAGGATTGGTAGGTGCTGAATCGCCACCGGAATTTGCCTGGAGTCGCTGGGAGGGTTGGTGAGAACTGCTTGAAGCGAAGTGCAGCAGGCTCGGACCCTTGCTGGATCAACTATGGGAGGTTATCGCGGGGGCTGGAGATTCATCGGCCCGAACTGGGAGATCCTGAGATGCAGCAACACTGGCTGCGCAAGTAAGAGTTGCTGGAGGGAAGGTGGTGCTCTTCTAGTTTCGAATCAATACAAGTTGAAGTGAAATGAATAAATGCGACGTTGACGTTCTAATAATTATTTTGGCTTAAGGTAATAGTAATCTACCTTTGATCTTTCTTTAATTTCAGCGGTTAAAATTTGGAGCAATAATATTTCTTAGAATGATTAAGAACTGAAGTTCTATAATTTATGTTTTTATGTTACGTCTTTTGAACTTTTATTGTTTATTCTATTTTATGTCCGTCTTTTGTGGATTATTTTTTTGATAAATGGAAAACTTTCAATTTTATTAATTGAGTTCACTATCATTTTACTTAACTAAAAAGAAAAAAAAAAAGAAAAAGAAAAAAAGAGGAGAATGAAATTGGCGGTTCTCGAGTATCCAGGAATCAATCCTAAAACTTGTGTAACTAGATAGATTCCAAATTTTACGGTATGTATGGATGGCTCCAAGTTCTAAAAAATGAGGAACGGTTCCGAGGATTCTTGATTATGTTTTGGTTGTGGAGAAATATTTTATTATATAAGGGTCCGTTTGTTTCGCGGAAAATAATTTCCGAAAAAATGTTTTCCAGATTTTCCGACGTTCATTACACGGAAAATGAATTCTTTGGGGAAAATGTTTTCCATGAAAGGAAAAAAGTCTAATAAATTAGGGAAAAATGTTTTCCACTTTTGAAAAGTGGAAAACATTTTCCTCACTTGATCTCTCTTATATTACATCTCTACAAATCCTCATTTCATCCTCCCCTTTCTTCTTCTTCTTTTCTTTCTTTATTCAAATTATTTTTTTATTTTATTTTTCTTTTTTAATTCGAATTATTTTTAATTTCCTTTTTCTTTTCTATTTCTTTTTTTCTTTTTCTTTTCTTTGTTTCCCATCTTCTTTTTTCTTGGCTAGTCGTTGGCTATTGCTAGGCGAACCTTGAGCTCATCGATCTCAAGCTCACGCTTTGCACTCTTGCTTATTCTTTTCTTTATTTACTCTACCCTACAGTTGTACATTGCTCAAGTAAAGGGTTCTACATGTTTTGCTTCTTTTTTCTTTTGTTTATTAGAACACAAAAGACACGGGGGGAGAACAAGCCACTCAATTGGAAGATTCTCATTAGGGTTGTACATGCTTTGCTTCTTTTCTCTTTTGCTTCTTTTTTAAAATCCATACAAACATTTTTTAAAATAGATGAGCGTTTGGTGACAATGGGGGATCAAAGATATGAAGCAAGTTTACTCGGATTTAAAGGCAAATTCATATTTGATGAATTTATAGGTCGGTAAGTGATGCATGCCTAAACGGTGAAGTCTTAGAAAATATTTTCCTTACCGAACACCGAAAAATATTTTCTGAAACATTTTCAGGTTTTAACCGAACACTAGAAAATATTGTCATTTTCCTGAAAAATGACTTCTGGAAAAATATTTTCCAGAAATTGTCTATTTTCCGCGAAAAAAACAGACCCTAAGTTTGGGGACCAATTCGGTCATAAACCTTTCAATTAGACCAATTTAGTCCCAACCTTTTCATATTGATGACAATTCAGTCCATCTAGACAAATTAGATCAGAAAGTCGTTGATATGGACGTCGGCCGTCCTACGTAACATGGCTAGTGCTAACGTGGACATTTTTAAACAATTCGTATATAGTTTTTCCCTTTTTCTTTCCTTTTTTTTTTCCCTTTAGATTGTGGCCGATTGTGGCCATAGGCCGACGAGAGTGTCACTCACTTGAGCTAGCAATGGCTCAGGCTTGACCCTCACTTCCTAGGTGTGAGGGAAGCCCCCGCCAGACTCAGTAGGGGCAACAAGGGTCGAGCCCTTGCCAAAGGCCATAAGAGTAACCCTCTACCCCAAGCTCGCAACGAGGGTCGAGTCCTCACAAGATTTGGCAAGGGCCGCCCTCACCCAAGCAACAAGGGTCGAGCCCTTACCAAATCCAGCAGTCCCCCCCCCAAGCCTAGGTCATTCCCTTGCCTATGGCTAGTATCAGCCAAAGCCGATACCAACCATATTTCAAAGGAAAAAAAAAGTAGGAAAAATAAAAATTAAAAATTAAAAATTTTAAAATGTCTACATTAGTGCCGGATGTGCCACACAAGACGGTCGAGGTCCATGTCAGTGATTTCCAACCTAAATTGGCCAGATGGACCAATGTGAAAAGATTTACAACTAAATTGGTCAAATTGAAATATTTAGCTTTAAATTGATATCAATGTAATAGGTTCAGAACTGAATTGGTACTTTTTCTAACAAATTTGTGTTACATGTCTTTATTCTAGTAAATTTCCCCATTTAGATTAGTTTCATAGCTAGAATTGCATATTTAAGAACCATATAGTTAATTAAAGGTAGGATTTAATATAAATTATTTCCTAAGTTTGAATTGGGTAATCACATATTTTAAGTGGTTTCATAGTTCAATGTTAAAAGAAAATCACAAAAAAGAGAATAGTATGAATATGTCATCTAGAATAAGTTGCATTGCCATGTCATCGTAGGCACGTCATCTGTCATCGTTATCGCCTAAACATTTAAGCACTTTTACTTATAACAATCCAGTAAACAAACGGAATGTAATATAGATAATCTTTTTTTTATTTTTGGTAAATTTTGACCGTCAGATTCTGCAAATAAATGAGAGGGTCAATAAAGAAATAAATCACATCAAACCCTACAAAATCGTTGCAAATTGATTGTGGTCCCAATTTCCATTAAACCCATCCCAAAAAAAAAATGACTTTGGAATTATTTCAAAACCATCGAAATCCCCAACACGTGACCCTTCTCCTCGTTAATTGGGCCGTCCAGATCAGATTATCTTTCATCGTTCGGATTCGGCTCCTTCTCCTCGGAGTTTGGGAGCATGCCATGCTCCGTGGGGGACTGTGACGTGTCTGCGATTGCGAACCGCCCGCGACAAATTTAAAGTCAAAGCCTCGCCGTCGGCCCGCGCCTCCGGCCGGAACGCGAACGAACGAACGAGTAATGACGAGAAGGAAAAGATCCGCCGTCTCGCTCTTTCGTTCTTTCTTGTCCTTTTCGGGCCAAATAACCGACCGCCGGTGGACCCCGCCGCAACCTCGTTTTTCCCGACATCTGACGACGAATCGTCAGCGACGGTTACGTTTCTCAATTCTCTTCACTATCTTCTCCTCCTTGTTCTTCTTCTTCTTCTTCGAAACATCGTCGGACGCCGGCAGCACCGCGCGCGCGACCACCCATGGAGCTCAAGCCCGGCCTGTCCGCTCTCGTCACCGGCGGAGCTTCCGGCATCGGTAAAAACCTCTCTTCTCCCCCACTCGTCTCGCCTCCGTCGCCGCCGCCGCCGGGGGAACTGTCGATCGCAGTCGAACTCGATTCCGAGCTTTCGTCTTCCTTTCGTGTCCGCTGGATTCTGATGTTGCTGCCGATGTCGTCGTCATGATCGACGTGTTTTGACCTCGTCGCGAGCTTACGTGTTGAGTAGTGATGACTGGATTTTCGCTTTGGATGGTGTTCTTCAGGTAAGGCTCTGGCGATAGCGCTCGCGGAGAAGGGGATATTCGTGACGGTGGTCGACTTCTCGGAAGACAGGGGAAAGGAGGTGGCCGCCCTCGTCGAGAAGGCGAATTCCAAGTTCCACTCCAGCTTGGGATTTCCCTCCGCCATCTTCGTGAAATGCGACGTCTCCAACTCGAGTGAGTTTGCCTCGTTTTCTCGAGCTTTTCGGGATTCTCGGGTTTACGAAGATTGTGGTGATGGATGTTGTCTTGTTTGGTGAGCAGGGGATGTCGTCAACGCCTTCGAGAAGCATGTCGCGACCTACGGCGGACTGGACATCTGTATCAATTGTGCCGGCATCATTACCCCGATCCCGTTCCACAAGGATCGGACCGACGGGACTCGATCCTGGCGGCATGCGCTGAACGTGAATTTGGTCGCCGTCATCGACTGCACTCGCCTCGCGGTAAGACCACAATTTTTCCGAGCACTTCGCTTGGTGATGCTGCAGTGACCAAGTCGAGCTTTTTGAGCATTTGCCTGAGATTATCATCTTGTTTTCTCTCTTCCTTTCCTCTTTCGGTTGGAGGGAGCAATGACAATTCTGATTGCTAGTAAATATTGCTTTATTGTGAGGAAAGTAGCACAAAATGATCTGCACTTCTTAACAGGTTAAGGCCATGGAATCTGCTGGGAGACCCGGTGTAATAATAAACATGGGATCTGCTGCAGGCCTTTACCCTATGTACCCTGATCCTATCTACTCTGGCTCAAAAGGTTAGTTCTCAGTTAATGCCTCCTTTCATTTTTCAATTTCAATTCTGTTTCCCCAGCTACATATATATATATATATATATATATATATATCTGATGGAATTCCTGCACAAGTGTCCCTCTGGTGATACAACCTTTTAATTATTAAGAGACTTGATAACATTGCAGGTGGCGTCGTCTTGTTTACCAGATCCCTTGCGCCCTTCAAGCGCCGAGGAATTCGCATCAATGTACTTTGCCCCGAGGTGCTGTATTAAATTAGAAGGTTTTGCGATGGGATGTACTAGTGTAATCAAAACTCAGGAAGATTGTTTCTTTTGATTGGTTATCTCGTGCTGTTTGAAAGTCTTCAGTACTTGACATAGGCACTTTTAATGACATGATTATTCATCTTCCTCTTTGTTTTTTTCGCCTGAAGTGCTTAATCAATTGAAGATTCATTTTTCTGCTCTCAATTCCGGATTTGTTACGGGTGGAACTATTGCCTTCATGAATCTCGAATCTTGCTCGGATTTATCAGAAATTTCTCCTTTATTAATCTTAATTTCAAGCAAGGGTATTATGATGACCAGAAACTTCTGTGGACCTTATGGATTATATGACTCTTCTTCCGATGTTCGATAGTGTCATCCTCTAGAGATGATCTCTCTAAATACTCGTTCTAGATCAGGGAAGACCAATAATTTGCAAGTTGATCTTTCTCTTGTCCTGCTATGTTTCTGTATGTTGAATAACACCTTATGAAATAAATTCATAATGGTGATTGAGAAACATTATTCTACCATGAATACCTAACATGGTTTCTGCGTCTTGAGTGTTCGATATGTCTGATTCCTTACACCTCGTTTTTGGAGGAGAAAGCAGAAAAAATATGTAACTGTGTTTCTTTTTAAGTAGTCGTAGCACTGTTGGAGTGCCTGAAAAGAATTGTAAGCTGGAGCTGATTTATGGAGGGAACTTCAAGATAACATTGCTAGTATATGGAATTGTACTTGGTCTTTTGAGGGAATAAACCGTGTTAGCAGTTGTACTTGATCCCTTTAGGGTGTAAAATAATATACTAATCTCAGCTAGTCTTTCTTTCTTTACCGATTCTTGCTTTTCATTTCCTTCAGGCTGGTCATTTGGTCTACTGGGAGATGCTTTGGTGACTGTTTGGTGCATTATCTTTAGTAAATTTCATTACTCCTAATACTGTAGATCAATGGGAAGCTTAATCATTACTGAAAAATGTTGAGAATTGCATGTGCATCAAGCTATCTTCTCCTGTGACCTGGCCCTTTGTTTGATCATTGGTTTAGGTTAAATTTTGATGTTTAAATTTCACTCCTGTACTTAGTGGCAGAAGAAATCTTTCTGCCTTTTCACTTATTTGGTTTTTGTTATGACAATAAAAAGGAGCATAGAATTTTGTAGTCCAGTTTTATCTGACCTGATTTCCTTTGCTCCAAAAAATGTCTTGTGCTGTGTATGATGCTTAATGGTTGAATCCTGAACTACTTACGCAGTCTGTTCGAACAGAGATGGCATTAAAGATGGATTCTGACTTAATAGACTCGATAGGGGGCTTTATACCTATGGAAATGGTGGTGAAAGGTACATCCATATACAGTCTTCTCCACGTGCTTTACATCTTATCGGACTTATAAATCAAAATGAATGAAAATAAAATAGTTTCTGTATGATTGACACAAATTCACTCTTTTACTGCAATCGAATTTTCTGAGCATGAGTCGTTTGCTCTGGACTTTGGAGCACCTAAAGTTTCTGTATTAAGATTTAGATGTACTATAGAGATGCATACTGGTACAACTACAAAATTTGTAGAAAAATTTAAAGAACTGCCATACATGATTAGTGAGGGACTCATTGGACCCTGCTCCAAAAATGTGCTATCATATGTAGAAGGGATCGCTTCTGATGGCTAGTCCACTTACACTTTCCAGGAGCTTTTGAACTTATTACTGATGAAAGCAAAGGTGGTTCATGTCTATGGATTACAAAGCGCAGTGGCATGCAATATTGGCCCAGTGCAGCAGAAGAGGCAAAATACCAAGTGAAATCCTCAAGTTCCACAAGAAGATTTTTGTACAAAGGACCAGTGAATTTGCAACTTCCTAATAATTTTGAGAAAATGTGAGTGAAGATAATTTGGGGCTACCATATGTGTGTACATAATTGAACTGTTCAACCAGAGTAGTGTTTAGCTTCTTAAAGCGTAAACCTGGACTGCTTCAGTATTCCGTAGGTACCCTAGAGACTCCCTCTCCTGTTTATTTAACAGAAGTTATCAGCTACAGTACGTCATTGCTCTTGTATAAGTGGAATGACAAATTGCCATGATGAGTTTAGGCTTGATGGTCTTCCATCTCTATCAGGCTTCTAGACAAAATTCTTTCACAGTTTGACCATTTTATGTCATTTTATATCATAACAGCTTTTCTTTTCCTGGTTCGATTACCAGGGTAATGGGTACAGCTTGAAACATATCTTAGCTAAGAATGATTTCATTCCCATCCTCTATTTATCTTGTTTTTCTTTAAACAAGCACAAAAGAGGAAGTCAGCTTTTGCAGAGTAGATCTGTGTCAATGTTCAATGTGGATGTGAACAGTGGACTTAAGTAATTGTAAGCAATGACTTACTACGCTTTAATGGGTTTGACATTTGTATCACTGCAATAGCCGCATCTATGCAATTATTAATTGGTCAAAAAATGAGTATGCTTTAGAATAATCCAATGATGGTTTTCCGCTTCTATATGTTTGGATTAATAGGTGTCAGAGCACCCTCCTTAAGCTGTTATGCTGGTTATGTTGATCCTTTAGTTCCAATTTTCTTTAGTGGATTTTAGATTTTTAGTTAATAACATGTTTTATTATCTGGTATTCTTATTGAATCCTGAATGGAATTTTTTTCTTAAGCTTTTCTTCCTGAGGAACAAAGTACTTACAACTTAGAAATTTAGTTTGGGAATATAAGCATTTTATCAATTGGAAGATCTATTGATGTACTTTAAATTTTTGTATTCAGCGTGGTTCACACCTTGACTCACAATTTCCGTGGTGCCACCCGGATTATAAGAATGCCTTTGAGGTTGCCAATTGCACCACAGCATGTCCTTGTGAAAATTGTATATGCTGGAGTAAATGCAAGTGATGTAAGTTCAAGGCTTCTTTTAAGAATATTAGCTTCTTCTCACCCTTTATGAATGGTATTCTTTTAATTTCAGGTAAATCTTTCTCATCCTCTTCTCATATGCGTAGCTCTGTGTTGGCTGATCCATTTGTAAAACTATGCTTAAAACTTCAACTTGAAATTTAGCTTTTCTATATGTTACTGTAGCAAACATCAAAAAGAAAATTGGATCTTTGTAATGTGGCTTATATACAATTGATAGGACTATCCCTTAATACAAGCCAACTAAGTTATCCTTTAACCAGCCTACGAGTCGATAGATGACTGATAACTCGGCCCCAAAGTTAGTGTTCCAATTTCTTGAGATGCTTGTGGGTATAACTGGTTTTTCCTTTTACTAAGAATCTTTTTTGCTCTTCAACTTCAGAAGTTTGTTATGTATTTGAAGGTTTTGACTCAGGATTCAGCTTGCATGTCAAAGTCTATACAGAATCAATTTGTATTTCTGATGCTAGCGCGTTTCTTGTGCAGTATTTAATAGAGAGAATTTATTAAAACTTCAGATATCATCATTTAGTAATTGCTCATTAGCTAATCTTTATTATCACTATTTGACAGGCCCCAGACTGTTAGATCTGTGTGACTCTGTTAGATATTAGGAGCGATTGTGAATACTTGATGTAGAGTCAGTATTCTAGCTTTTTTAATAAAAAAATCATGCTTTAAACAGGTGAATTTCAGCTCGGGACGTTATTTCCAAGGTGGAAAGGCAGATGTTGGGTCCCTTCTTCCTTTTGATGCTGGCTTTGAGGTCTGGGAAAAATCTATTTCTGTTGTCACATTTTGCAATATCCAATAATGCTGATTTTCTTGGCATAGTTTTGTGGTTCCTCTAGCAGCACCATATATTTGTTATACTCATAATGATATCTTCATGATTGACATGGCAGGCTGTGGGGATAATTGCTGCAGTTGGTGATTCTGTCAAGGACTTGAAAGTTGGCATGCCTGCTGCACTGATGACTTTTGGAAGCTATGCAGAATTTACAATGGTAAAATTATATTCCACAGGGATATTTCAATGTCAATGGCTGGTTTTGACTGTGGTTAATATCTTTCATAGCCTCTCGGTACTGCAAATTCATGACATGGAGATCCCTGTTTTATTGTAATAAATATCATATCTTTCTCAGGTTCCGGCAAAACACATCCTTTCAGTGGCCAGGCCAGATCCAGAAGTAGTTGCCATGCTTACTTCAGGGCTTACAGCATCTATTGCACTAGAAAAGGTCGGACTTTTATGCCATATAGCAAACTATGCTTTTTATTTCCTTTTGCAATTTTATTTGCTGGAGCTGTTGCTTTCGGTCATTTTTCTATTCTAAGTACATCAAGATAATTACCTTCAGACATCTGATCATGTCTCATATGCCATATTAAAATTTGTGTTTGCTCTTGTTGAAAATTTAGGCTGGACAAATGGAATCTGGCAAAGTAGTTCTTGTTACAGCTGCTGCAGGAGGGACTGGACAATTTGCTGTCCAGGTCTGTTTCTCATTCAGATTGATGCTATTAAATTAGTATTATTAGATCTATGACAATGTGATTTTGCAAGTATAGTAGGATTGCAGAGGTCAGTATCGAGGGAATGAGATATGACGATCTCTATCTGTAGTGTTTTTACATAATTTCAATTGATTGATGTCCAACAATTAGTCTATTGATAAGCTAACTTACTAAAGTGAAAGGTGCTGAAGAAGACGCCATGAATTAGGGAGTCATTAAGTAAGGATAGTTGGAAATAAAAATTTTGAAGAACACCTTGCAGTCATGTCTAACTCTTAGAGGTCCGCTTAACTGGCTTTCTATCTACATGCTTGCCAAGCTTGCTTGTCTACTTGAATGTTACTCCTAATCTTTTCTTTAGTAGGTGTATGATCTTGTCATGATCAGGTAATGTGATGTGTTTAATCATAATACGGTATCTATAGGGGTTTGCTTATGTACCCTTCTGTCCTGAGTAGTCAAGAACAATAAAAATTATACAGTCCTGCAAATTTAGGTGATTGTTATCCAGACTTCTGGCTATCTAGTTGTCTAATTTTCCATTGTTAGATATTGATTTTTCCAGTTGCAGACTTAGAAGAATTAAAAAATTACCTTAAGTTGCTTTTGCATATTTGCATGTAGCCTTGTGTCCTTGCATTCATGATTCCGTGTGTTTGCTAAAAGGGAAGAATTACACTGCAGCTTGCCGATATTATTGTTTCTAATATGTTAGCATTTTCTTCCGGAAGAGAAGAATCTCTTCTTTTTTAAACACAACATTGCGTGTGCTTAACTATGTTCCTCAACTGCTCACATAATTTTACACTACTAAGAGTCAGTTTGTCTATTGTGACCATTTCAGCTTGCAAAAGTTGCTGGAAATACAGTAGTAGCAACCTGTGGAGGGAGGGAGAAGGCCATGCTTTTGAAAGATTTGGGAGTCGATCGTGTGATAGATTATAAAGCTGAAGACATCAAAACTGTATGTCTCCTAAAAATCTGTCTCATCTGTTCGACTCTCCTTTTTGCACACAATGTGGGGGTTGAGAAATCAAAGACCCTGATTCATTCAAGTAGTGCAGCAAATTATTTGTCGATAAGTTCACTGTCACACACGTATCAGTAGAGAGTTATATTGATTAGGTAAAAGTAAATGAGCATAGTCATCCACATATGCACAGATCTATCATATCTACTCGTGCAAAATTAACATGTACACAAAACCCTGCAAATTCTCTTTACCTTCAACGTTCATTTTATTTTTGAAATGTAGTGCTACTACATGATCCTCCATGCAAATCCTTTTTGATATGGATCTACTTGGCTGGATTTGTAATCAATTCCTATCACCTATTCAATGTCTAAAGAATAACTTTAGCCTTTTGTCAAAAAGTCGTCTTTGCCCCTCCACTGGGCTCTGGCATCTGAATGCCACTGACATTATCTGCATTTTCATGTTACAATTTTCCCCTCCTGAAAAGAGGTGCAGAAGATAAAAAGGTGATGGTGTTATAGAACCTTGTTTTTTCTCATATGGGACACTCTGAAGTAAACAACAGTGTGCCTTAGTAACTGGTTTAGTTGACATTTTTGTATTTTCATACCATGTCTCTAGCTGCAGCCTTCCCTTGTTCATGAACTTTATGCAGTTTAATTACTATTTTCTATATTGTAACAATTCTTGTAGGATTATGCTTGGTGTCTAGACCGGTTTCTGCATTTTTCTCTCCTCTTGGGTTTAGTTTTTTTTAACTTTCATTTAAAATGAACTCATTTATCATGATTTACAAGATAATCCATGATACTCGAGTAAAATTTTATGTAATGAGCTTTTTCTCTATCTTTTCCAAATTTACAGGTTTTGAAGAAGGAATTTCCAAAAGGTGTTGACATAGTTTACGAGTCTGTTGGTGGGGAAATGTTTGGTCTTTGCTCGAATGCTTTGGCCATATATGGACGATTGATTGTAATTGGCATGATTTCTCAGGTATTGCCTCCTTATGTTGTTGACATCCATCTGGGCCTCTGATCTTTTATCACGAGTTTCTAGCAGTTCCAATGTCAAACTTAGCTATCTCGATTAGGCTGTGCAGGAGCTTTTACATTCTTGCTCTCACTTTCAGTGAGATACCAGTGAAAGGAATGTTAGGTTTCTGAAGTTTTTGTATAAGTCTCGTGTAGATGTAATGCATGGTAGAAGTTCTACTGCGATCACATTTCTGTGCTGCAGAGGGTCGCAAGACAGACATGAAGATGTTTTGCTTTGTATAATGAGGAATATTGGTTAGAGATGCTATAGAAATAAAGAAGACGGTGCAAAGAGTCTTTGTAGCAAGTGCTACGTGTTTTCTATCGACATGCATGTATGGTTTTTCTCCAGTGTCTCCTCCAGTTGTGGTCTGTTCCCTCAGTATGCATACTTTTCTAACATTCTTCATGCTTGAATATTAACTGTTGACGGTTGTACATAATTTTTAACCATTACAAAATTACTACTTTGATTGTAGTATCAAGGAGAGCATGGATGGACACCCAATAAGTACCCTGGACTTTGCGAGAAACTTCTGTCTAAAAGCCAAACTGTGGTATGTTTGATAATACTACCGCGTCAAGGACAGTGATTGTACTCTGCTGCAATAATTTTGTTCTTGGTGATGCGCCAACTATATATCAGGAATAAGCATGGACTGTGAATTCTATAGTTGTTTATGCCTTTCTCCCCTTGAACTGTATAATATGACATTGCCAATGTTGGCAGGCTGGTTTTTTCCTGGTACAATATAGTCACTTCTGGCAAGAACATCTAGATAGACTGTTTCAACTCTATTCCAGAGGACAACTCAAGGTACTGCTCTTCTTCTTTTTTAAAACGTTTCTTTTACTGGTGAGACTGGACTCTTCCATCATAGATCATGCTGAACTTACATTTTATTAATTGTAGATATTTGTGCCTTTCACACAATGCAAGGCCCTTGCTTTCCTGTTATCTTATTCATTTGGCCTTTTTTTTATATCCAATCCGTCACTGCCAAACTAAATCTGTAGAATCAGTTGGATGATTATCCCTGCGCCTAAGTCGCTATCGCTGCCAAATTTCAAAGTTCACCCAGACTTAATCTTCTAACTGAATGCAGGTGGCCATCGACCCAAAAAGATTCGTGGGTCTCAATGCTGTGGCAGATGCTGTTGAGCATCTTCATTCTGGTAAAAGTATTGGCAAGGTATGTTCATTTTCCACGAACTTTATGGATATTTGGGCACATCATTTTGCAAATTTCATTACCTTGTTTTTTTTTTTTTCGATGCATAATAAATTTTGTGAATATGAACAAAATCTTATTCCAGGTGGTGGTTTGCATGGATCCAACTTTCACTGATCAAGTAGCAAGACTGTGAAGTCTGATCAAGGCTGTTTGATTGTTTCGTTAATAACTGTCAAAGTGAATTACAAAGGGATTTGTTTGAAATAATGACTCAGATTGCATATCCTTCCAAGTGATTATTAGGGAACTGCAGTAAGAGACCTCCTCGAGAAAATAAATGTTAATCTTCAGCAGAAAAAACCAAAAGGCTACAAAGGAATTGAAGTGATAAATATGAATTGCCCATGGCTTTTTGCCAGGCGACAGACGCTGGTAAGACCCCTTTAGATATTCTGACAACCCTTTTGTGGGCATTCTCATAAACAGAACCGTCACGCAAACGATTACAATGTAAGGAAACATCATCTTTGATGTAAACAGATCAGTTGAAGTGTCCCATTTAACACCCTGTTTTTTGTTCAGCTGGGCGTTAATGACATGGTAGATCACTGTTTGATTCTTTTTACCACATAATGCTTTTGGTGTTCAAAAAGCTAGTGATGTTAATTGCCCCCACCGCCCTGATTAACCGCAAAATAACTTAGAATGTTTCAGACACAATGAAAGATGTGTCTTGTACAACTTTGATGGTGCAAAACGCAAGCGTGTTGCTGTTAATTTTAGATAGAATACTGCTGATACATACTGCTCCCATGACAATCAATGCCCAAGCACATAACAGGAACGCGTTGCACTCCTGTTCACTTTCTACCTGTCAAAACATCAAAGTAGTTACATTCCTGTGACTGGAAGAGCGCATGGTACATGTATTGAGGATGGAAGGCATTCGCAATTACACACAGCATGCTATTGATCAAGTCATTACCTCGTTGAAGCTAAGAGGGATGATAAACTCTGTGCAGTTCTGTTCACTTTTGGATGAACAGAATGTTCCACAACTTTCATTTATCGCAATGTTTTAGCATATTATCATGTGCAGATATATCTATTTTATATTTAATTATATAATGATGCCAGACTTAAGCTTTTTATGCCTAGTTGAACGAGACTAGTATACTAACTACTTAAGCTATATCTTATCTATTGTTTAGTGAATTACAATAATAAAGTCGGATATATTCACACCATATCATGTACTTTTTTAGTATAAATAATACATCAATGTAAGTCAATCTACAAATTCACAAACGCAAATGGTAAAAATATCTTGCGAAACTCTTACCTAATTTACTTTTGTTTGCTTATTTTATTTTATTTTTCCTCTATTTTTTATTTTTTTCTTTTTTATTTCTTTTTTCCCCTTCCATCATTCTCTAATAAAATTCTATTAAATAGCAAAATGTACTAAAATATCTAAAATACAAAAATACCTAAAATGTGTTATAAATATAAATTGATATAAATATATATCTATAATCATATATTGAATTTATATCATAAGATAGAATTAAAGTCGAATATATAAATAATACTAAGATTAAATTAAAAAACTAATTTTTTTAATATATTTTGAATTTTTTATATTATAGTTCAAATATATTTATATTGAAGTATAATTTCAATTTTATTAATTTAATAAGTTTATGATTCAAAAAAATAATTTTCTTATTATATATATTAAAAATCCTATCCATCTTTATCCCACCTCTTTACGGGATAATTTTATTCAGCTTATATGCTTCTCATATCCGATTTTATCATGTGTTGAGTAGACAGAAAACGCTCAATAGGATAAATTTTATTATATCCTAAATTTTATCTTGACCGCTAAACATAGTCTTAGGATATATAGGAATTGCTCTTGATAATCTCATTCCGGTAGATGTCTACTTTGCTGATGGTAAAACTTGTAACTGAAAGTGATCTATAGAAAATTAGATGCACACTTGTTGTACTGAACATTCTTTATATTTCTTTTAACCCTCTTGTCAGAAGCAATTGATGCAACAAAAGCAATCCAATTTTTAAGGAGTCAGAAGGAACAGTGTATTCTTACTTGCTCGAATCCGTTTGGCGCTTCTTGTTAAGTATTTGACATCTGCTTCCCTTTTCTCCTCTTTCCGGACTTCGGCTTCCTTCTTCTCCTTTCCATGGTCTTCTGCTTCCTCCTCGTCCTCCCCTTCAGCGACTTCTGCTTCCTCCTCGTCCTCCCCTTCAGCGACTTCCGCTTCCTTCTCCTCTGATTCATAGGCTCTGACGATGTGTACCTGCCAAAAGGCAAGCACTAATTTGTAGTAAAGCCAGCATAAAAGCTGAGGTGCTAATCTAAGTACTTCAAGATGGATGGTCAAAAATGCCCGGCAAGTGGCGAGCTGAGTGGTCACTATCTACAATACATCCATGCATGCCCGGGGGTTCAGAAGACTTACCTTAAACGTCAATGGCTGGATCAGTTGAAACACCAGAGCATCTCCGTCAACAAGATCATGAGCAATGGAGAAACCTCTCCACCCGCCACTGAGGCCATTCTTGTCAATGAGATACTTCGTCTCAAACTCTTCTCCATCCTCGTCCACGAGGGTCACGGTGTCGTCCCGGTGAGGGATATGCTTGTGGCAGAAGTTATATGGAAGGCTCTTGAAAACAGGGGAGACAAATCATCCATTAGAAGCACTGATAAATAGCTCTATCAGGTTCTTGTAGAGACTATTAGCCAGTTTTCATGCAAAGTCAGCTGCACGGAGGCCTATCCGAAACTTCAAAGCTTGTACCCTTTTTTCTAATTACAAGTCATTATCGCAATTTACTACACATCAAAGTTAAGGGGAGTCCCTCGCTACTACAAACTTAAAGCAGCTTATCAAGACTGCATTCACTACAAAAAAGTAGCTGAGGAACAGAAGTAGATCAATTACAACACGTCTCATGCTGCTTCAAAGTGGTAAGAGTTAGTGCTTATTGAACGCTTCCACTCTTATATTCATACCAAGAATCATTCAAAATCTTTTTTCCTTCAGACAAATCACAGATAACTATATCAAGAAAAAGCCACCAAAAACCCTAAGTTATGCCCATTATGAGACATTCACCCCAAAATTTTTTGTTAATGCAAAAAATCTCAAATTTGTACCCATGTGACATATTTATTCTAAACTTATATCATATGACATATTTGCCCCAAACATTTTTCTTGTTACACCAAAAACCTTAACTTGTATCCAAAATGTGTCATATGGATATGAGTTTAGGGTTTTTAGTGTCACCAAACTAATTGGAGGTAAATGTGTTATCCAGGTACAAGTTTAAGATTTTTAGCATTACAAAAAAAGTTTGGAATAAATATATCACAATGAGCAATTTAGAGTTTTTGGTGGTTTTTTTCCTAATTGTATCAAACCTTGAAAATACCTAGTTCCACTACTTGACCAAGCATCAATTATGCGATTTTCTTCTTTTCTTAGATGAATTCTCAACAAGCGGATGAAAATAATTCAGAATTTACTTGGACATATATCCGTATTAACTCGCCAGATCATTTCGTTTCTCATCCTTCACTCTTTCCAAGTCAAAGCAACGGTCTAAAGCATACTACACATGCTGCAGGATTTACAAATCGGGGCACGAGCATAGTCGATACCACACGACAATTTCCTCCATATCACATTCGAAGGAGAGTGCAAAAAAAGAAAGGGTCAATTTGCTTACTAGCCAAAAGCCTCCTGTGACATGGGACTGAAGCATGGGCTTGATAAAGCTTGGAAACTCTGCATCTAGGCTGGATTGAAGTTGCTCTGCTCTCTCAATGGCATATGTCCTTATCGCATCAGAAGCATATACCCTGTTCAACAGGTCTCTTCGCGAGTAGCTCCTACACGAAAATCAGAAACTTTAGATACTTCACTCGGGAATACACAATCGAATACTGGAAGAAAACCAGTGAGCTCTTGTCACTAACCTCCTCACTCTTTCCAAAGGGTTGATTGCAATTACCTGCAAAGGGGACCATATGTAAGAGGACCATACAACAACTTTCACGGACGCTTACATCATACAAACAGATTAGAATACCGTGTTCATGTCTGTACTACTTTAGTTATCACACTCCCTCAATCAAAGTTTAGCCTTTCGACCCTTTCAAATTAATAATGTTTCTTCCGATAATTAAGCATTATTCGATATATGGAACCAGCAGGACCGCCACTCTTGATGCAAAAAATTTCAACGAGTCTCTACCACAGTGGCGTTTCAATACCCGGATTTAACAGATGATTTTCTAAATCACTGACAAACCATCTCTAGAATCCTGTGAACAATTGGCGTGCTCATCACATTCATCACAGGAGCTCAAAAGTTGACACCTCTGTAAGCTACATAGCAGTAGTTGACCTATATACTTTTCCAAAATGTCGCAAAAGCTACTGTCCGAAACTTCCAACCATAAGCTGAAATCTTCACATTGAACATATCAGTTGAAAATGCATATCACGGTGCGCATCAAAAGAGGCCCTTTTCGTGGGATGGTTTAATCCTCCAGCTTAAGCTGAAGATTGCATACAAGCGCCGAGAGAGAGAGAGAGAGAGAGAGAGAGAGAGAGAGAGAGAGATCTTACTTCCTTGTAGTTAGGAGCAGGTTTGTTGGCCGTGCGGCTGGAGCGCCTCACGGGCTCGGAGGAAGGCTCCAGCTGCCTTCGAGGAGTCCGCATCTTGCTCTGCTTCACCTGCCCACGCAAGCAAAAGAGAACCACCCACAAGCCCACATGAAGCTACAGATGTAAAACACCTGCTGAAGCAATGCCAAAACACACAAACACAGACGAACACAGAGAGAGAGAGAGAGAGAGAGAGAGAGAGTACTGGGGTGGACTTGGGGGAAGCGGCGGTGAGGGCAGCCGCGAGCTTGTTGAGGCGGAGCTCCTCCATCCTCTTCTTGTTCTCTTCCATCCTCTGGCGACGGCACTCCTCGTAGTCCCTCTTCGACCCGACCACCTTCCCCATTTTTCCCCTTAGGAAACCTCACACTCCAAAACCTCCTCCCGTCGAGGGAAACCAATGGAAATGGAGAGCTTGTCTGAGAAGAAGAAGGAGAAGGAGAAGGAGAAGGGGGGAGAGAGAGAGAGAGAGAGAGAGAGAGTAGAAATGGCGTTTGGGCGCCCGAACGACAGAGCTGGTGAGGTGTTACTTTTGAACCTTTTTGAGTTCAAATTGCTCGCTGTCGTTTTTCACTTTCTTTAATGCCTTTCTTGCCATCGAATGATGGGGATAAAAGATGTCATGGGGACAAATCTTAAACAAAGATGTCACCTCTCAAAATAGGTTAGCGACCGACTTCCTTATAGAAATTAGCACTGCTTACACACATGGGTTTCCCGCTCAAAGTTCGATTCTATCTTTCGCATTGTGTTTGGAGAAAGTTGTAGTAGAATTTCTCGATAAAGCACTATATTAAGTCCAACCATTGATGGCGACTGGATACTTTTTTCCCGTTAAGTTCAACCAAAGATGATTAAGGGTATGTTTGTTTGTGTTTACATTCTTATTTTGTTCCAGGGCAAATAGAAAAACTATTTCTGTTCGGGAAGCATTTTTGAACAAAAGAACACGTTTGGTAAACTTTGTTCACGGAATAAAAAAAACAGAAACATGTGTTGATAAATTTGTATTCTTTTTTTGTTTCTTTTAATTTTTTAATATTTTTATTTTATTTTTCATTTTTTTCTTTCTTTTTCTTTTTCTTTTTTTTTTTTTTCTTCCTTGTGGCCGGTCCGCGGCCCTCGGCCATGGCCGGTGACCGGCCGATGAGGGTTGACGGCCTCGCCCAGCCACGGCAAGGCTCGCCGGCCCCCGGTGAGGTCGAGTCTCGCCATGGTTGGGCGAGGCTCGACCTCGCCTTGGCCGGGCGAGCTCGGGCTTGCCCAAATCCGGCGAGGCCGAGCCTCACCGGTGGCTAGGCAAGCTCGGTGACACCGGATCTGGGCGAGCCCAGCTCGCCCGGCCAAGGCGAGGCCGAGTGTCGTTGGCCGGCGCGAGGCTCGGCCTCGCCAGGGGCCGGCGACGCTCGGCCTCGCTGGGGGCCGGCGATGCTTCGGCGAGGTCATCGGCCCTTGACGGCATCGCATGCCCTCGACGGCCGGCCGCCGGCCATGGCCGAGCCGGAAAAAGAAAAAAAAAAAGAAAAAAAAAAAAAGAGGAGAGAGAAAAGTTGTTCTTTTTTTGTTCAAAAAAAACAAGAAATAACTTTTTTTCTTTTTTTTTTTTTTTTTGTTCGGGAACAAAAAAAAAACAGAATTTTGTTCAAAAACGAAAACAAGGAACACCAACAAACACTACCTAAGACTCCGATTGATTTAGTATTTACAATGGGCTTTAAAACTCTAAAGTCCCTCAGCCAAATATAAACACATTTAGTTCGTATTTTTACTCAACTTTGGAAAAATACAATTGCATCTCTAAATGATTCTAAAGGCCTTTAACCCAAAGCAAGTCTGGAGGTTATTTGGGAAGTTGTGTTCTCGAAATACAAGTCTTGGGCCTCGGTTACTGTTCATATTCTTCAAACCACCGCATGGAAAAGCTGATCGGAGGCCAATGATTGCCGGCTAAGGGGTCACGCATGTCGGCAACCGCCGCCTGGGGGTCACTTAACCCCAACAATTGCCACCAAACCTCAATTGATGCCTAGGTCGTGCGACCCCCAAGTGATCATCGCTTGAGTCGCGCGACCTCAAGCACCACCGCTTGGGTTTGCACAACCTCAGGTGATCGTCGCCTAAGTTGCATGACCTCAGGTGGCGATGCTTGGGTCACGTGAACCCAGGCAACAACGCTTGAGGTCGCACTACCTAGGCAACCATCATCTAGGGTTGCGCAACCTTAGGTGAGACCTCCGATGGCTAGATCCGGCCACTAGTGGTTGAACTCCAAAAAAAAAAAAAAAATTGCTAAATGACATCTAAGTCAAAGTTATCTCCCAATGCACTTTAAAATTATTCACTCAATACTATTTGCATTTTGGAAAATATCTTTAATCCAAAATTTTGCATTTTTTCAAAGATATTCCCCCAAAGCTAAACCAAACGAGGCTTAAAATTTGTTTTTTGTCGCCCTAGGGTAAGCAAGAAAGAGATGAGAAAGAAATTTGAGTTCGTCAATCTCAAGTAACACTTACTCGAGCACACTATGCTGCCAAAGGCAACAAAGTATTCCATTGCCTTGGGATATGTTAAAGGTGACAAAATTTTAAAATTTGTATCATCGCGCCTAACTTAAGGTAACAATACCATGATTATTGCCACAAGTTTAAATTATTGAAATCAATGGCGATAAAGTATAAATTTTATGGGAGTCCTCGATTATAAAAAAAAAAGTATAAATTTTATGCTGAAGTTTGACCTAAGGCGATGAAACTCTGTTTGGTCTCCTTTGGGAAACCTACAGCGACAAAAGTAAATTTTGTTGCCTTCGGTTGATTTTCCTGTGGTGATTCTTCTTTCATTATTTAATTTCCTAACGAACACAAATAATGCTGCAACTTTGTACGATGCTAACTCTAGGCGTCATAAGTTTTCAATCAATCATTTAAATACCGTAACTTCTGAAATTGATCATTCAACTAATTTCAACCACTTTTGTTTCCATAAAATCACATGTGACATTATTTTAGAATAAATAATTCGACATGTCTTGTCTAAGATGTCGACACTCAAGATATTGATCAAATGAAGTTATTTAGCAATAGGAATATGCTCAAAATTCAAGAATTGGGTTGAATTCGCTCCTTATACCAAACCATAAAACCTTAAATCTTCCTTAAATGGGGCCTTTTTACAAAACCTTTTTCTTGCCATTATCCCTTTGCACCAGCCACGTCGCATGATTTAACATTAAATTAATGCCATATAAGATTTACAGGTACTGAAAATCGTCGATGTAACTTAAGTGAACCTTTTAAAAAAGTCACAACACTTAATTGATCACTTAAAAAGTCAGAACACCAAAATGTGAAAGTTATAACACTATTTGTGTCATTTTGCCATTGCACTCCATGAAATTCAAGTTTAATTTCAGACCTCCAAAACAATTAAACAATCAAGTTTGGGCTAACCTTCGTCTGGTTTTTTATTTCTTTCCTGATAAATATGAATTACTTGTATTTCATGATCATAGGCATCGGGATACTTTTGTAGTCTCTATGACACTATCCGTACAAAACAAATGATTTTTTTTTTTTTGTTAATACCTCAAATTAATTTTTTATCAAAACTCAAAACTCTTTGTGACAATTTTACCCTTTATTGGTTGTCATTAAATTGAACTAGCACCACGAAAAATCATAAACTAGGATAATTGTGACAATCGGAAGTTAAAACCGCAAACTGGTACACTGGCCAACTATCCGTGGTGGCTTTGCTGGATAAATATTTCATTGATCATTCCCTAAATGTGAGAGGTTCGAAACACAGTGGAGGCGCTTGGTGTCTTAAGTATAACGTCGGGGTGGTGGGTCCTCCGCTAGTGCCACCTCGGGTTTACCTCGCCGGCTATCGGCTGTACGGGGGTTCTCGGGTCACAAAAAAAAAAAAAAAAAACTATCACGTGTCATTTAATTCAGTAATTTGATAATAAAATTTAATAAAAAATAAATGAAAATAAATTTATCACATGTATATCAGTTTGAGATTATAAATTTAAAGTAGATTTATCATAGATATATTAATTTAAAATTCTTCATTATATTAATTTTTTTTATGTACTTTTAATCATGTCAATCACCCGTTTGCAATCTCTGGTGGTAAGTTCCCTTGAGGCTAGAGGACAACCATGCCTTTGAGATGAAGTTATGCAGCAGCACGAGCAGTAACTTCATTGTACGTTGCTGTTTAAATTGTCAATCATTACCCTAAACCGCAAAATCCTAAACCCCAGTGTCTCTCTGTCCTAGTGATTGGCCTGAAAACCAGCGATTCTCAAGATACTCAAATCTGAATAACCTTACGATATCTCATGTTGGGAAGTGCTCTGTGATTTTTGAAGGTGAATAAATGGTCTCTTGATTGAGACAGCTGTCAATCAGTTCCAGGTCTAGGTGATATCCATGCACGGATAAAACTAGATGTTGTTCACAATGCTTCACACCTCGTACCAAGATAGTAATGACGAAATCCTAACAATTACCAGTGCATCAAAATGTGACGCAACACAAGAAATAAATCCTAAAACTTATAGTAAAATTGCAATCGAAAATTAAAATTTTAAACTGCAGATAATTCCTCAAACTTGTCAAATTAGTGTAAATAGCATACTAAGCAAGCAAGCCCTGCAATTAGTCCACATAGGGTACATATTGTCTAGAATGGGTGTTGAACAATTGCTCAAAGTGCAGTCACAGAATTTGTTCATCGAGTGAAGTAGAGCAAAAGATATTGAGAAGCAATTTCTTCTTAACTGGGATAGCATAACCGGTAGAACACGGCATACTTTTCACTCTTTACTGGTGCGGAGATAATACCGGGTTTTACAGAGGAGCAAGCCAACCCTGCAAATCTTCTGCTCTTGTTAAGTTTAGACCGTGTAGCTTCGCGTATAGGGCACACAGAGAACTGAACTGAGTCCCAACTATGTTCATTATTGCATATTCTCTTAGACACTCGGGCAACCATATATACACTGATATGGCCTAGCATTCTCATAAGACGCTGTCTTGGTGCATGACCATTGAGGCCAATCTTCTCTGTGTGGCTATTTTCCTGATGCTGCGGATTGTCTTCACTATCAGGCGTATCGTTTGCCTGACGAGAAGCACAGCCATCAAGCCAACAACCTACACGATGATTCCAAATCCTATAATCTGGTAGATCAAATTGTTTTCTTGAGAGGGTGTGAAGGCTGCTATTGAGAGACCATAGGCGACACCATTAGAATCCACATGAAAAACCTATGCCTCAAAGGGAGGCCACTCGTGAGTAATAGGATGATGCTGAGGGATGCAAGAAAACCTACTGTGTTAACAGCCAAGAAACGCGAGTATCTTATCGAATAATTATTGGCCATGATGGAAAATCCTGTAGTGTGTGGATTTGGGCTGTCATCCTCAGTAGTGTCTTGCCAAAAACCACCCGGAGGTTGACACCAACTTGGAAGGACATTGTTGCGGTCAAAGATGCTACAACCATCAGCGCACTTTTTTTCCTTTTGAGCCAATCATATTGTTTCTTGAGATTCTTCTTCCAATCTTTTCGCTGCATGGGGAATGTGATACTCTGATCATTTGCATTTGGAGGTAAGGCTCTTATCATTAAGGGTTCGATTTCACTCGTACAGAGAGCATTAACATTTGCGCTCCTCACTTTGGCTTCACAAAAATTGTTTACGTTGTCAATGTGCCTTCCAGGTATTCCGCTCTGTGATGAAACGTCATATGCTACCGGATTCTTCCGATTCAAAAAGTCCATTTCTACTGCTACACAAGACATCAAGAAATTTATTGTCTGCTTGGATTGGCGATTGGATGCATTAAGGGACTATATGATAAGACAACCTGAGATTATACCGGTCGGATTAGGGAGATACAAAAGAGAAGACAATTATAGGTGCTTAAAATTATAAGATCGAACTAGTGCATTTCTACTTACCTCAGTTTGCTTATCTGTAATAACCAAGTGCAATATAATGTCACCATCATTGTTCTTCAAATTAACGAACTCATTATCTCCAATATTCTCCACCAAAAGCTTCAGAGCTTCCAAATTATTATGCTTCACACATAAATGCAGTATAGTCTCACCATGCTCCATCCTATGACGTGCTGCATCGGGTTTTCTCAGACCAGTTCCTTTAAAACATCGATTCAGCCTTTAACTGCTGCAACGTGAAGAGGGTTCCTACCATATTTGTCCCGAGTGAAGCACATATTTGCGTTGATGCTCAACAATTTCTTTACGACTATAAGATGAACTTTTGCTGTAGTGAGGTGCAGGGGTGACAATTTTTGAGAATCCGGCTTGCCTGCAAGCTCGACTTTTCGATCCAGAATCTCGTCAACGAATTTATTATGTCCAAGCATTGCTGCTACATGTAATGGGGTCCCATTGTAAGACCACATGATACATCTATCAAGAATCAGTGGATTGTCTTTGAGCAAATCAAGGAAAGAAGTCACATCTCCTTCAGCTGCTGCTTTGTAAAGCCTGCTCTCCATTTTCGCTCCTCAAGCTCTGAAACGTATCCGAGCTTCATAAAAGGGTTTTGCTTGTAGCATTTGGCTGTAAGATGGCCAGGAAAGTCAACTTCTTCTGGATGGAACATCAACATCCTTAACAAAAACCATCGTCTGTTGACATTGAAAATTCTGGATATTTGTTGAACAAGTCATCAGCCCAAAAGAAATTGTAGGGACTCATCACTGATTAGTGAGAAGCCATTCGATTTGAGTCGACAACTTCTTCTATACGCTCCCACAGCAAGTTGATAGAAGCATTAGACTAGAATACGAAATTATTAACATGACACATGTTATCCGAGGAAGTTAGAGTCAACAAAGACTTGGATTACATTATCAGCTGAACCGATTAATAGTCATTAATTTTCATGATTGAGTTGTTCATAGCATTACATCAGAAATCCAAGGAAACTGGGAGAAACCGTAATTTGTTCTTTCTTTAGGGTAGAGATGGCTACAATGACTGTTGAATACATTCATACAGGGCGGAGCATCTTTGACCAGTATAGCATCCAGTCCAATGCCAAAAACATTAGGAAGATCGGTACATTGTATTCTTATGGTTGCTGGCATGTGCCTAACTGCAACCAAGTTCCTTTATATGTATACCGTTAAATGCGATTTAGGTGTTCCGGGTACATAAGGCCCAATAGTCAAAGGGGACGCGGGACAAGTTAAATTATGGCCTGAGGTTTTAGCACATAGCAGGGCCTACGGCTTGGTCTAAAAAATTGAACATCGTTTCGGTGACTTAACGTTCTAAAAAATCATTATATACCATAACATAAAGGTCTGAAGTTCCATTTGATTCCGAGAGTTCTAAGTACGGTTGTGGGTTCTGAGACTTTTTCGAGGGAAAGTTTGACTGAAGTTATTTGTTGCGTCGGAATGCTTGCGATCCCTAATCTAATAATGTGCAACTTGAATTAAAAAATCATAATGGGTGTCTAAAGACTCGTTTTGACTAACAGAACCCATTTGTGACATTTAAAATGTGTTTTATGCGTTGCATATTATCAGTCAAACCTTGGTCAACTGTCCATCAACCCTGGATCTAGTTTGAAGATTTTTAAAAATGGGGCCAATATTTAAGGTGTCAATAGATTTATTTCAGTTCGCAGTTCATGTGGCTAAATATGAGTAGTTATTAAAAGAATGGACAAGGAAGAAATTATTGGGATTTTAAAGCTAAGGAACACTTTGTCTCCATGATTGATTTAGAAGAGGAAAACAAGAAAAGGCAGTAGCGGAAAAACTGTGTTAAAGCATATGAGTGTTTGCCACTTAGGCCGAACCAAGCAAAAGAAATAGTAATGGATAGCCAGCACTTTTCTGTGGATACTTCTAAAGCCGATCAGATTTTTCACATGTTAATAAAAGATAGGCAGACACAAATGCTTGAAGGTCATGAGATACTAACAACAGAGGAAACAAAGAGCAGAAAATATTGGAAGTGTCGCCATTTTTGGAGCCACGACAATAACAAATTGTATTGTATTCAGAAATGTGGTCTAAGGAGCAATTCGGGGCGGGCAATTGAAATTTGCCGACAAAAGAATAGAGGGGATGGGTGTTGATGAAGACGCATTCCGTGAGTATTGGTTGTAAGCGTTTTTTTAATATGGGCTACATTAATTGATATTATAATTTACTATTTTACAGGATTGGTCTAATAATGTGAGATAGAAAATTTCTTAATTAGTCTAATATGGGGCTGACTAATATGGGCTTAGTTGAGCTCGACTCCTAATGAGAGGCCTTGGCTTGAAATTTTATAAATAGTGCTCAATTCTCTAATCTTGACGCACAATTATCCTCACATAATGAGTGTTTACAAAATGCTTAAGGTGAGGGATAGTCTCATGAGCCAGTGATACAAATGACAATATAGGAGAAGCACTTGAGCTTTAGATCGTCGCGGTCTTGCATCAAGAACGATGGATTCCAAATCAGGTACATAAATTTCTTTACTTGATTACGTATATGTTATTGATTATAGTTATAGAGATGTTGGGGTGAGCTTTCGCAACTAACATGTGGTATCAAAGCAATTATAGCCCAAAACTCGAACATATATTTTTATCCCTTTTACGTGATTTTTTGTGCAGAAAAGATTAATTTTGATCATATAAATGGAAAGAGCTCATCGAGACAAGCAGATTGGTGGGTGGCATGCCTCTAGGAGAGGTTGCATGCGTGGCCACGCGCCTCTGGGAGTTGGCGCGCATCAAACACGAGCCGCCACGTGCTCCCACGAGCCTTCACACGCGGCGATGGCTTGTGCGTGTGTTAGGGATGACATCTTAGTGACGTTAGTGATTGGGTGACTCGATCCATTGACTACCAACTTGACCCGACGTTGACCTTCGACTCAACCCAATTAACCCAAGTCGAGTTTGACTAGTTGCCCACCTCACTCGGTTCTCTATCGATCAAACTAGTCAACCAGTTGGACTGGCAGTTGACCGTTGACCATTGACCAATCGGACCGGCAGTTCAAACAGGTCCAAGCAGGCCTACGTGTGCGCTACATGCGCCGTGTACTCCGGCCCTACGTATGGGTGAGTTCAAGCTCCGATTTAGGCGTTCTTGGTATCCATGTGCTTGTATGAGGATGCTTTACAGTTTACACCATCAAATATTTATTTTTTATGTTTGATGATTTTATGGATGTAAAAACACGTACGAAACCTTAAATTTGCATATTTTTAGGGATTTCTTGTGATTTTGGAAATACAAGTGCTAGCTCACATGAATATCATCATATAAAGAATGTGTAAAGTGCGATTCATTGATAACATGTATAAGGTTCGACATGTATTAATGAATGAAGTAATGTAATTGATGTGATATGTGATTTTAGTGACAAATTGCTCCTTTCATCAAGTTTAAAATCACATGTAAATGGTAAATGTGAGACATAAAGTTTATATCCCTAGTATGAGAGAGTTTCAATGATTAATGTGACATCCCGAATTTTCGACCCGTCCCGAATATACGAAATGGGCAACTCGTCGACGCGCCGATGGTCATTTTTCTCTGAGCTGATCACTCACGAGTTAACCAATTTATTGGGTGAAGCCGTTAAGGGATATAACCGCGGTAAAATCCCTAAAAGCTACTCAATAGGTCGGATCGGACTAAAATCGTGTTCGGTCGATTTTAACCACGAAATTGAATTCGGTTTCGGGAATCGGACATTCGAGCATGTCACGGTTCATTTATAGGACGTCGTCTTATCCTTCCGAGGAATTTTCAGAGATTCCGAGAGTTTTACGGAAAATCGGTTCGGACGCCGCAGAAAATTAACGGGAATTCGTACGGACCGAATTTAAGCAAGTTTTTGACTTCCAAGCCGAGCCTTTGGGTATTGAGGACTTATAGAAAATTGTTCAGGCTTTTCCCTTAGAAATTTTGGACGTCGATTTGGGAAATTGAAGTCCAAGATTGAATGAATTTCGGAGCTTTGAAGGGGGATGTATTTTTGACATCAAAAATTGGATTTTATGGGAAAATTTTATGCTAGAAAGTATTTGGGGCATGAGGATATACATGTAGACTTTGTGGGCCAAAGCAATGATGATTTAGATATTTATTTTGGATTTTTGGTCTCTCTCATCAAGCCTTCTCGGACAAGTTGGTCTTGCCGACTTCATTACCTCCCTTTCACTTTGCTTTGCTTTCAATTCTTCATCCCTTCGAACAAGCTTCTTCAATTCTCCATCTTTCACCCTTCTCTGCAATTGCCGAAGACTCCACCGAAATCCCCAGTCAATTTCAGCAGTTTGTTGACCGCGAGCTCCACACTCGAACGTCCACAAAGCCCGTTGGTTGACCGCATGTAGCCCCAGCTCCACGCGTCTTCATTTGCTGCTGAAGCTGCCTCCGTTCGTGATTTTAGCCACGCGGTCAACAGCGAAGCTGTTACCCTCGCGCCTGCGGATCCATCAAAGAAGACCGAAGTCCACTTCTTTCCTCCAGCTTGTTCGGTCAAGATTTTCTCCAGCAAAGCCCAAAGATTTCTCACCGAAGTTGCTCTTCGTCCACGCGTCTCCGTGGTCAACCTCTAGCCGCAAGCCCTTCTCGAAGTTGACCCTGCAGCTGCCAACTTCGGCCACGTCTTCAGTGCCAGAGTTTCTTCGAGTCAGCTCCTGCACTCCTTCGAAGACCCGCAAATCCGTGCGCCAGTAGCTCGCCCCATCTCCACGTTATCTTCAGTCCAATGAAGTTAGTCTTTGATCCAGTCTTTTGAAGCCCAGATCAAGCTCAGCCCAAGAATTTCAGTAGGCCTAAGCCCAGAAGTTTCTGCGGGCTTGTAAAGTTTCTTGGCCAGCCCCGGTAGGCGCATCGTCACCGCCGAAATTTTGGAATTTGGCCGCCATCACGTCGTCGTCGCGGTTTTTGATATTCGCTTTGCCAAGTGAGTTTTACTTTAACGCTTCTTAGTTTCCAATTATACTTAGGATTGGTTAGATTTAATTAATTGCAATAATTAGGTGGTTAGATTAATTTAGATAAATTAAATTAGAGACTTAATTATACATGTTAGGTGGTTAGAAATAGACACTAGCAAGTAGACATGCCATGTTATTTATTGAACGAGTCTCGGTAATTTTCCGGGCTCGTCTTGGCTTCCAATCGGCATTTCGGGCCTAAATTGGATTTTTAATATTTATTTATTTAATTTTCGAAATTAATTATTTAATTAATTATTTTTTTTGGAAATTCAACCGGGATGGCCGATGACCGGAATTTCGTGCGATGATCGTGGTGCAGTCCGTTTATTTAATTGAGCTTTATTTTGTGTTAAATTGATTTATGAGTGATTTTAGGATTTATTCCTAAATTGAATAATCTTTGGTTATTAATTGAAAAATAACCGGGCATCGGTTGACAATGCCAAAAAATGTTTTGGTAGACTACAGAAAATGTGGGATTTATAGAAAAGGAAACTATTCTATTTTGGCTAAGGCCGATTGTGTACCCACACACGATATTTTATCGAGTATCTTTGATATCAACAAATTAAGCCAAGATATTATGAAATTGAGGAATTTAATTACGAGGTGCAATATTGTTGGCCATAGTTGAAAGGGTCGGGTGGGACCGTAAAGCCATTAGATCTTGAAAGGGTCGGGTGGGACCGTAAAGCCACTAAATCTTGAGAGGGTCGGGTGAGACCGTAAAGCCACTAGGATCTTGAGAAGGTCGGGTGGGACCATAAAGCCATTGAATCTTGAGAGTGGCATCTAAAAGGGCACGTGGGCTCGGTGACTTGACGCATCACTTTGGTGAACTAGTGCCTTAGAGAATGCGCACGGCCCATGGAATTAAGTGAGGCATCTTGGAAGAGACACGTGTGGAACCGGTGATTTGATGCATCACTTTGGTGAACTAGTGCCTTAGAGAATGCACGTGTGCTCTGTGACATGTAATCGACTAGTTCGATTTATTCTGAGTGGTTGGGTGCCTATTATAAATTGTACGATTTGCGGTGTGGAATCGAGGCCAAGGTAAGTCCTCCGACTCGTGCGTATTTAGGCAGCCCATAGTGTATTGGCTTACTAATCGGGTCTTAGGGGGTAGAACTTGCCGAGACGTGGTCTCATTGGTTATTGAATAACCATTTCAGTCCCTAGTTGTGGCGTACTTGGATGTTGAAGGTCTCGAAGTCCCGGTGCAGGCCTCTGAAGGCTCCAGTTGGAGTGTGGAGATTGATGAAGAGGAGGATGGGGACCCTTAACTTGTAGAACCCCGCTTCTGTTTGTAGACCTTGTGTTTTTAACTGGCTTAATGTGAATTGGACTTAATAGTTCACTTTGTATATATGTGCACTGTTTTGCAATGTATATAAGAGTGAAGGTTTGAAATGTAATCCTACTGTTCTATCCCAATGTTTTATTGTTTGGGGATTTTATATGCTTCTGCTTGCGCAATAAAAAGAAAGGGTCGGCGATACGTAGTCCTGGGATATCGCTTTTATAATCGACCAAGGTAAGGGATGGGTGCGTGCCCGAGGGTCGGGGTGTGACAATTAACTTGGGTTGTGATAGTTAAAGTGGCACACTTGATTGAGTTTGAGAAATATCGGTTTCATATTGTGGTGGGATGTCTCATGTACTAATGCATGGTTATGCTCCCAAAGAAGGTGATTGTGTATTAATTCATTGAGTGATACATGTATAGTATATGGTTGAAGAGTGATTGATCCTAGTGGGTTATACACTCAAAGGTGATTATTCATGAAGGTTGAAATAGATTCTCATGACCATTGTCATGTGGAGAGTATACAATTTCATATCATGTATTCTACCAAAGGTGATTATATGATGATTTATGTAACTCTTTGAATGTGTACTTATGCGATTTTAAGTTACATAGTACTCATATGATGTCAATTATATACATTACTTGTTATTTTAATCACATTATCTGTAATTGATAACTCCATAACTATTAAAGCTCTTACTAGTTCAAACTTTAAATAATGGAAAGATGATTTTATGTTTGAGATGGAGTTGACAGATGTTCATATTGCTATTATAAGGATAAGCCGGTGGATCACAATGCTAACGATACAAAATCCTAAATATTATATTTTGTTGCTTGGGAAGAGAGCAAGTGAATTTGCTTATTATCAACAAAGCAATCCATTTATGAACAATTAAAGAGTGGTTTGTTAGTTGACTGCACCGCTAGACAAATGATGGAAGCCTTGGTAGCTTGGAACCATGCCTCCTCTAATGCCAAGATTGTGACACATCTGCAAGGACTCTTCAGCATAAGGTATGATATTCTGATTAGATCAGGGATTACATCCTAAGGATGGTAGACTTAAAGTCTAAAAATCATACTCATAAAGGAACTCATAGAACCATTGATTGTCCTAACAATCTTCTGGGTCATAAAATAGAATCCTTTAAGAAGAATTGGTGAACGTTATTTCTTTTTTAAAAGAAAAGTCACATAAAGATAGACTGTGGCAAATATATAAAACTTGGTTATTCAAGCGTGAGCCTACAGTTAATGATTTTTTAACATTCGTTTATGAATCCAATTTGTATCAAGAGCCTCTTCAAATTCTTGGTGGATAGATAGTGGAACAAATTATTTGTTGCATTTACCATACGGAGATTCATAAATTGAAAGAAGCCAATTATGACAAATCATAGCTCACCATGGGAAACAATGATAAAGTCGATGTTGAGTTCGTAGGAGATATCATTTTAATTATAAATTCTGGTTTTAATCTAATAATAATAAACACATTTTATGTACTTTCCTTGAAATGGAACTTCATTTCCATATCGTGTTTAGACATGTGTGATACTTTTTTTGAAATAAAGAATAATGCTATTTTTATGTTTTTCTTTTTTTTTTTCAATTCAAATAAAGTTGGGTGTTGCAATTTGTCCAATGGATTGTACAGATTATGTTTAGCTCCTAATGATATATACATCACTTATATGGTTGAAAATGCTATTTCCAAAAGATCTCTATCTATAGAACAATTTCATGCATTGTCTAGACTGTTATAAAGGCAGGATGACTATAATAAAAAAAAAAAAAAATGCAATATGAATGTCGCGACCAATTTTTTTCGGGTGTGAACCACCTATGATTTGGCTAATGGATTGTTAAACCTAAACTTAACTCGGGCTCTCCCAAGCCCATACCAATTCGCGACTTAGGTTTGGGTTCTTAACATGCAAATGATTTTCAATTAGAGTCGCCACTAATCTATTTTGGTGGGTCGATTAGAAACCCAAGTAAAGTAACGGGAGGTTTACTTTACTCCTACGAACCAGAGACTATGGGTACGGGGACTTGGTTACACTAGATTTCTCTAATGCCCTTTCGGTACCATTCTTTTATTTTCAAAAATTCTTTTGCAAGCAGCTTAAACTGATTTTAAATCTAATTCCTTAACATGTAAGGTGATCATACGAGTGCGCAAACCACCAATTTAACATTCAAGAAAACAAATAAAATAATGCAGGACTTACCTCAAAGCAACGAAAGCATCTCGCAATGTTAAATTAAAATTCACATCATCAACCCTAGATATGATTTCTAATTAACACGCAATTTCTTTTTTTGTTTTCACTTTATTTAATGGGAACTTAATCTATATGCAATGCATGCTAGTAATCTAATATGACATGGCGACATGACCTAAATTGCATGACATGGCAATATGATCTAAATTATATGACATGAATAGCATAAATCCTAAAGAAATGCAATAATTAAATGCAATCTAAATGACCTAATTCTATTGACAGGCAATTTCTAATTAAATGGGCCTAAAAAAAACTAAATGACGTGCATTTCATTTAATCTAATCCTAAATAACATGTTCATGACATTTTTTCTTTTTCTTTTTCCTAAAAAATGCAATTTACCCTAAAAAAGGAAGTAATTTATCCTAAGACATTTTTGGATTTTTTATGAAATTCGAAATTATAAAAGGTGGAAATTATCTACCTAAATTAAAACGTCATCTAATTCGAATTAGGAATGAAATTATGTCAAATCCTAATTTAAACTAGAATGTTATCCTAACTTAGAAATCCCTAACTTAAATGCAATCTACTTAAGATTTTTTTTTATCTAAACTTATAATTAACTAGGAAATAAAACTTAACATGCAATCTTACCCTAATATGCAATGACGTGCAAAATATGCCTCCTAATTCTACATGACATATGCATGATGATTTTTTGGTTGTTTTTCCTTTTCCTCTTTTTTTTTTTTTTAATTTCGAAATTAATAATTGCCAAGTAATTAAACATGCAATCCAAGTTAAAAAATAAATCTAGCAACCTAAACTAGTTGATAAAATTTCAATTCTAAACATGCAAACCCTAATTCTAACCTACATCTTTTTGATTGATTTTTTTAATTAATTTAAATGACACCACAGCAAATCAAGCAACATTGATACCCAAATTGACGAACCATATCTCGCGCATGAGATCGGGTTGGCCAATTTCACAAAAATCACGAATCGGATCTCGGGCGGGAGATCGGATTGGCAATCTTTTAAGTAATTGCGAGTCGGATTTCGGGCGCGAAAATCGGACTCGACAATCACTAAATTTCAAGGCAATTTCATATCATGCAATTTCAATTCCACATTAAAGGGTAATTACACTAAAAAACAAATAATATGGGATATCAATAATAAAAAACAAAAGATAAATAAACAAAAGAAAAGAAAAATAAAAATTACCTAATTTTTGCTTTTTCCTCTTTTTTTTCTTTTTTTTTTTTTTTTTTTTTTTAAGAAAGAAAAAAAAAAAGATAAAGCTGATGGCCGGTCGGTGAGGGGGAGCTCGGTCGCCGGCTAGGGTTTTGGCGAGGGCGGGAGCGGCGCGACGGCGAGCGGGGCAGCGGACGGGACCGGGGGGCTTCGGATCGGCACGGGCGACGCGGTCGGCAGATCTGGTGGTGTCGGGACGGCGCGAGCGGTGGTGCTTTGCCGCGGGGCGCGGACTTCGCGGACGGAGAGGCGGCGGCGACCGGTGGGCTCGGCGTCCGGATCTGGTGCAGGCGACTCGCGGCGTGGCGGAGGCGAGCGGGCGAGACGCGGTGGTGGCAGGGCTTCGCGGCGGCGCGGGTGCAGGTCGCGGCGGTGCGGGCTTCGTGCAGCGTCGGGGTGGCGTGAGGCGCGGGCGTCGGGCTCCGCGGCAGCCAGGACTTCGCGGCGGCGCGGCTTTGCGACGGCGGGGCTCGGCGTCGGGCGCGCACGGACGAGGCAGAGGCGGCGGGTCGCGGGCCAAAGGCGGGCGGCGTGTCGTCGAGGCTCCGGCGAAGACCGGCGAAGACCCCCTGCGAGGAAGATGAACAGTCGCGGGGGGTTTTTCCCTTTCTTTTTTACTTTTTTTTTTACCAACTCACTTTTCACCTTTTCTCTTTTTGTGCTTTTTTTTTTCACGGCAAGAGGAGCCCCCAAAAACTATCGTACGCGACCCTTTTATACACCAAAAAAAAACGTACTTTTGTGGTATATTTCATTGCCAATTTTGCTCGCGTAAAATTCCATTGAATATATCGTTTCACCCAAGCAATATTTTTTGCATATTTGATAAAAAAAATTCCCTTTTGCACAAAAATGCATCTCTCAATGTATATTACCTAAATCTATGAAAAATCTTAACAAAATATAACAAAAAATTAAATTTTCCTAAACCACATGCCACGTGACTTTTTTTATTATTTAGCAAAATGAACCTCAAAATTTTAGGTGTGAACAATGAAATTCTGACTTATTGGAGGTCATTCATAATAATTTTAGTGGACCTTATAAGGTAAAGTTGTGTGGAAATTTTTATTTTAACACATTCATTAATGATTATTTCTTCTGTACTTGCTTAAGTAAAAGTCTAAATATCTTCATAAGTTCAAGATTTTTTTGAACAAAAATCAAGAAATAGTTTAGATAAGTTTTAAAGGTTGTCAAATCTAACCATGATGGTGAGTATTTTAGATAGTATGGTAATGTTGAATAACTTAAAGGGCCATTTGTCAAATATTTGAGGATTCTAGGGATAGTAATCAGTTTACTATGCCAAAAAATCTTGAACAAAATGGCATGGTTGAAAGGTATAATCACACCCTAACTGACATAATGCAAATTATTATTAGTAAGACTAATTTACCAAGTTTTCTATGGGGTGAAGCTTTGGAGCGGCCCTTCACAGATAAAACTGTGTTTCTTCCAAAGTTATTCCATTGACCCTTTTGAGTTATGGAGTGGATGAAAAATAACTTGAATCATCTTAAGATTAGGGGTATTATGCAAAAGTGAGGTTACATAACTCAATATTAAGTAAGTTGGAATCCATAACACTCGATATTTTTTTTTTTTGTATATTACTCAAATCATTCGAAGGGGTATCGATTTTATAACTTCAATGAAGGTGCAAGAATTTTCGAATCACGAATAATAAATTTTCTAGAGTCCGACGTAGTCGTAGAGGATAGCTACTCTTTGACTATTAAAGATAATAGTACGATGGAGACGACCATGCTTTATCTTCACCTATATAGACAACTATGAAGTATTCTACATCACAAACTAAGCCTGTTGAGGTTCGGGTACCGTTATTGAGACAATTTCGACACCGGGACACATGGAGTGCCAAAACTTGACACAAGAGGATACTTAAGTGCCAAAATCGGAGCAAAATAAATCAATTAAGTGCCAAGGACAAGAAAATCTGGCCAAATTGTGTATGTGGCATTTTTTGGCGTCATCTTTTATTAAGGCAACACATATTTAAAAAAAAAAAAAACACACGTGGACGACAAAAATGATGTCGCCCATCCATGCTGGCTTGGCCGACCTAAACGACGTTGTTTAGGTTATTTGCTATGAAGCATGGACACATTGCTCGTGCTTCCGTGTCATGTCCAACACGTGTCGGAGCATGTCGGACACATCGACACGCTTAGACGCGGTTGGACATGCGTTCAACGCGTGTCGGTTTTTCCGACACGTGGTCAACTTTTGCCCGACACATTTTGACAGCGTGTCTAGAAGATGATGGAGGGTGGAAGCAACGGCGAGGGAGTAGAGACGAGGCCGCGAGCGATGGCGAGCCCGCGACGGCGAGAGACGGTCGCCACTGTGATGCTGCGATGGATCAAACGAGGCTGCAGCTGCGAGGGAGAAAGGGCCGAAGGCAAGAGGAAGAGGAGAGGAAGGGGGTCGTGCGGCGAGCGGCGAGGAAGCGGCGGTGAGGAAGGGGATCATGCGGGTCATGCGAGAGGGAGGAGGAGGTAAAGGAGCTAGGGTTTTGGAAAAATAATTAAAAAAGGGACTCTAATGGGCCAAGGGCCATCAAGTATTTTGGGGGAGGGGAAGTGACAGGGACAGCCTGTCAGTTAGTGGTGGGGAGGGAAAGAAAAGTGGGGGAAATGGACGATGGTGGGGAGGGAAAGAAAAGTTTTTTTTTGGGGGAGGGACGAACGAGGGAAAGAAGAGAGTGGGGTGGACGTGGGGATTTTTTTTTTTTTAATCGGAAAAATAATAAATGAGATTAAAAAATAATTTTGAAAAATAAAAATATTGAATTTGAATTAAATTAATTAAAAATAAAAATATTCATTTAATATTCAACGTATCCCAACATGTCGAAATTTTCATTTTTAAGAAATGACGTGTCGACGTGTCGTGTCGTGTCGCGTGTCGTGTCGTGTGTCGGTGCTACTTAGGTTATTTGTTGGCTTAACCAGACTTGGCCGTTGTCGTTCCTCTATGTTCACTCGCATTCACACCAAATCTGAAGCCCTTCTCTCTGTCGCCATTCACGCCTAGAGTTGGTCATCGGTTGTCATCATCAGTCGCTGTTGTCGGTCGTTGTTGTCACTCACCATCGTCGCTTGTCCAGGTTTAGACTCTTCTCCTCCTCCCCTGTGATGAAATTAGTACTCAAACTCGTTTATTAGGGGCTCCGATAGGAAATTTGGGGCTTAGTTGGGAAATGTGGAGGTCGATCGAGAAATATAGGGCTCGGATGGTACTTTAATGTTCGATTTAGGGCTCAGAAACGATGCTAAAACCCTAATGGGGTTCGGATTGGCAATTTAGGGCTCAGCCTCAAAATGTTGGGTTCGACAAGGGAAAATTAGGGCTTGACCTTGAAGATGTTGTGTTATTGTGATGTGTGACTTAGAGCAGTGCTACTGTGATGTGTGTTTAAAGCTTGGATATGGTATTGTGATGTGTGAGGGCGTTTTTTAGGGGTTAGATATGAAATGTGATGTGCGATGACGATTTTGATGGCTCGAGGTGGTTGTCGTGGGGACTTTTCTTTTTTGGTTAATATTTTAAGGGAAGGCAAATAATCGAAGTGGTTTTCATGTAGGGGTATATTGTCAATATGGGGACCTCTATTTGTCGTGGAGGGTATTTTTCTAGTAAATGGCCTGACATGTGCATCTCTTCCCTCTTCCCTTCTCTTTAATAAAGTCCATGAAAGTGTGTGGACTTCCATGTGTAATTGTCTATTGTCCTTTGTAAATATAGTCCCAAAAGGTAATTATTTTTTTCTTGACGCATAAATGGCTTATGGTAAGGATTATGTTGTTGTCATAGTTTGCTACGGTGGAGATTTTTTGATTGGGGGGGATGAGTGTGAGTATGAGGGTGTAAATGAGGGCACCATCTTTGTCGATATAAAGAATGTATCTTATACAGGATTTGTTAGGAATATAGTGACCTATTTGCCTTGTAAAGTATAGAGGTCGCTGTATCGTGTTCCTAGGAAAGGCTTGAAAGATGATTTGAGAAACTTAGAAGATGATAATGGTTTTAGGGATGTCCTATACCATTATTTTCATGGCGAAGATGTAAAAACATACGTGGAGTACGATAGTGATAGTGAGGATGAAGATGATGATGGAGAGAATTCCCAAGTAGGAGAAGGGAGAGATGGTATTCAAGTTAGTACTAATACTAGAGATGAAGGAGGGCAAGATAGACATGATGGGGAGGAGATGGGCGTAGATGTAGTTCACTAAAGTGATACTGACATAGGTGATGTCACAATCATTGGATTAGATTGGGATGTAGCTAACTCTAGTGATGATGACGATGAAGGGTTGCTTGTTGAAAATTTCTTAAGTGATGACGACGACGAGGTGCTTGCATAGTCAAGGAAAAAACAAATGGAGTTTTTATCATATAGGTTTGCAGCTTTGCAGGTAACTGATAAAGTTCCCAACAGGGCTAAAGGCTTTGCAGATGCTAGTGTTGCTGGTGAGGAGACTATTATAAAGAAAATGTCGAGAATGCTACTTCTCAAGATGAGCTCGAAGAAGATCAAGGAGTTGTGCATAAAAGGAAAAGTAAGTTTCCTTCCTATGATCCATCCATTGCCTCTCCTACTTTGTCGATAGGTATGAAATTTCAAGATGCAAAACAATTTAGAAAAGCTATACTGAAGAACTCTATTGCTGCACAAAGGAACATTAACTTCTTGAGAAACACTAAAACCTTTGTAAGAGGTAGGTGTTTGCAGTAAAATTGTCTATTGAAGATCTACAACGCATTTCTTAGAAGAAGTGGATCCTTCCAAATTAGAGCCTACTAAGAGGAACATATTTGGTCCATTAATTTTGAAAATAAAATGGTAACAAGTGCATGGTTATCCGAGCACTTCTTCGATCTAATCAAGCTTATGCCCAAGATGAAGAGTATTGTGGGATTATGCTTGGGAGTGTAGATTGCAAAACCCTTCAAGTAAAGTGTATGTAGAGGTCGTGGAGAGGCCACTTCCTGATAATGGGACCAAATTCGATATGTTCTATGTGTACTTTGATGCATGCAGGTGAGAATTTTTATCTAGTTGTAGATAGATTATAGGATTGGACGGCTGTTTTTTGAAAAGCTCATGCAAGGGAAAATTACTGGCCGCAATTGGAAAAGATGCGAATAACTAAATATTTCCATTAGCTTGGGCTGTTGTGAGGGTAAAGAACAAGGACAATTGGTTGTGGTTCTTAAAAAATCTGATGACTAAACTAGAGATAACAAATGGGGAAGGGTGGGCATTCATGAGCGACCAACAAAAGATAATAATGTTTGCTTTTTGAAAAATCCGTTCATTTGTTTACTTTTTGATATCAACATGCTATTTGCTTATATTTTTTGTTTTGAATTATTGCAGGGATTGGTTTCAGCAATAGCTAAGTTGTTACCCTATGCCGAACATCGAATGTGTGTGAAGCACATATACACAAATTGGACAGTGACTCACAAAGGGGTTAAGCTACAATCACGCAATTTTGCCAACTAGTAAAGAGTACGAATATGACTAATTTTAAGATGGCCAAAGAAGAACTACTTCAATTGACAAAGAAAGGTTCTGATACATTATTCCAAACAGAACTAAAGTATTGGTGTGGGGTGTTCTTCAACGAAGAATTCAAGTACGATAACATCGATAACAACATATGTGAAGCATTCAATGGGAGGATAATAGATGCCAGATGCAAACCAACCATCTCGATGCTTGAAGATATACGGGTTATGGTCATGACTTGATTGCATAAACAAAGAGACAATGCTGTAAAATGGACAAGGCAATTTGGTCTTAGGATTGCCAAGAAGATGAGAACTTGACTACAAGTAGGTATTATCATCCCATTTGGAATGGGGATGAAGGATATGAGATAATGAAGGGTTCCGATAAGTATGTTGTCCATTTAGATACGAGAAAGTGTTCATATAGAGTATGGCAGCTAAGTGGAATTCCTTGTATACATGTCATATGTGCCATCCAAAAAGGCCACAATGCAAATGATTGCATTGATGATTGGTATAAGAAACCGAAATACCTTATTTCATATTAATTCATGATGCAGTCAATCAGAGGTAGCAAGTTCTGGGAGTCAATAGATCGTGAAGCACATTGACATTTGCCACTGAAGAAGAAAATGGGAAGGTCAAAGTGAAAATGAAGAATGACGGAGGGGGAGGTCTCAGGTTAGCATAGGATGAGAAGGATAGGTGCAAAGATGACGTGCTCTTATTGTCACGTAACATGGCACAATACTAAAGGTTATCAATTAAGGAAGAAGCAAGAATAGTTGAGGCTAGTTGAAGGGTTTAGTGAAGGGACAGTTGGAGAAGAGCAAACAAAATGATGAAGTAAGTCAATTGTCCTTCAATCGATGACAAGAAACCTAGTAAGTCATGACATTTGTGTTTATGTTACTTTATGATTTATTACAAATATGTACATAGATGTAATTGGCCTTGTATGTAATGTCTTTGTCTTTGTTAGGTCACAAGAATGACACGTAAAGGATTGATCGAAGCCCCTGCTGTACCTGAAACTGAAGGGCCTGTTTGAAGAAGGTAAAGTAGAAGATGGCCAGCGGAAGGATTAGCCAAAGCAATTGAAGGGCTAGTTAAGTTGACTATTCTTCAACAACAGAGAAAAAAATACCCAATAAGTTCAACAATTTGTGTTTAGTTTTCCTTTATATTAGTATATGGCTCGAAATTATATTTATAATGTCATTTGCCTCTTTCTCATATTCGAAGAAGGCAAATTGGAGCTCAACTGCCAACAGAGGGCCTAACTCAAGGGCCACCACAAGATCCATCACAAGGGTCTCCACAAAGGCCACTAGAAGGGTCATTACAAAGGCCACCAGAAGGGTCATCACAAGGGCCGCCACAAAGGCCAATAGAAGGTGTCACTGAAATTGAAGAGCTAGATAGAAGAACAACTAAAAAAATGCCAAGTCAAAGGCTAGCTACAATAAGGCCATCTAAAAGACGCCTAGCTGAAGAATTGGCTGAAGAAGCCCAACTATAACTGAAGGGTCAAAACAAGGGCTCAAGAAATCACAAGCGAGAAGAAGGGCCAACAAATCATAAGTACCTAAAAGTGACACTCCCATTCGAATAACAAGGGCTCTTGGGAAGAAAATAAGATAATATGGTTATAGCCTTTGAATAGATAAGCGTTTTAGAACAACCATTCTTAATGTAAGTTTTATTGGTTACATTTACTTTAATTTATGGTGCAAACTTTTGCTAATAATTGAGTTTTCTTTTTGTGGCTTAGGAGAAGTTCAGAGGTTCTTATATCTCAAGGCCCAACTCAAGAATCAACAGCTGCGCCAACAAAGAAGAAGACATCGGTTGCGCCAATTAGAAAGAAGAGTAAGAGCCCAGTTGTAGGTCCATTTGAATCAGTTCGGCATACGATAGTTATGGCTCCTTCTAAATCAGTTCAGCCTGAGACAGTTGCAGCTCCATCAAAATCAATATATCTTGAGACAATTGAAGAAGAAGTTGCACGTCCAGTTTGAAAAAAATGCAAGGATTATGAATCAAGTGAAAGGTCTATCAAAAGGAACATGAACAAGAGGCATTGTGTATATTGATTGATGAGATGGGACATGATAAGGTTTGTGGAGTTGAGAAGTCAGTTGTTTTGTTTATAATTTGCTATGGATTATTATATATATTTTATAGTTTGTCATCGGGTTTGTGAGACTTAATTTCAATATCAATGGAATGATATTGTTACTTGTCATTTTTGCCTTTTTTTTTTGGATTCTACTTTTACTTACTTTCTAGTGGTGGGTCTGTGGTGGTGGTTGGGGTGCTTGTGTGGCTGGTGGTGGCAATTGGTGAAGCCTAGTGGTGGTAGGTTTGTTGTAAGGGTTGGATTGGGGGCTCATGCTGCATTTGGTACTGGTGTAAGTGTGTAGTGTGCACATATTGCACCAAGTGGTATTGGTGCAAGGCTTAGCTTGCACTAGTACCTTTTGCAACAAACCCACCACCCACCACTAGCAATGGTTACTAGTGATGGGTCTATGGTGATGGCTGCATGCTAATGTGGTGGCTGGGGTGCTGGTGTGGTTGATAGTGGTGATTGGTGATATCTAGAGGTGGTAGGGTTGGGTTGGGGGCTTGTGCTACACCTGGTGCAAGATGAAAGTGTGCAGTGTGCACATCTTGCACCAGGTGGTGCTGGTGCAAGTTGGTGCAAGACACCTTGCACCGGCACCTCAGCACACCACCACTAGCACAGTGATGGTTGGTGTGGCTCGAGATGGTACCTAGGCTGCCTAGTATGGCTGGTGGTGATAGCTAGAGGCCAATGATGGCCAGTGGTAGGTGGTGGTAGTGGTTAGTGGCTGATGCAATTTTTAGAGGAAACCTAAAAAACAATTGACAATTAACTAATCACACTCTAAAAAAAACTTGGCACTTAAGTGTTTACTTTTAACCACAAGTAGCACTTGAGTGATCACTTTTAATGATAATTTGACACTTAAGTAATCCTTATTTTATCACAACTGGTACTTAAGTAAACACTAAATACAACTTATAGCACTCGAGTAATCACTCATGTCTGTCCTATATATATGCTGGTTGCAACAAACCAGAGAATCTATTGGCTAGTTTATATTCAGTTCAACTTATGGCTACTCCATTCAATTCAATGTTTGCTGCTGGTTTATATTCATTTCAAGTAAAGAAGTCACCACAACACACTAATCCAATATACATCCATCCTTACTAGTTTTTATTCAAGAACAAGCAAGAACATAATACAAGCAATATCTCATTCACTCATTGCTTTTCCTTGACCTACCCACAAGCACAAGAAGTAGCCAACAATACATATGATAGCACAAATAAAAATAAAGACACAACAATCTTGTGGACAACACAAACTTCTTCTCATCTTCCAAAAAAAAAAACCTACATTTGATCTAAAACAATTACATTTATCCACTCATTTACAATTATGGCAGTAAAAAAAACTTCTTCTCATCTTCCAGTTGTTTACATTTCATCCTAAAACATAATAGATAAAAAAAACAGCACCACAATAAATGCTTGGTAATACTTCCGTTCAATTTTTATCATTGAAACTTCATTCTTCAAATGGTTAGCCAAAGATGCTTGAGCTTGCATTGAGTCAACATCGTCCAAGTTGTCCACAAGCATAGATGGGGGTTGATGTCGTCCATCAAGTAAGTACAATATCACCTCTGTGACTCGCTGAGAGAATTTCGCATCGAACACATTTGAAGTATTTGCACTTCGACTATTCTCTATATCGAGCACATCCATAGAATCTTCTCCCGGGATTCATTCGAGTCCATGATGTTCTTCTTGGTCATTTGAATTTGAAACCATTTTAAATCATTAAACTATCAATTGATTTTGAAACTATTTCAAATCATTGATGTCACTATTAGATCTGAAACCATTTTAGATCATTGATGTGGCCGTTAAGTCTGAAACCGTTTCAGAACATTAATGCAATTGTTAAATCTCAAACCATTTTAGATCTTTAATTTAGTTGTTAAGTCTGAAGTCGTAATTAATTTGGCTATTGATTCTGAACTCATTTTAGATCATTGATGCAGTTATTAATTCTGTGCTCACTTTAGATTAATAATTTGGTTATTGAATCTGAACACGCTTCAAATCTTTAATTCAACCGTAAAGTTTGAAACCCGCTTTAGACATTGTAAAGTCTAAAGTCCCTTTTAGATCTTTTATTTTTAGCTTGACTCAATTTGATTAGCTCAACTATAAACACATTTGCAATATTGTCTTTCTTGTTTAAACGTCATTTTAATTGATTATGGTGTGTGATATCTCTAGGTTCATCATTGAGTTGGCAATAGAACTTATACTAACACATTAGTACAACTAAGGGAACTGATTGTTCATATCAATCTCTTGTTCCTACAAACAAGTGGCATCTAACAATATATCATGGAATGTGAAATGTTTTAAGAACATAATGAACTTGTCAGCTTTTGGTGATCTTGTAATTCTATTCTTCTATCTCATCATATCCCGATCGAATAAAGACCATAGAATTATTTATAAAACCACTAATTCAATCATATGCCCAAATTTAATTGACATGTATTATTTCAAGATATGAACCATTCATTCTTGATTATAACTCCGGCCGACGATTTCAATACAATGTCACATTTATATCGCATAATATATTAATCTTGTATATCTATATATAACAAGAAGATAGATTCCATATTATGCATGCATGTGCTTTCGTATGTGAACAAACTATGACCATCAAGTACAAAGACGATTTGATGAAGCGTCAATATGCACACTTGTGAACCGCAACCATCAATATACAAGTCAGTATGCCTTAGGTTTAAGGATTTTACACTAGACCAAAGTGTGAATGATAAGACATTGACCCTGCTAAAAGTTTTCATGTTATCAATCGTTATATGTATGTCACGTTCAGTGAACTTGTCCGAGATAAGCACATCTATTCTAGCTCGGATATCATTTGTGACTCATCATCTCCTCAAACTAATACTGAATGGTGAAACTTGATAACACACCGGTCTTAACAGGATCATCAATATCCTCTTAATGATTCATTGATCATGAACTGTTTAAAATTCAGTATAACTATAAACCTATCACAAATATTCTTAACACTTTAAGAATAGGTTCGGTCATAACTGATCTCATGGACTCATTCATAAAAATAGGACGATGAATGAATACATATTTACCATTAAATAATCCCTAATATATAATTATATTACACGATTGCTATAGGGCATATAGCTAACATAGAGTCCCTAGAGAATACCGTTGCGGGCAAGACAAAAACTCTTTCCGGTCATCCGGAGCCTAAGGGCTTCATAATCGTGAGATCTTCTTACCTAGAAAAAGAGGGAGAAGAAGACATTAGTAATTAACCAAAAGTGGCAGGTCGAGCATCCGGTGATTATTTCGCCACAGCCTTTCCTTAGCGCGTCTCACACGGCAATCGTGATGGATGGCCATGTCCTTCCAACCACCAGGGGGCGCTAGCAACTTGTTGAAATGCCATGTCGAGCCCATAACTGTCACTGCCTGTGGTCTTGATTTCAGCATGGAGCCTACTGATCGCAACCTTCATTTCCGTGAGCTCAGCTTCAAGCCTACGCCTCTCCTCTGCAGCACGAGCCCGTTCACTCCTCACTTCCTTGCACCTATTTGATGCCAACGCTAGAGAGATAAGCCGGTTGAGCTGGGTTCATAAGAAGCCGACATCCATGCCCACGTCCTCGAATGCCTTCAGAGTCGTGGCCCACACATCAAAGTCCTCTATAGAAGTCGTGATCGTCGAAGCCCTGACAGCATCCGCAATGTTCACTGTCTCAGAGATTATACCAGCTGTCAGCTTGCAGTTCAAGCCTTTGAGGAGGCGAGTGTGGAGAAATGTCTTTTGAATCCTACACAGCTCGTAGTACTTGGCTCTAAGGTACCAGGAGGGTTCGGAGGCATCGACCAAACCCCTGTTGATTATAGAAAAGTTTTCAATGCTTGTCACGTCTTTGAAGTCAATGACAGATTCAGGGAATTGGATTCCAGCAAGACCGTTGGAAACGCGGTCATTGGAGCTGGTCTTGGGATGATCCGTGACAGGTCTGCAATCAGTGTTACTGATCTTTAAACGGTTCTCATGAATGTTCTCTGGAGTAATGTCCTTTGCAAGAGGCACCCAATAAGTGTCATCGTCTTCTTCTTCACTGCTCTTGGTATCCTCTGCACAACTCATAATCGGAAAAAGGGGAAGAGCGAAGAAACTCGATGCAGAAAGAACTACAATCATTTTGGATTCAGATTGCCAGGATTGACTCTTCTTGAGCAAGGACCCAAATTTATCAGGCCCAAAGCCCCGTCCACCTCGCTGAAATTACTCAATCTTGCAATGTACACCTGAAAACAACAACAGCAATCATCAACCCATATAACCTGTACTACGGTGACCAAAGTTATAATCACAGCGTGGTTCCTCACCGTGTCATTCGATAGTTGTGGATATTGAATCAGTAACTTTCAAAAGTCATGAAAAGGGACATATCAGAGTAAAGAATCATCTACAATACTATCATAACCTTGAATTGGGTCGGCATGACTAGTTGGAACGCTACTGCATCACCCTTTATTATGCTGTGAGCAATCGAAAACCCCTCCACCCCCTACTCAGGCCAGTTTTAGCAAAAAGGTACTTTGTTTCGTATACTTTCCCACTCTCGTCTTCTGACTTGATCGTCACATCTTCCTTCGACAAGTGCCAGTTGCAGAATTGCTTCGGAAGGCCCTGTCATCTCAGAGAATTAGTTCATGTCTGTCAGCAATCATATCTTCACAAGATTGACACCATGCAGCTTAATGGGGTACAACACCATCCATAATACACGAGTCACGTGCGATGAGAGCATGCACTTGACAAAGCTTGGGAATTGCGGTGACAAGGACGACTGAACCTCTTTGGCTCGTTCCATGGCGTCGGTTGTAATAGCGCTGCAAGTCATCTTCCTCAGCTCTCTTTCTTTTTTGGCTACAGTGAAGTGATTCAGCTCAATCACAAGAAAAATCAAGTGCTCTAATCAGTTGAAGCAGGATTATCAACCATAGTATCTATTTGAGTAATTGAAAAAGCCTCTCCAGCTTCCGAAATCACGATACGTTACCTGATTAGCAGTTCGTAACTGTATTGCATTTGGGTCAGTTTGTAGTTTAAGCATGCCAAAAGACACGCTCGATTGAGTTTCAATACGATGAGAAGTGTATCTAGCTAGAAGTGATATTCAAGCAACAATTCTACCAATCAACCTATTGTTAAAGTACTAATTAAATTGATTGTTACGTTGGCAAATCCTCAATGAAGACAAAGAAATCAACAAGCATGAATTATGATGGATTGTGTAACTCAAGAATAAAAATCTCTCTATGAATGGTACTAAAGAAATAAGACTTTGAATTTGAAATCAGACTTTTCAGCGTAACTTACTACATAGAATATGATATTTCGCAATTTCGCAATACTAACATCTTAGCCATGTCACGGAAAGACGAATAGCTGACTGAGCTTCCCATTCATCTTATGTTATGTGGACACAGCAGCAAATTCAGCCAAAAGCCTTTCGTCTTGTTAATGATAGTCTTTTTTCAGGCTATTCCTTCCCTCTCCTTTCAGTCGAGTCACTTCGTCCTTTGCTTTGGCCCATTTTGTGTAGTACTCGGTGGCTGTGAGGATGAGTGCCGGTCTATTTGTATTTTAAAAAGTCTTGGTGAATGGTCCAATAATATCAATATGTTAGCAGGCAAATGATGAAGAAGACAAAAGCTACAAGCATTTTGTGAAGATAAAGGTCATTGAAGAGATTTTCCACGAACGCTTGTTTTGCAAATGCATTAATGATGTGCAATCATTGTATTGACTTTGTGTGCTTTTATTAGCTTTGTGGACTGTTTGTTACTTCATTTAATGTTGCCAGAAGAAGTGCTCAAAGACTTCATGGCTCATTTAATGTGTGTTTTTAGTGTGTAAGATGTTTTTTTTTTTTTTTTTTGGTCAGTCCTATGTTCATCTTCTATATTCTAGATGTTCTGAAATCGTATCATATAACCCCGTGGTTAGTGTGTAGGATGTTCATCTTCTATATTGTAGATGTTCTGCTGTCATATAAGGACGTGAGGGTGAGTGATGTAAATGGACGCTCATAAAAAAGCATTTTAAGAGTGTATTTGGTAATGATTTTATTCTTGGGAATAATTTTTTATCAAAAATGGTTTTTTTCGGTTCTATTCATGAGAATAATTTTTTAGCAAAATAATGCACTTGGTAACTATCCAAAATTTCTATTCCCGAGATAGAAATGCATTTGGTAAGATTCTTCAATTTTTTTAATTTTTAATACTTTTATTATTATTTTTTTTTTCTCTTCTTCTTCCTTCTTCTTTGTAGCCGGTCGTCGGTCATGGCCACCGTCGTGGCTAGTGACTGGCTGGGCGAGGTCCGGCGAGCTTGCCAAAGGCTCGCCTGGCCGTGGTGAGGTTGGCCTCGCTTTAGAGCCTGACGAGCCTTACCGTGGCTCGGTGTCGCCGACCCTTGTTTGGCATCGCCGACCCTTGTTTGGCCAATCAACTGGCCAAAAGGAAGAAAAAAAAGGGGAAGAGAATAAGAGAAAGAGAAGAAAAGTGAGAAAAGAAAAAAAAAATAGGAATTGATTTTAAGAATTGTTCCTGGGAATAACAATCAATTTTTTCTACTTTTTTATTCTGTTCCAAATCTATTCTAGGAAACAAAAATTTTATCAAACGAATTTCTTTTTATTTTTTTATTTTTTTTTATTTTAGGGAATAAAAGAACAGAAATAATTGTTCCCCAAAAGGTTACCAAATATGGCATAAGAACAATTTCTCCCTCCAACTTGTGCACTTATTCCAAATTTCCAAAGTTGTCATTATTCTTTTTGGTTCCTACACCCATGACCTCCAAATATATTACTATGCACAATTCTTAGGTTTGAGTTGGATTAAAATGCATATAGAAAGAAAACGAAAAGAAAGCAAAAATTTCACAGGAACTGTTCACTTCAAAAAAGAAGCAGAGAATAATGTTGGAAGTTTGTTTGTAAAAATAGACTAAGTGCATTTTCCTTGTCCCACATAGAAAAAGTGGGAGGATGTGGATCAATTAATAAGTGTGGGGTCCTTTGTGTACCTAAAGGAATGATTGAGTGTAGGCTAGATTCCATCATACCCTCATGCGGGTGTGCGATTATTTGACGCACTTAACACTTTGCGCACCCATGGTTTAATTAGCACTAACCCCTTTGTTATTTTATTTTTTTATTTCGTACAGTTATCTTATTAACTTTAATCAATTCAAAGGTTGTTTTTTTTGTTTTGAAAATTTTTGGAAATTATCAAAAAATAAAAATTCGAAATTTTATTTATTTTAAAAAAATTATTATTCCAAATTTTTGTTTGTGTCTTTTCAAGACAATCTTTGGAAAAGATATTCGTTCGGTTGCAACTTTTCTCGAAGGGTTGCATTTGTTCATTTTTTCAACCTCTTCCGAATGGACGCTTTTGTTCATCTGGATAATTTTCGAAAAGACATGTTTGTTTATTTTGCAATTTTTCACGAAGAGTTGCTTATATTTTAAGACCGATTATATATATATATCAGTTTTCAAAAGAATGGGTGTGTGATCATTTTATCTTTTCGAACATTCTTTCTGAAAAAAAACTACAACCATCTTTTTCAATTGTTTTCTAGAGAGATTCTGGAGAAATACTAAAATTGTTATATAGTATTCTCAATTTTGAGACTTTGTTGTATTATTGAGGATATTTATCGGTGACCATTAGCAACTTTGTGGAGTAAATAAATCTTTAAATAAAGTGATATCACGCCTCAAAGTTCAACTTGAGTACTCTAAAGATCCGTTTTCATTGTTCTACCTGATTCGAAACCATATTTTCCCAACAAATACTCATCAATACTGGCCAAAGCAAACACGTGAAGAGCAACACAGCGAAAATGGAAGAAATAAGAAAACAAGCATGGAGATTGAGTTCAACGCACTTCTAAGTCACGAGTTCCGTGATCACGCGATGGCCTTTTGAGGAGTAGATTCCCCTCCTTCTTCAGTGACCTTCCACGCTGAACCTCACCAAAACGCGAGTAGAAACCATCATTTGAAAAACAAATCACATCATAAATGTCAACAGAGAGAGAGAGAGAGACCATTGGACGAGCTACGAGAGGCTTGGTGCTGTCGTCATGAAGAATGGTCATGGGGCTGATGGAAGACGACTTTACAGAGCTCTCTCTCTCTTTCTCTCTCTCTGCGGGACTTGCATAAACAGAGACGAGAATGAAAACAAAAAGGAAACCGTACTAATTATAAAGTCTTTCTTGTTTGGCGTGAGGTCAAGTGGGCGTATCGACTATTAGAGAGGCATTCTCAAAAGTTGTTCACGATCTATGAAAAGAACAAGCACTTTGCACGTTTCTCCATAAAAATTCCAAAAATGAAAGACTTATTTTAAGTTTTAGAAAAAAAAATTTGAGTGAAGTTTCAAATAAATCACAGTACGCTGCTCTAAGTTCAATCAAGCTGTCTATCCCAAGCCAGAGTTTAACTCTGATTAAGTTTTCAATAAATGCAAACTTGGCTCCACTCGACTTCATCGACAATTAAATTTTAGTCTGAACTCGAATTACCTTCTAACTTCAATTCTTAAGATGTAATACAATTCGAAAAAAAGGATTAATTAGTTATTTACAACATAATAATTATAAATGTATACATGAAATTAAAAGTACCCAATAAAATTAACTACTCGTTAGGCCTACATGTTACATGAGTTGAACTTTTTCAAAGTTCAATCTTGACTTCATTAAAAAAAATAAAAAATTCAGCTATTCGTTCTCAACTTGAGAAGAATTATGCCCATTTCGAGTAGAACCCCAAATGAAGTACAAGTAGCTTAACTCATTTATAGGCCTAAAACCCTAAAAATCACAACTTTAAAGACTCCGTTTAGTTCAACTTTTAAGGAAAATAAAAAGCATTTAGTAAGTATTTTTTAGACTCTCTTGACCAAATGCTAACATTTTGAATGTTGAAAGTCCAATATATGTAAGAAACTACTTTGGACTTTCAGCATTTTATAAATGCAAGTTTATTGTTCATCCATCACTATTCATCTTCTTCCCCATTCATCACGCTGCTCATCTTCCCCGATTCATTGCCTAAGAGTCGGGCTTCTTCGGTAACTGCCACCATTGCCAAAGGTCACATGTCCCCGACAACAATCACCTGGGGTGGCGCGACCTACAACTCAAGCGACGTTCCTTGGGTTCATGCAACCTCAAGCGGCATTGCTTGGTTTGCGTGACCCAAGCAACGCCACCTAGGTCTGCACTACCTCAGGCGGCATCGCCTAGGTCACACAACCTCAAGCTCCCTCGCCTAAGGTTTGCATGACCTTAAGCCGCCAAATCAACCATATCTAGCCATTCGGCGATTGTCCGCCAGTTGGCCGACAACTGACCTATATTGGATTTAATTTTCAAACTTAAAAAAAATAGCAAAAGCCCTTTATAAATGTGGGTTTTACTAAATGACATCTATGCCAAAACTATTTATCAATACTATTTGAAGTTACAATTCATTAAATAATGTAGCATTTTGAAAAATCCATTTACCTAAAAAGTATTTACACTTTCTCAAAGCCATTTTCCCAAAGTCGAACCAAACGAGTCATAGATTCAATTCTAATTTTATCTTGATTGAAGAAACAACAAACTTTAGATCCAATGTCGATTTTACTCTCTTTTTGTTTTTTTTTGTTTTTTTTTGTTTTTTTTTTTTTTTTTTTTTTTTTTTTTTGTTTTTTTTTGTATCATGAAAAACCCTCAACTTTAAGTCTCTTTTAGCTCTCCATTTAAAATATTTTGTTGACAACGGAGATATAGAAAACTCCCAAGCACAAGCATTCGAGCATTTCGAGCATGAACTCTTTGACCACAAGAAACGGAACACTTCCAAGTACAAGAGATTGAAGAATGAGTGCAAAATCTAAGATCCCTAAGAAGATGAAAGGAAGACTCTTAATATTAAGAGCAATTGAAAAACATTAACCCTAATTGTTCTAGTTTTTATCCAAATTTCATATCCAAAAAAATATTTTGGCTAATATGAAGATTCATCTTCAAAAGATGTCTTCTTAGATATGAAATTTAGGGAAAAAAACTAGAGCAATGACATAAAATCACTAAAGGCAATTTTGGATGGAAGGTTAATAAGGATAGTTTTAGAATTGAAGTGCAAGTTAGTAATTTTCATAAAGGAAAAAATATATGGTAAAATTCGAATTAAACCTAAAATTGGGATTTTTATGAAACAAAAAAATATATATTCATGGTAGAATTGGAACTAAAGCTAAAGTCAAATTTTTTAAAGTATATAGTCCTACATGTAACCAAGGGCTAGCCTAAGGTTCATAAGGACATGTACCATGGATCCCTTCTTACCTCCTCTTAAACTAGGAGGTAGTTTGGTCACCCCTGCTAGGTCTACCAACACCTATCCATTAGATATACAATGACGGTGGGCTGTTTGGATTCTTCAAATACAATGCCTTCGAGACCTAGCTCCTAACATCCCCAACTCCCTACCAAGTTTTTATTCCCAATAGGAGGGGAACACAAAGTCCAGACAAAGTAAGAGTCTCTCATCCTTGAACTGATTTCTCAATTATCATTTCTCCTTAAGCCTTTTAAGGACTTGCTTAAGTCCAACACCTCTTCTCTCCAGCCAAGAAATTTGCACAAAATCAAGATGCATTGCTATCAATTTGTTTGAAGGGTCCAATTTAGAAGATCAATACAAATGGTGATATACACATTTCTTAAGCAAATAGACTCCCTTTTAAACTAGAGTTCACAAAACTAAACATGACTAACTCTTCATAATCATGATGAATCTCTTCATCTCCTCCAAAAAAATGCATGTCAAAAGCCAAAAAAGAGTCAGTTCACAGAATCACCAAGGAGCGCTAGCAACTTCTTCGAATGTCATCTCGAGGTCATCACTCCCTTTGCGCAAACTCTCAATCTCATCATCGAGCCTGCTGATCACTTCTCTTACTTCCGCGAGCTTCACCTCAAGCCCGCACCTCTCCTCCTCGGCCCGAGCCCGATCACTCTCCGCTTCTCTGTACCTCTTTGACCTCATCGCAAGTTCCAGGAGCCGCTCAAGCCGGGCTCTCAAAAACCCCACTTCCATGCCCATGTCCTGAAATGCCTTCAGTGTCTTGCTTCCAGATTTTGAATTCCTTCATTGACGTCATGATCCTCGAAGCCCGAATTGCGTCTGCTAAGTTCACCGTCTCCGAGATTATACCGGCAGCAAGTTTGTAGTTCAACCCTTCAAGGAGGCGACCATGGAGATACGACTTTTGACTCCGGCAAAGCTCGTAGTATTTGAGTCTAAAGTAGTTGGACAGTTCGGAGTCAATGACTAGGTCATTGGCTATTATCTCAAAGTTCTCGATGTTTCTCACGTCTTTAAAGTCAACAGTTTTTTCGGAGAACCGGATTCCGTCGAGGACTTCAGAGACAGGATCTCCAGGATCACTCTTGGCCTGTTCGGTGACAGGCAGAGCAAGCACATTGCAGGCTCTTAAGTTGTCATTTAGAGAGTTTTGTGGAGGATCTTCCGTTGTGAGAGGCTTCCAATAATCATCATCCGATATTTCGCAGGTCTTGCAGCCGTTTTCTGATTCACAGTCGAAAGTGAAGAACAGAGAAAGATGGAAAAGCGACAGCCTAGCAATTTTCCTGGAGCAGAAACATACCAGAATCCCCTGTTTTTAAGCAGGAATCCAAACTAAGGAGGCCAAGAGCCCCATCCACATCATCGAAATTGCTTCGTCTCACAATGTAAACCTGAAACAAAGTTCTAATTTGATCAGCAAGCAGCTTACATGTACTAGTTAATGAACTAATCGGTGCTAATCGTGACCCAGAGGGATGCTCGAGAGCATCTTACATACCAACTACATCACTAGCCGAACAAATCAATCTCTCGGAGAATCCTTCGGTGTCCCTTTCAAGAAACTATGCAAACTTTCAGTCTTTCTTGATAAAATGGCTAATGATGTTGACGCATCTGCATATCACCTTAGCACAGAAGTTTTCCAAATTTTTCACTTTTTAGTGAAACCAATTTATGCCTGTCCGTGCCATCCAAAAAGTATACTTCTTTTCACCTCTTCTAATATAAACTTAGGATAAATGTATTGGAAGTTCTAAAACTTATAAAGAAAGTGCAATTTAATCCTAAAACTCTCAAAAGTGCAATTAAGTACTAAAACTTGTTATAAAAGTGCAATTAAATCCTAAAACTTTCAAAAAATGTAATTAAGTTTTAAAACTTATCAAATTGGTCAAATCAAGTCATTCCATTAATAACAACTTTTGAAAGTTTTATGACTTAATTGCATTTTTGTGACAGGTTTTAGGACTTGATTGTACTTTTTGCACTTTTTAAAAGTTTTAGGACCCGATTACACTTTCATGACAAATTTTAGGACTTAATTGCACTTTTTGGAAATGTTAGGATTCAATTGCACTTTCATAACAAGTTTTAGGACTTCTAGTGCACTTATCCCTATAAACTTTCTTTCAAAACTGGCTTGCAGTCTCAGCATTGCTGTTGTTTGCTTGTCGAGGAGAACAGAACACTGAAACAGAAAACCATTTTCTTGAAAACCTACAGAAATATGAAAACTAAAGACCTCCCATCCACATACGGAATGTCAAATTCTTTTTGTAAACTGCTCTCCTTGCAATAAGAATTAACTACCGGTAAAAACAGAACCGTACACATTCTGGAGTAGCGAAGAAACTGATGTTATACATAATTGAGAATGCTCTACATATTATCACCTTGAAATGGGTTGGCTTGACTAATTGGAAAACTAATGCATCGCCCTCCTGCAGATTGTGAGCAATGGAAAACCCTCTCCAGCCACCACTCAGGCCCATCTTTGCCCCAAGGTACTTGGTTTCATATCCTTTGCCGCTTTCGTCTTCTAAAGCAATAGTTACATCTTGTTGTGGCAAATGCGAGTCGCAGAATTTCTTCGGAAGACCCTGTCAACAAGAATCGTCGGGTTATTAAACGCTTCAAGCTTTTTCTTTTTCAGGACACTCGAACTGCGCCGGGGTTAATCATGAGACTCACCAGCCAAAATCCACCAGCAACATGCGATGGTAGCATATGCTTAACCATGACTGGATACTCTGGCGATAGAGTTGACTGAATTCTTTTTGCTCGATCTATGGCATCATTTGCAGAATTAGTACCATATCCGTCATCCGTGGCTCTCTCTCTCTTTGGACTGAAATGGAAAATTTTCAGATTTGATCACTAAAGAATCAGATTTTTCCGGCCCTTCGTCATGAGAGAACTTAAAAGTGCAACTAATTAAGATAGGCATCACAGCCACTGCAATGTACTCAACTAACCTTTCCAGCTTAGGCAAACCACAACAGATTACCTGATCAACAATGAGGAAATGTGTAACGACAAGTCAGTCATTTAAGCATGCGAAATGTTGTTAAAAGAATCTAATGAGATGCTAAATTTGTCGAGCAATCCAATCAAAGTTAAGCTTGAGACGTAAAAAATGATCCACGGCTTCTCTGACAGCTTATGCCTTTGAAGTAATCAGTTGAACAAGAGGTTGCGAGAGAGAGAGAGAGAGAGAGAGTATTTGAAGCCTGCGTGTCTATGTTTGGACAGAAAACCCATCCTGAAATTTGGATCTTGCAAACAGGAACACCCTCCGTTTCTTCCTTCACTCTCTCATTCACTCTCACCCATTCCATTTCTCCTCACTTCTCGTTCACGCACGCCATTGAAATCACATTCCAGAGATCGAAAACTTCAACAAGGAGCGCAGGCAAGGCACAGAGCACTAACATAGAGAGAGACAGAGAGAGGACTGAAGAAACAGAGGTTGTCTGTGCTTCTCACCTGCTTATTGGAAGTTCCCTGAAGACCCAGTGGCTTTCTACAGAGCAGCTTCTCCTTCCTCTTCAGCGACGTCCCTTGCTGAACCCAAGCAAAATGTCAGTCAGAAAAAAGGAAAAAACCAAGAAAGTGAGTGACTGCAAGAACTGAAAACAGAGGGTGCCCATGTTTTCTCACCTGCTTGCAGGAAGTTCCTTGAACACCCAGTGGCCTTCCGGACAGCAGCTTCTCCTTCCTCTTCAGCGCCGTTCCTCGCTGAACCTGAACTAAACGTCAGCAAAAGAAAGAAAAAGCAGCCCAAGACAGAAGAAACACAGACGTCTAGAGAGAGAGAGAGAGAGAGACCTTGGAAGGAGGCGGGAGAGGTCGCGGCTTCTCGTCCTGACGAATCGCCATGGGAGACTAGCCCGTGTGGGAAGATGACGACGACACGAAGAGCGTCAGAGGCCTCTGCGGACCTCGCACGGACGGGGACTGCGACAGGCGAGAATGGAAGGACTGAGGAGTGGGTGGAGGACCGTCCGGTTCTGCTTTTGAAATAATAAGAATATTAGTAATTGCCATCAAACTACTCATCACGCCTAAAAGTGGGACCTACCACCTACTACTATCCGTACTCCGGAGGCCTTGGTTTGGAGCCAAAATTTGAAAAAAGTGATTTCTGGAGTTGCCAACGACAAAAATCAATTAATCACAGAAAAAAAAAAAAATAAACCAGTTTTTCTACGAGGGTGAAAATAGGGTGAGTCGAGCCTGGTTTTGTAAGGGAGGTTCTGTGGTTTGGTCGGTACAAGGCAGTCCCATTTGACATGAGTCGTTTGATTGAAAGAGAATTAGGTTCGACTATTGGGTGATTTTGAAAAATTAGTAAGTTATGCCTATATGATTTGTTGATAGAAATGCTGTTGATTAAGGAAAATTACGACGGGTTAGGATAATTACTCATTGATTAAGACCTTAAGTTTAAGGATCGTAAAGGAATGTCACCATCATTGAAGTTAGTTAGTAAGATACTAGGAAAGAACTTACAAACTACCACATATGAGTGCAACAATTTAATACTACTACAAGTAAAATTATGACCCATAAAGTTAAATCATTACCTAAATGTGCGATCCGTCTTGGGATGATTTTTGATAAATTACACCAATTCAAGAAAATTACAGCGAAAAATGTGATGCAGCCCGTATTCAAGACCAACTCATTCAACCAAGAAGATTAGTATGCATTCAAGATCAATAGCATTCTTACCGAAAAGTCCCTCATTGACAAGGCCTCAAATTTTATATTGTCATTTCCCATGCATCAAAGTTTACATCACGACACTTTGGGATGGCCACAAGCATTGAAAATGTCATGCATTTAATAGCTCATAGTTTTTAAATGTTTCTAGTTTCTATGCACATAATGACCGTTGAATTCTAGGTTTGACTATAGCATTTTGCTTTTCTTTTGTTTTGCTATAAAAGGTCATCGAGTCTCTGTACAACATGCAATTTGATTAATGAAAATTTGCTTAATGCAATTTCCTTGAACCTTAAAGAGTTTAGACCACTTTTCACTCAATCCTTGAAAAGTCGGAGCTTTTAAAGCCTGCATCCTTGAAGAATTGCAGCCATCAATCTTGAAGAGTTGATGCCATTTCAAATTTCCTTGGAGGCCTAGAAGAGCAACCGCTGAAGTTCCTATCATTTTCTTCACTTTGTCCAATTTCATTTTGTCCGCTTCCTTCCAAAATTGACAAGCTTGCAATACTCATCTGAGAAAACTCAAAACATAAAAGTTGTAGATCCAAAAGTTTCCATTCTTTTGGCTTTGAAATCAAGTCATTTGGATTTGATTTGACAAAGTTATGCCCATTTTTCCCAAGCTAGTGCAGAATTGAAATTTCTGCTCATTTTTGTGACTAAGTGTCTGTGTGCATAAGTCACTCTACCGATCTTATTGTTTGAGTAGCCAACCTTGGGCTACACCATTTGGCTTCAAAGCTTTGGAGGAGTAGACAATGCCCCCAAGACGAGCAAGATGTTGAGGTGGCAAAATCATTCCATTAAACGAAGTACAAATACTTACAGAGAATTTGCAGCAGCATATGCAATGACAAATTGTTGATTTGACCCGAGAAGTTCAATGTTTGAAGGATTCAAGCAAACAACCTCCACCTCATTCCAAAACCGAAGAATCCAATGGTGATTTCGCTTCTTCAAAGTGTGCTCATTCATTTCCCTAAAGGAGGAACACACCATATCACACACAAGAAGTTCATGAACCGAATTGGGAAAAGGAAATCAAGAGAGAGATTCCAGAATTTTCAGGTACCAATTCTACTGATGAAATTATCGATTGGTTAACACTTGTGAATGAAGTTTTTGAGCATAGGAATGTCCCGAAAGATCGCTAAGTTGGCATCATTACCGCGTGATTAGGAGGCAAGGCCATAGCATAGTGGAGACGTGAGAAGCAGACTCTCATCAATATGTTGGCAAGGCTCCAGTCACTTCATGGAGAAAAATGGAGAACAAGATTCCAAAATTTTCAGGTACCAATTCTACTGATGAAATTATCGATTGGTTAACACTTGTGAATGAAGTTTTTGAGCATAGGAATGTCCCGGAAGATCGCCGAGTTGGCATCATTACCGTGCGATTCGGAGGCAATGCCATAGCATAGTGGAGAGAAGCAGACTCTCATCAATATGTTGGCAAGGCTCCAGTCACTTCATGGAGAAAAATGGAGAACAAGATTCGAAAGTATTTCCTTTAAAAAGGATACAAGAGAGAGCTTTATCAAATGTACCAAAATCTGAGATAGGGTTTGTGAATAGTATATCAATACACCAATGAATTCAATGAGTTGGTGATTCGCAACAACATTCAAGAATCGGAAGAGGTGCTCGTGAACAAGTACTTGAATGGTCTTCAAATTTAGATCCAAAATGCCAAGTCCTTGACATTTGAGACTTAGGGCTACACATCAGTGGGCACTCAAAGTGGAGGGTTTGCACTCTAGGAGACAACAACCCTCTATCGTGCCAAATCGAGCAACTAGAAATATCACTAGCACCACCAAAGTTGCTAAAGCTACCGGCAGAGAGTTAACTGGCCATTGTACAGGAAGTCGTATCTTGAGTATATTGATTGGTACCACATACTAGTAAGCTCTCTACTTAGCCCAACATTTCAAAACAACCAATTACTACTGATATACATTGTTATTATTGTGGAGAGATTGGTCATCGTGCTAGTAATTGTTGAATCAATAAGAATTTACCGGCCAATAAAACTTTCTTGGTGGAAAATGAATCTAATGAGGATGCGGAGGAGTCACTTGAAGAAGAGAAAGATGGTGAAGTTGCTATGGAAAATGAACAAATAATACATGCTAATTCCGACGAGCTTCTCATGACTCCTGAAGAAAACATCGGAAATAGGTGGCTGCACCACTAATATTTTTCGCTAGGCTTGCACTACTTCGGGGGAAGGCATTTTATTAATTATTGACTCTAGTTATTGTGAAAATGTAAATTTAAAGTGACAGCAAGTAAGCTGAAATTGGAGTTGAAAGCGCATCCCACACCTTACAAATTGTCTTGGTTGAAGAGAGGTACCGAGATAACCATTTCCAAATGATGCCTTGTCAATCTTTCCATTGATTCTATCTATTTTGACAAGATATGATATGATGTTCTACCCATTGATGTTGGTCACATTATCCTTGGCCGATCGTGGCAATTTGATAGAAAGGCTATCCATGATGGTTATCAAAATATGCATTTTTTTTTTTAATATGAAGGAAACAAAATTACTTTGACACCTAGTAAGGAACCTCTTAAGGAGTTGACCGTTTTTAATTTTATGGATTGACCCATATGGTTGTTTTGAGACAATAAATTTGTAGTATTTATTAACAATAAAGGTCTCAAGGGGTCTAAATATATGGCGGTCAAATTTTTTGACTATAAAGAAACGGTACAGAAAGGTAACGTTATAATATAATATATTTTCATAGATGATATGGTTGCAGATCCACTAACTAAAGCCCTACGCCCGTGTGTATTTGAGCGACATGTCATTAGCATGGGCTTAGGAGTATCTTGGGATACTGTTATTTAGTGGGAGCTATTTTGGCTTTACTCTGATAAAGTTTACATCTGTGTTCGTTACATTTAGTAACGGTTTGATATGTATCAACTTTTGTATTCAATAAAATATTTTTGAATGCGTTGTTATTATGTTGAATACATATTGATAAAGTCTCAAGGTACTGTATAAACTTTGAGTGAAGGCTAGGGGCATCTGGTTATTAGCCTTATCCGTATGTCTTGTTATACATAAAGAATGGTTAACCGTAAGGACAAGACATATGTGGGTTCATGGAACCATAAAGACATTCTTTAGTGGCACAAGTTTTTTGTGACGCTTAAGGTAAGAGAATGGACATTCTCTAGTGGCACAAGTTTTTGTGACGCTTAAGGTAAGAGAATGGTGACTGACAAATGGGATCTCTCTATGAGAGATGTTGTCTATTTGACACACTATCATATTGGATCCATATCAATAGAGTTGAGAACATTCGTGATCATAGAAGGCTCTGTGTGTATACATGCAGTTACCGCCATGATTCGGTGTTTGAGACTTTATGGGATAGGATTGACTATTAAGAATTATCTCTAGACCAATGTGTGCACATACAGTACGATTTCAATTAATATAGTCCAAGTGGGAGAATGTAAGAGTTTTCCTAATGTGAACTACATTAATTGATATTGTAATTTACCGTTTTACGGGGATTGGTCTAAGATGAGATAGAATGTTTCTTAATTAGTCTAATATGGGGTTGGCTAGTGTGGGCTGAGTTGAGCTTGGCCTGTAATGAGGGGGCCTGGCTGGAAACTCTATAAATAGTGCTCAAGTCTCTCCTCTAACCCTAAGGAGCATTTACCTAAAGCTAAACGTGAGGGGGCCGCCTCATTGAGCCAGTGATACGGAGGGCAATAGAGGAGAAGGACTTGTGCGTGGAACATTGTGTTTCCGCTTCCGCTTTAAAGAACAATGGATCCCAAAACAGGTGCATTAATCTTTCTACTCAATTATGCATGTTCTTGTTCTGGTTATGGAGATCTTGGGATTGCGTAATTGGCATCCAACAGCTTCAAGCATGGATAAGTCGAATTTTTAATTTATTCAGATCTGAGGACACAATAAATTTATCCCCCTGGATTGCACAACAAAACTATAATAAAATAAAAACAACTCAACGGAGGTGGTCCTAGCAAAAGAGTGACCACCGCCACCAGGATTGCTGTCGATAGGGCGACCACCGCGGTGTCACCATCGACAATGGCAGCCGGCGCGGCAACGACAATACTATAGGACTTTTAGGCCTTGTTTGGTAACCTTTCAGGGAACAACTATTTTTGTTCTTTTATTCCCCGGAACGAAATAAAAAAACAGAAATTCGTTTGGTAAATTTTTTTTTTCCCGGGAGCCAAAATCTATTTTTTTTGTTCTCGAAAATAGATTTGGAATAGAATCAAGAGGTAGAAAAAAGTAGCTTCTTATTCTTGGAAACAATTCCTAAGAATCAATTTTTTTTTTTTCTCTCATTTTTTTCTTTTCTCTTCTTCTCTTCCTTTTGGCCGATCGCCGGCCTTAGCTATGGTTGGCGACCGGCCAAATGAGGGCCGGCAACTTGCCAGAGTGTCGCTGGCCCTCGGTGATGTCGAGCCACAGCGAAGCTTGTCGGCTTGAGCCTCGCCATGGCTGGGCTGGGTGAGGCTCGACCTCGCCTTGGCTGAGCAAGGTCGACCTCGCCTAGCCACCAGTGAGGCCAAGGCTCGCTTGGGCTAGGTGAGCCTTCGGCGAGCTCGCCGGACCTCGCCCGGCTTGGCGAGGCTTCGTGAGCTCATTGGACCTCGCCTAGTTGGTCGCTGGCCGCCGAATCGCTACAAAGAAGAATGAGGAAGAAGAGAAAATTAAGAAAAAAAATATAATAAAAGTATTAAAATATTAACAGCAACAAAAGAATTTAAGAATCCTACCAAAATGCATTTCTATCTCGGAAATAAAAATTTTGGACAGTTATCAAGTGTGTTCTTTTACTCAGAAATTATTCCCGAAAATAGAATCAGAAAAAATCATTTCGATAAAAATTATTCTTGAAAACAAAATCGTTACCAAACGTTCCCTTATAATTTATTTGTCTTGTGAAAAATCAATGATTTGAAAAATATTTTCTTAATATAATCGCTTATATCACACGAAATAATTAATTAATGAAAAATATTTTTATTAGCGACAATAATTTTTCTCTAAACATTTCCGCAAACAATCAAATTTTTTTTTTCGCTCATTCAATTTTTTAAGTGATACACGTAATCATATTTAGAAAAGCATTTTCCAAATCATTCATTCTCCACAAAATAAATGCACCTAGTCTTTTCTTATTCATTTGATTTTTTATGTTCTGTTAAATATGTAATTTGAAGACAAGGTTGACGGTTGCGGACGTACATCAATTTTATAAGGACTGACTTTCAATTTGGTAGAAGCCACCATGTTCTGTAATGAATAATATTGTTGAGGTCATTAATTTGGGAACTTATCAGATTTCATCATATTTTCTTCTATAAATTGCAATTACAACAGGATTTCATGAAATTTGGAGATCGTATCTAAAAGCGAGGAACGAATTTCGCTTGTAAAAGACCGAACTTTCAATTCCTTCCTCCCAAATAAGGTGCACATAGAAAGTTAGAAACCCGCAAAATTTCTTACCTTCGTATATAAAGATATCTACTATAAAAATGATGAAGTTAAAAAATGTGCACAAGGCGCTGCAATCTCGGATATTATAGAAAATTCAATTTGCAAAACACTGATTTTACATGATACGAGAAAATGCGATCTTGAAAATTATATAATTTTGTCAATTTGGTATTTTAAAAGTGTTCTAGATGCACTCCCGCATTTATCTCGTTAAAAGTAGCCCCGGGACGATCAGAAGCCGCCTTATCAGTACATGGTCAGGCTTTTCCATTTATAGGAAGCGACAGATGGGGAGACATCCCGCGCAAAATCCGACTTTACAATCTTAAAGCAAAGCTTCGGAAGGCTAAAAAGATAGGGGAAAAGAATAGTAAATATTCCTAACGAATCGAAGAAACACAAGTTTTTTTTGTCATCAAGCGAGAGAGTCGGGCCCTTCCATGAGGATCCTCGATCATAGTCGGTTGTAATCACGCACATATTTAATAAATTATATATGAAATGTCGAATCACACAAAAATTGGGAAAACTTGCGATCAATAGGGAAAATTTTATCGTTGGATCCAACTGTCATCGCGTCCGGAATTGATGCTTGAGGACTTATAGAAAACCCTAGGTCCGGAATCTCCGATGGAGAATGGAAAAGTATTAAAATAGTTATAAACATTTTGATTGGTATAAATTCAATCATAAACTTTTTACGATCAATTTAGTCCTAAGTTTTTTACATTGGTACAACCCGTCTATCCGACTAATTTAAGCTGAAATTGCCGACGTGACTAATACGGTCTTATGTGGCGCCGCGTGAACAAATTTTATATTTTTTCAGATTTTTTAAATTATTTTTTTTTTTTTTTTCCCCTTTCTCCTTACCCCTTGGTCGGCGACCTCATCGGCCATCATAGGGTGGAGGCCTCGCCCTTGGTCGCTTGGATCTGGGCAAGGGCGACGCCTCGCCTCGACCAGCATGTGGCCAGTAATGGTCGGTTGGCGATCTCATGAGCCAAAGGGTAAGGAGAAAGAAAAAGGAAAAAAAAAGAAAAAAATAATTTAAAAATCTTGAAAAATATAAAAAAATTATAAAATTTGTCACGTGGCACCACATAAGATCACTGCCGTGCCACATCAATTTTTCGGTTTAAATTAGTCGGAATGGACTCGAATTTGCATGATGCGAAAATGCTTAGATTAAATTGATCAAATTGAAAAATTTAGAACTGAATTGGTATCAATACAAAATATTTAGAACTATTTTGATACTTTTCCCAAAATCTATGTAGAGTTTAGTCATCTTGACTTGGTTCGGAAACTAGAGTTTGTGTACATAAGCATCATATGATGAACAAATAAATAAAATCATGGTCCTCAAGGGCTTTTTTTTTAAAACTTAAGTAAAGTTAAAATAAAAAAATTATTTCCCACCAAATTATAGTGTTATTTATATTTTAAAATATTATAAAAGCATATATTTAAGTTAACGTCCCAGCATTTGCACATGAAAACTTCAAGAGTTCAAGCAATGAGTTGTAAGCTGCCGAGACATAAGTTTAAGCAAGGAAGAAGAAGTTAACAAACGAAAAATTGCAGACACATAGATGAATTTCTGGCTCAGCCAGAAGCAGGTGAAAGAGATGTGAGTAATTAAGAAGAACCACACCACAAATTGAAGTGACAATCACATCACCAAACTCTAGAAAATTAGCAGACACGCTTGAAATTTGTATGGCCGATACACGCTCGATGACTCGAAAAACTGTATTTCATAGGCATACTCGGTCACACGGAAATAGTTATTTACATGTGAATCGACACCTCTATACAGCCGATACACACTCGATAACTCAAAAAACCGTAATTCATAGACATACTTGGTCACAAGAAAACAGTTATTTATATGTGCATCCAACACCTCTATACATCTTATCTACGCTAGTGCAGCTGAATCTCCTTCAAACCATCAGCAGTGATCCCACAGCACCCATTGCTAGTGACGAGAATCGTCTATAACATGCATCTTATATAGTTGATGAGGAACAGGATCATTCTTACATGGATTGGACTTGTCTATGTAGAATCCATTCTGTCATGCTTTTTCTGTACACTTACATGCCAGAGAAACACCAAGCATCAGCCTCTATATCCACAATACCTTTGGTTTCACGAGATGTCGTGCCTAGCTTTCTGTTGCGGATGATCTCACCAATTGTCTCACAGAATCTTCAGTAAAGTTGTGCAAAATTTTCAGCAAATGTGCCTGAGGCCCCTAACTGTACTATCCGTTACAATCTTGACCTGCGTATGGATTTGATATCATGAGATGGTGACAGCTTCCGAGCACAAGCATATGGTTGTCCGTTCAAAGAACCAGAAAACTTAATGTCCCAACCCTCCACATTCTTGGGTACGCAAATGTCGAACAGCATCTGGCCCAATATGCTGTGCGCGCTGATCTCTGGGGCATTCCGTGCAAGATTCAAGGACTCTTTTTGCTCATTGTCAGACGACCCAGAGGCTGCGTAACTGTCGTTCACTGAACTTGGCAGGAAGAAGTGGTCACTGGGTCCTGTGGCAACCCTTCTTAAGCTCTGATTGGAGTTCACTGCTGCATTTTGGAGGTCACATATCAACTCCGAGATCTCGTCGCGGTTGCTCCCCATTCTAGTTCTCTCTTCCTCGAGTCGCTGGATTCGTTGGGAAAATATGGAAGCTGCCTTTGCGAACAAACTGGCTATGGAAGCACGATATTGGATTGGATAATGCTTATAATGACCTGAAAAGCCAGAGACAAGAATTTAGAAGGTCTATATGCCATAGGCAAAGTAAAATCTCCCTTGTCATGTAAACATAGTAGGGCCTCGGATCACTTGACAGGAGCCGGATAAAAGAATGTGGCGGTCTTCAGGTGGCGGTCTTCAGGGCCACAACAGTTGTATCGACATCATGATATGTACTCTCTGTTTAATGTTGAATGAATGTTCAGCCATTAAGGGTCCATTGTGAATGAGCCGATTTCGCTAACTACCGAAGGGGTATATCAATATGCATGATGCATATGTCTGCATGAACGTACATATTTATGGATCTATCTATGTGGTAGGCATATTGTCTGTATGTATTTATGGTTTGGATAGATGTATTTAAAAGTAAGATCTAGATATAGACACATCTACATATACATGAGAATGCAATGGGACAGTTAGATATTGAACCCAGGTTGGAACATTATGACTGGTATTCATGTTTTAGATCTAAAAAGACCTCCAAATGGATGAGTTTTCAAAATACCATACTGCAAGGAACTTATTTTTCGCCAAGTTCTATAACTTTATCTCTCATTCATCAATAGAGCACCAAGTACAGGGAGTGCATGCAAGAAGAGACTGATTTCAAAGGACTTTTTCAGTTCTATGCTAGTAGGGAAAGCAGAAAATGTGCTTGAAGACGCAGGTGAACAACTTTCTAAAGAACCATCTTATTATTAGAATCAGGCCAACAAAAAACAATAGCATCATTTGAAATATTTCCGATAAAATGAGCAAATTAACTATAGAGAAGTGAATTTGAGAAAAGGAAACAAAATCCTGATAAAGTTCATTCAAACAAGAAACTTTCTCCAGATAAGTGCATTCTCATTCTCTCTTTTATTCAGGAGAACACCATGACAATTTTTTTAGTGGCCAGAAAGGTTTTAAATTAGGCAACATCAATATAGAAAAGAAGGTAGATATGCCATTATGGTGATATTATTTGTACAATGGAAGAGGGGAGGAAAACTGACCAAACTGAAAATTGAACCAACCCAATCTAATGATACTTATGGTCCTTTTTTATAAGGTTCGGATTTTGGTTCTTGATCAAGTTCTGGCTCTGCAAATACAGAAGCGCAAGGAAATGAAAGGCCTAAGAATACTATATGGGTGTTTCATTTATATTTTATATTGTGGATTTCAACTTTTCGATTTTCATTTTAATGCTATATGTGTAAGTTATACATATACCACATATACCATGAACACCTGAAATTATAAAAACGTTTATAGTCTACGCAAATTTTTCAGAATTTTGATTTTGGCAGGGAATTGGAATGTGGCTTACTGGAGTGGGCTTTAAAGCCTGTCCAAGACACCCCTCTAATTTTCGGTTCTCAATTGTTAGTTAAGTTTTTGCTTTTACAGACACCTGCCAACTTGTCCTTTTTGAGTAAAGTCAACGGTAAGTAATTTCCCACATCAAAGCAGTAGGTCACCTACATTTCTCTCTCTCAAGCAAGGATTGATTCAGTAGTAAATGCTCATTTACTCCAGGACCAATCATTACCATCAAATATATAGAACCACACAAAGAATAAGATTGATGATTGCATATAATCCAGGGGCACCTTAAGCAGCTACTCCACGAGAACCTAAAAATTTGCCTCTCTCCCAACCAAAACAAAAAACAAACAAAATATCCATGCACAAAACCTGACATCCAAAATTACTAATTACTCATCTGGCTCTTTTCATCTATATCGGATCAAAATTTTCAAAATTCCACCTTTCTTATTTCTCTCTTTATAGATGCCCTTTCTGTTTTCAAGCTTATAGATCCACTCTGGCTGCACCTTTTGGCTTTAAAGCTTTGACAGATTAATGGAAGAAATTCATCTGAATGTAATTCTGTAACCGAGCAAAGCACAAGAAAAGGTGTTTAAAAAATATCTCTGCAGGTTATGCTGTTCTTTCAGGCTTCAGCTGCTTCTAGGGTTGGCTGGCTTCTTTCCAACTCTCTTGCTTACCTTTCTAAATTTAAGAAGAGAGGGACCCAAACTAAGGGGAAAAAGAATAAGAGAAATGAGTCAAACCTTTTTAAAAACCAGTTTAATCAATTCTATCCACTTCTTATATGTGCAAGTCAGGTCATGGGCTTGGTAGGAAAACTCCTAAATCCCCACCATAAAGTGCAGTTAAATTCACCTTCTTTACATGAAATGGCCCAGCCCTTTTACCCTCCGACCACGCAACACAAGTTCCCAGTGCAAGAGCAGGAATTTTCTCAAGCATAAACATAAAGATACGGGAAGTATAACCTACCACCAAATCTAGAGCATGAACTTTTTTTCATAAATAAAACAAGAGCAACTATTAATGATAACGTGACATATTGAAGGAAGACAGTTTTGTTACAAACCATTGTGAGTGGAGCCATGCAGCTTCACAAGCCTAACATCTGCACCAGAACTTCGTAAATCCTCGGCAAAGGTGAGGATCGTCTGATAAGGAGCAAGGCTGTCATCTTCTGAGCATAAAATGAGATATGGAGCTCCAATGCACTACCAATGAGGAAAATGTATGTCAGAAACCAGTCACGAAAAGCAAAACAGATCTCATCGAAAAATTCGACTTACAACTGAAGAATGCAAGTTTTGCCAATACTCAGCACGCTGGGCTTCAAATCTGGTAAGATACAGAGCATCTAGACCAGAGGAAACACCTTTGACTATCCAAGAGATGACTTTTGCTGGTACAGGCCTTTTTAGGATGGTAGAAGGCATAGTAAACCGAGAACCAAAATCACTGGTAAAATCTACTGGACTGGAATCAAATATGTGCCCAGAAACACAGTTTCTCACCAATCCATATTTGTCCTTCATGAAAGAAAATAACTTTCAGAACTACATATGCATCATAAAAAATATTGACAAGATATCAAATGAAATGGACATGAAATGGGGAAACATATTCGAAGTTTGAAAGCCTCAGTCAGAATAGAGAGAGCTTATGCATACCCACTTCAGCTGACTCTCACACGGTCTCTCGATGATCTGCTAAAACAGCATGTATTTAGTTTATCTTATTGAAACATGAACTGAACACATTAGTGAACGCTCTATAAGTACTAGATCCAGACAGACAACTGCTGGACATACCTGTAAAACCTTGCTCATACAGGCCTTAGAACCGGCAGAAAAAGCTGCAAAGACTACAGGACATGGCTTAATTTGTAGTTCCTGCATCCCCACAAAGACTAAATAGTATCAGTTTACTGTCATCTTAGATTTTTTTTAAACAAGGGAAAAATGTAGGAGTGAACGTACACATAAACAAAAAATAGTGCTACACTCAAGGAAGAGAATCCTACCATGGCAAGCCCTAATTTCTATAAGATAACATTAAATTACAACAGATACAAAATACCAAGATAGGATCAGCAAAAAAGTTTGTACAGTATACGGATCAACCACAATTTGTTGCACTATGACGAAAACTAACCTTGAGAAGCTCATTGAGAACAAAAAATGCCATTGACATTGCCTTCTCAGAAGCAAACCTGTGAAAAACTCTCATTATTTAAGCTTTGTATAACCCAGAAATAGGGAAACTCCCCCACATGGGAACTGAAAGCACAGAAGAAAATTCCAAACCATTTTCTTTCAACTAATATTTTTCTGCAATTCCAACAACCAAGAATCCCAATTTTGTAAAGCAGATAAATAAGATGACGGATCTCTACTTCATTGAACGAAGCTTTTGCTATTAGAGAACTAATAACCGGTAGAAATTACAACTCACTTCAAGAAAGTCTAAAAGGCTAACTATCTGACGTCGCACAAGGCCATATGTTGTTAAGCTGGAGATTTGTTGCTTTCATGCTAACATATTTCCCCCATTGCCCTCTTCAGGAGGTATGAGTAATGCGTCTACATTTAAATATGTGTGCTAACTGACAAGTATACATAAACAGCATTGACATGAATTACAAATGCAAGCAGATATACTTTATACAAATGCACAAAGGCAGCAATACTATTGCCAAATAGGGTCCTTCACATGACTACTTTTGTGCCTCACAATCTTCAGCAAAAAAGCAACATTTGCAAGGTTATTAGACTTCCTTCCCCATCCTCATCCACTTTTTCAGAATTTAAAAATAGCTACCATACCATGTAGAGTAAGAATGGTGGCCAATGAGATATACCAATTACTTAACGCTTTGGTCATAACGATACGATCCAAAAGTTAATCATCTTGAAGGAAGACAGTAGAATGGTCCTTGTTTACATCTTTCCATGGTAAGAGTAGCTTGAGGTAAATTACTTCCATGGTCATTCAATCCTTGCATTACTTACAATTAGGTCACTCTACTTTCAAAACTTTCAATTAGATCATAGTACTTATGATATAATTTGAATTGGATCACTCCGCAACTAATAGAAAACCAAAGCGTGTCATATTTTTGCATAACGTACCATGTCAGCTTCTCCCAAAGTTTCTCAAATGGAAGAATAACGCAATTAAACAAATTGAAATTATTTCAAAAGTAGAGTTACTTCAGTGAACAGCATGAGTATAGTGTTCTGATAGAAAGTGGTTACTTGACTGACAACTTTTACCCCTGAAATCAAGCTCTTTCAAAATCTGGATCTCCCCTTTCTAGAACTTCACCTCATTCAACAATTATACCTAGATGATTAATATGTGATACTTGTGTGCATGTCATACTCTCTTCAACTGAAACCATCAAAAGAAACTCAGGCATCACATGGATGATAGACAGACAAATGGAAAGCTATAGGGCAGATTACTTTCAACCAAAACTCTAATCTTTCCATGTGAAGGATGCACCATTGCGGGCTGCTAGGACAGAATTTTCTTATTTTAACGTGCCAGTGCCCGCAGAGCTCCCCATCAAAAGAAACTCAGGCAGTTAAAGACTCAGATTACTTTCAACTGAGGGCCGCAAAGACCTTTGTCTAATGGATGCACCATTGGCGGGCTGCTAGGACAGAATTTTCTTATTTTAACGTGCCAGTGCCCGCATGCCTCAGCTCCCCATCAAAAGAAACTCAGGCATCACATGGATGATAGACAGACTAATGGAAAGCTATAGGGCAGATTACTTTCAACCAAAACTCTAATCTTTCCGTGTGAAGCCTCACCATAGAGAGGGAGTCAAAGACTCAAAGACTCCAATTGAATGGGCCATTGGCCTCCTTTTCTAATGGATGCACCGAAACTTCACATGGATGATAGACAGGGAAAGCTGCTAGGACAGAATTTTCTTATTTTAACGTGCCAGTGCCCACATGCCTCAGCTCCCCAATCCCTCCCCCCCAAACAAAAGCTTTTCTTCCTGGGGAGGTGGGAATACGGGAGTCAGCAGGGAGTCCCATCCCTTGGGGGTTCTTTCCCCTTTTACTTCCCTTGAGCCATTTAAGGACCTGCTCAGGCCCATCACATGGATGATATACAGACTAATGGAAAGCCATAGGACAGATTACTTTCAGCCAAAACTCTAATCTTTCCGCGTGATGCCTAATTCCAAAAGCCAATAACCATTTTTGTCTCATTTATGTAATGTAAGACAGTTTTGGCCCCTCTTAAGAAAACATAAGAACAGCACCACATTTGGTTAGGCCATCAACCGAGACTCCAGTTTCAAATGATCCAAATACTCGATCCATCCAAATTTCACGTCATGTTTCCAGACATGACACGCCAGGCCACAAAATGTTACATCCTCATACAAAGCCAAATAACAGCAACCTTCAAGCTTAAGATAAAAGAAAAGCTTGAGACTGCAATAAATCCATCATCCTAACAACTCAAGCTTGCTCGACGAACAACCCTACTTTAACAAATCAAAATCGTCCAAAATGAAGCACAAGGCGCACATAATTGCAATAAACCAAGCATCAAGCCCAGTTCAAGTCAGAACCACACAATCAAACATATTCCCGCACCCGATCCCCCCCCCCCCAACCCTTCCGCACGAGAAAAGAAAGGAAAGCACGAAACCCAGAAATCACACTCGAAGCAGAAGAAATCAACTCACGCGTTCAAGAACCCGGCATGGCAAACGAGGGAATTCCACCCAAGAGATGAATACAGCTCCACGTAGCTCCTCAGATGCCTCTCCTGGATCGACACCCAAGCAAAAACCACCACAATCCCTTTGAACCCACTTCCCTTAGCACCCCAGTAAACACTCCCACCGCCACCCACCATGTCCGAAACAGCTCCGACGCAATGAATTTCGCGGCTTTGGCCCGGAACAAGACGTGGGCACGGCGAATCTCGTCGTGGGTAGGGAGCAAATCGGTGGCTCTTGGCTACCGGGGATGGGTTTTCGCCACAGCCACAAGCGTACGTTTGGTGAAAACGTGCACTCGCGCGTGCGAGGCGATATAGAAGGGGGTGACGATCCTTGGTTGAATGGGTGGCGGGCGAGGGAAGCGGATCGATGGAAATGCCACGTCCGATATTGCGCGGATCTTAGGATAAAGCTCGTGAATTTTGGAGCATCTTCGGTGTCGCGTGGGACAAAGTCAAACGAAATAGCTTGCGAACGGAAACCGTCGCAGTGCGTTGAAAGCAGATGACATCGCAAGAGTTCCTTGGAAGGCATAAACTTTTCTATTGTTTAATTAATTCCTCTTGAATGGTGTCACAGTTGTGAACACACGAAAAAGAGAAAATTAATTTATCCAGTTTTTTGCGGACTTTACGTAATCGATCGGATCATGGGTCAATTTGGGCTGATGCTTCCCTTGATCCCCGGGTACTTTTTTATTTCTTTTCCTCTGATATTTTGAAGTGAATTTTAAGATTTTTTTAAAAATTGCATATGATTATACAAGTCGAAAAGATTTAAATATTTCGAAAATCTTCGTGTGTCTTGAATGTGATGGAAGACGTGTGAATCCTGCAACATTTGCACACGTCAAAAGTTAAAAAGCGTGCACATCAAAGGTCACATCCCCGATGGACCGAAATGTATAAAAGCGATGAATTTGAACATTTTTTATTTGGCAGGAGGAAAAATCAATGTACAGTTAATGTGGAAAAAATCATGACTCATCATTCGTAAATAAATGGTCGATTAAGGTTTCATTTGTCTGGTAGTAACTAAACGATTATGAAAATATTTTTTTAAATATTTATCTGTATTGCTTACGAAAATAAATAAACGAAAAATATAATTATCATCCATGAAAATATTTAAAAATAAATTATTATTTGTAATGATAATGTTTTTTATCAGCTAATTATTTTAAGTGATATATTATATTATATTTAGGAAAATATCTTCTAATTATTTATAATTTACGAAATAAATCTAAATTATTTTAATAATCGGGCCAAGCTCGTAATGGGCCTCAATTTGCTATCCAAGCATGGCAGGCTTGAGGGCAAATGCGAACCAAGGGTTCACCTGAATAAATAAATATGAGAGAAAAATAGTTGAACAGATAACCTAGAAATAAAAATAATTTCTATAAATGGAGATAAAGGTGAGATTGCCATTTTTTACAAGGAGAAGGAAATCTCTCCTTGGAAAAATGGACATTCCTGTTAACACTTTGACTTCTAAAGTATGCTAAAGTTTTTCTTATATATTTTAAATCCCTCAAATGAACTTGAGGGTTTGATAATAATCTAATCCTAAATAACTAGATTTCCGATGTTAATTTTTTTAAATTTTTTTTTTACAATGCTTGGTATAGAATTATGCTGCAAAGTATCTCAATATGATGCATTATGACTATATGTTGGTCTCTTGAATAACTATAGAGACCCCTTGAATTTGATTTAAGAGTGTGTCACGATCTTAAATTAATGGTACATCGGTCATCCTACGTTTGCACAAGCATTATTTACCGGCCTCGTCGTTCTGCACTATCCCCCAAGTTGTGGGTCTAATGTGTTGCTTGTCATTAGTGTCATGCAATGACCTAGAAGATGATTGCATCTGGAAAAAATATCTTCGATTTATTTAATTTACAAGGTTCAGCTATGTCTTTCCTCTGTGGATGTCTGCTGGATTTTGGTGGAGAAAAGCTGGCCGAATCATTTTAAGTTTATGATCTTCTGTGTCAAAAGTAGCTACTTTCTTGATGCTTTATGCTTTAAGCATCGCTGGTCAATGACTGGATGCTTAAGCCGGCACAATTTTTTTCTGAAGCTTGCTTATTGAGGGAGTTATCTTATTAATTGTGTGCCCTGATTCACGTGGACATTAGGATTTCGGAGTGAGGACACAGAGAGGTAAAGTGGAAGTCTGGAACAGGTTTCATAGTGCCATTAATGTTATTAATTTTGTATTATTTCAAACAATTATTGAGGTCTTCGACCAAAAAAAAAAAATATTGAGGTTGGTTTGGGCTCAATCGGCTTCATCGTCTCAGGCCTGTGGCCCAGACAACCTATTAAAAAACTATATTAGGCCCGAAAGACTGGCCCGGTCATATCTCGAACAGAACTGGTCTGGGCTTTATGGGTTTTCAGGATTACTCTTACCCACTACTAATATGTATAAACGGCCCAAACAAGAGTCTGGAGTGAAGGTACTTTCCGAGAGAGAAGCAAAACAAATGTTCCTCATGTTGGTCGACACATTTTCTTCAGATAACAATGTTTTTATTCTCTTGAGGGTTTTACGTGTAACTCACTAGAGTTATCTTTGTTCTCAACGTCTCTGTAGCATTGATCAGAAAACAACTGGAAAAAGGTTATTGCATGGGCTCGAGCATGATGTGTATGCAAGTTCTTCCGGTTGGTAAGTGTCTTTTACCCAGCCTTTGATTTCTCATTCCTTTAATTGGATTCTGATAGTATGTTTTTAAGGTACTTAAATCTTACACCTGTTGGAGGAGAGGAGACCCCTTTATATATAAATACAAGCTCAATCATAACTGTATATTTTTCCTCAATTTAACGGTAGAGATGGCATATTCCTATCTACCAACTACTTGCATTTATTATAGGAATGTACATTTATAATAATGCCCACCCTAGGAGCACTCTAGAGTACTAAAAAAACTTCTAAGTCTAGGACTTAGAAGCCTCAAGGTCCACTCGTTTTTCATGGATCGACCATGGTCCTTCGTTTAGAAATCTTCTAGGTCATGTCATTTCTCTAGGCCATGACAGAAGTGTTAATGAAATTTAACTCGTCTAACTTTTGTGTGAGTTCATTTTTGTCCATGCATTGTGAACTTTCACCATTTTCTCGTCGCACTTTCTTGGTTAACTACTTTTGATTCTTTGGAAAATTAGATTTAAGATTGCTAACTGATATGCAGAGTTAGCTCAATTAAGAGGACCAAAGATGAAACGCTAACGGTGCTTCAAGGATTGGAAGTACTGCTAAAATACTTGATAGACCAAAGTATACTAGATTATGCTCGAGGTTCTGGAATGAAATAGTCCACTTGCATTCGGAAAGGACTAGTCCGAATTCTCGGGAACTAATATGATGAGATTTGCGGTGAGAAACAAACAATGAGGAGTAATGAAAAGGAATTGCGTGCATATACCGAGAGAACTAGGCTTTTCCCCGCTGTATTATGTTAGTAAGTTTTGCATGTACTTATCCATCATAGTTTTCAACCCTTTGTGGGATTCATGTTATTGGTTCAGACCTACTCCTTCTGATATTCTTCTTGTGAAAGTGAACGAAAAAAATCGTCTAAGAAAACAAATAATAATAATGATAATCTAGTCTTATTGAGATTTAGCTATTGTAGTTGTAAGTGGTAACGCCAACACTTAGTTTTTCTGGTAGGATACACTCTTGTCCTGGAGAAATTGTAGGATCTGGTGCCGGTTTTGATCAATTGTCTCAGGGACATTTTATCTGTGGTTAATTCGATGCCTTCACTGGAGTTCTGATTATTGATTGTATGCTGTGTATGCCTTCAGAGCATAGATCTTGCTGTTAAGTTTTTTATTTTTAGGATGGATAAGGTCGAGGCTGATCTACAAACTACTCTTGGAGGAGCCACCCTGACCACATTGGATCAGGGTGTGGCATCAGTTATATTGAAGAGGCTATGCCTGCTGTTTCCGCTGGATGCAGCCCACTGCGTTTCGCAGTGTGTAAGACACACACGTCGAACATAATTTTTCCCGTCCCAAGTGTGTGTGTTTCTTCTTTGTTAAGTTTGATTCACATTGTATCAATAATTTGAGATTCTTTGTGTCAATCTTCTGTTTGTTCAGTTCAGCTTCAATCACTTGACTCATAAATTGCAACAAAATTTGGGTTAGAACTAATGCTATTGATGTTTTGCTTGAATAACCTCCGAATTGGTCTTCCATATGGTACATACGAGCGTGACATGGTTTTTAGTAATAGTTACTGAAATTTGGCTTGGAACTAATGCTAATTATATTTTACTTGAATAATCCAGAAATTAGTCTTTGTGAGGTACATATGTGTGACATGGTTCTTACTAGTATCTGTTAAGATTGGGTATCTGATGACTATTGGTCTATACTTAAGTTGCTTAGGAAAGTCGTGGTTGTCCATCTCTTTTTCTGAATCAGCAGGCTCAAGAGTCAAGTGTTTTTGTTATCTAATCAGACGTTTTATTCATATATTCAGGTCGTAATCCCCGCATTTCAGGAGATGATGATGAAACTGCTGTTGCTGTTCTCGACTGCATGACCCATTATAATGTTTACCTTGCTTATTATTGTTTGATCGAAAGTCACAAACTTCTGAAACTAGTTTAAAACCAAGATGGAATCATTGATATCTGATAGGACTTCATTGCCTCTTTCGGAAAATGGTAGCCATGGGACAGATCATTCAACTAATGTCATCACCATTGTTTATGTCCTTCAATTGATGCACAAGGACTTCAAGATATGACAGATTCTGTCTTCGTTCAAGGCAGAGATTGAATGCATACTAAGATCATTACAGATTTGATTTTGCGTTCTAATTCATATCAGTTATGAGCTCGCCATGCTTGTTTTAGTTGTTTCACATGCTTGGTCGTGGCCTGGTCAGGGATGATGCTTGACAGTAAAAGCGTTTTGGCTGGATGTGCTCATACCTTATTGTGCAGTGTTGAACTGTTAGTCCATGTGGAAAGGGTCATCATATAACATAATTATTGTAATACTCGTACTTTGATTATGCTCTACTTTTATATCTTATAAAGAATGCATCTATGAGCTTGTAGTCATTGCCTCTGGAAAAAATATGGCTTCAAATCAATAGAATAATCAAGTCGGATTTTAAAATGTGATATCACTTTCTTTAAGAATTTATTTACTTTACAATGTTGCTAATGGTCATTAGCAAATGTTCTTTAGTATGCAACAAAATCTCAAATGAGAATATTAGATAGTAATTTAAGTATATCTCCAGGATTTCTCAAGAAAACAATTGAAAGAAGACTCGAAAAATGATTTCATACTTGTTCATCCAAAAACTATATATATATATAAATCGGTCTTAAAGAACACAAACAACTTTTTGTGAAAGTTTGTAAGGTAAACAAAGGTATCATTTCGAAAGAAGTGGCAAAATGAATAGAGGTATCTCTTTAGAAGAAGTTGAAAAAAATGAACAAATGCAATACTTTTCAAAAGGTTGCAAATTGAACAAGTATAATTTTCAAAGGTTGTCTTGAAAGACACTTATAAAAATTCGAAATAATAAAAATAATGAAAATATTTTTAAATAAATAAAATTTCGAATTTTGAAAATCTCCAAAAATACTAAAAAAAAAACATCTGAACTAATAAATGTTAATAAAATAACCATACGAAATAAAATAAAAATAAAAGGATTAGTGCTAGTTAAAGTGCAGGCGTGTAAATGTGTCAAGTGCTAAGTGCGCCTAATAATCATTAATTATTTGTGCATCAGCATGTGGTTATTGTGGGGTCTAGCCCACACCAATCCTTTTCTTTATTCACACTTATTAATTGACTCATCTCCTTCCAACTTTCCTTATATGGGAGGAGGAAAAACGCACTTTATTTGTTTTACAAACAAACTTCCAACATTACTTTGACTCATTAATCTAATCATATGGGTAGTCTCCTCTCTTTTTCCTTTGCAGGCATTAGTGGAAATAAGTACAACCTTGGATGAACTTTACCAAAAAAAAAGAAAGTACAACCTTGGAGGAAAGACACAAGCTACAGTGTGCATACGTTCAAGTACACGGCATGCTGGGTGACCTGCAAGAACAGACGCCTTGCTTGTTGTGGATAATGGAGCGTGCAGTACGAGGGAAAAGAAAGAGACTGCAGTGGGCTAGAATCAGTTCTCTTTGTTTAGGTCTTTATCGGGGGTGACAGTGGATGCTGACAGTGGATGGTGGTGCATTTCATGTTCTAAGGCCATTGTCCTGACCGCTGGAAAATAATAAAAAGTGGTCAGGAATAGCGGTGTCAGACTCGAACTAAAAAATTGAATTGAAATCAAAATCGAACTGAATCGATTTAGTTGGATAATGAATAAATAATCTGTTTTTTTGGTTTTTGTTTTATGCCAGTTTGAATTCTTTTATGTTCGGTTTGATTTATAAATCAAATCGAACTGTCACAACTTAATAATTTACTCTAATTACTTCATTCAGTACGAGAGTGAGAGTCCAAACCCTAAATTGATTGGACTCCTGATCTCAACGATTCGAATCGCCCCCTCGTTTCCTTCGAATTGATCTGCTCCGACCCTCAATCTTTCCCTCCTTGCAATTGCACCAGCTTTGGGTTGATTGAAGAGGGCGGAGTGATACCTGGCTCCGTGTGCAAGCTGATCATCGTTGAGGAGAGGGAGGGAGGGAGGGAGGCGACAATGGTCATGGCTTGGTGACTGGGTTGTGCGCGGCCGTAGAGGCAAGGTTGAGTGATGGCTTGTGGGTGATGGATTTGAGGGTTGGCTCTTTGATTCTGGTGTGGGTTCGCTCTGTGAGTCTCTGGAAACTCATTCGCTCGTAGGATTTGAACCTAGGATAATCTGCACTTGTAACATTTTTACTGTGGTGATTTGGTCGAGAATTTGCTGTTTCGTTGTCGCATGTGGACCTAGAAGTGAACAATATCAATCTAATATTGTTTATTGCTTGCATACTTGACCCTTGACGTAAGTGGGAGTATATGAAATGGATGATTAATCAAGTTTATGAAAGCAAATACGTGGAAACCTCATGAGATAGAGTGACAACATCTTTGATGTTATTATTCGAGTAATATTGCATCAGTATATGCCTCCAAAGCAACTTGATGTTATAGGGTACAAGAACAATGAGCGTGTCAGTGTCTCCTGTGGTGGGTGTGGACATCATGATTGCGATGTATCTTAGCTTAATGGAACAAGAAAGTTTAGAAGAAAAATCTGAATTAGATAAGCATTTGGAAGAAGGATGTAAATGGTATAGCTTCAACTTTGATATCTTAAATCGGTGGAAAGTCACTTCTACAAGATATCCTATCTTCTCTTCCATTGATTGAAATATTTTGGCGGTGCTTGTCTCAACTATATCATCATAGGCTGCATTTAGCACAGGAGATTGTGTACTTAATGTGTTTCGTAGGTCATTGACACTAAGCATGGCGGAGACTCTTATATATGCTCAAGATTGGCTACGATTTGCACCACTTTCATGGTTGATCAAGGAGGACTTAGAAGAACTTGAAAATTTTGAGTCAAGTGAGAAAACCTTACTATGGAATATTTCAATATTACAACAGATATTACAATTCTCATGTTTATTGTGAATTTAATGTAGAGTTATCAACTGTGAGAATGGAGCTGAACTCGATATTAATTTCTCTTGATGATTGACCAACTTGGAGTTAGGTAGAATGTTTTTTGAAAGGGGTTTGGTGTTTGCTGAGTGAAATTTATAAAGAACATATATGGGTTTTAGTTTTATTGGGAACAAGGTTATAAGTATTGAAGGAAAAGTTGGTGTCAAATATGTTGTGCTAATTGAGTCCTAAAATATGTTTCCCTAAGAACGATGTTGTCATGATCATGTTTTGACATGAGAACTTGGTTAACTTGATAAGAACAATATTATTGTTGAACATCGAAGTAAGTTGTCTTACACCTTTGAGCAGCAGTAGTTTCACTACTATATACTTTCTATGTGCACCATACTGTCCCGTAATAGTAATTGCACTCTAGTTTGTCATCATGACAAGTTCGAGTGGCAGTGCATGCCCTAAGACTACTTAACAAAGTAACTTAGTACAAAGTTCTATTGATTTGAATTGGCTTCTATACGTCTTGAATTTCGGTGACGGTGTCCTTATCAGTTTTCCCTTTTTCTTTCTTACTTTCTAGTATGGTTATGTAACGTGATGGTTACTCCTAAATAAATATCTGTTTTGTTTCTTTAAATTCTCAAAAATTTTACATGGTTTTGGATGCATTTTTATTGAAGTAGTACTTAATGTTCGGTCGTTGGGATTAGGCATTCTTGAGAGAAAGAAAATGATGCTGTTGGAATTGCGGAGGAGTAACAAACGATACTTCCTTGTGTTCTTGGCTAGTTAGTTAGCTGAAATTGCAATGATGTCTTATTTTGTCTTGTGCCTTTTGTTAAGGTTAATTTTGGAGTTTTAGGGCGTGTTTGGTAATGATTTTGTTCCCTGAAATAATTTTTGATTAGAAATAATTTTTTCGATTCTATTTCCGGGAACAATTTTGAGAAAAAGAATGCATTGATAATTGTCCAAAATTTCTATTCCCAACTATAAAATTTCTATTCCCAACTAGAAGTCATTGTAAAAGACGGAACAATTTGACAAGAACCCAATACACTCATTTTCTATGGCTATCATTCTTCAGTTATTATCAACTCGCATTTATTTTAAGTTGCATTAGATTTGTTTTGTATTGTAGAATTCATAGTTTCCTTTCCGAAATAACACAAAACCCGATAAATAAAAAGTTAAAGAGCCAACTTTCGATGAAAGATATTTTGATAGAGAATATTCTCGGTGAAATAAGAATAGAAGTCGCCGATTGGTTGAAAGCGGAGTTTTGACCATCGTTTGGAAACAAATTGTTCGAATTTGTGCCGATCGAAGCTTGTCTGCTCGGATGCGCAGGAGGGAGGGAAGGCCTCTGTTAGGGAAAGGAAAGCTCGTGAAAGTTCCCGGCGATGTTCCCATGGGAAAATTTTGGAGCTCAAGTCATTAGGCAATTTTCTTCGTTTTTGTGCTATGTTTTCATATTTATATGTGGGTGTTTCACCATAATTTATAACGTTACGAAATTACTTTCATCGAGAGTAGTTCTTCGGCTTTTAATTAAAGAAAACTAGGGTCTTGCATTGATTGCGGACATGAGATATCCAGGCGAGTGAGGAAATCAAGGACTTTATATTGAATAGGACTGTACGGACGCAAATTATGCCGAAATTCGATTGACGACACAACTCGGAGAATATAGACTCAATAAAGCAACCAAATCTAAATAAGCTATACCAGAATTTAATCACAACACCATTTGAGAACATGAAACACACTAAATCAAAATTTAATTGATGGCACAACATCAAAGATAGAGATTACACGCCATAATTTAATCGACGACATGAAGTAGCTAAACTATGAAAAGTAAAGTGCAACATAGGAAAGTAAAAGTATTGAAAGATACTAAATTTGCCTTTTTATTTACGAGTTAACTGTATGGAAAATTAGGGATTAAATTTTTTAAAAAAAGTAAAATAAATAATTTTCATTAAAATGCATGGCATATGTTTTCGCTAAAATGCATTGCACATAGACACTAGGAGCATTTACATTACCGTCATTGCTTATTAAAATCTTAAAAAAGCAATAAAAAAAAAAGTGTCTTCCTGTCCTCTGTATCTCTTTTCGCCTGGGCCAAGCCTAGCCTCATTTCCCTTTCTCTAGGCCTAGCCGCGTGCTGGTCTCCTTCCTCCTCACGCCGGTCACGCCTCTGCAAGAAAAGAGGGGTACAAGTCAGAGAGAGGAAGAGGATTGAGAGTGGCAGATTGCAGCGTGATCTGCGGGTCGGGCCCAGGCTGGCTAGCGATCTGGCGTTAGTCGGTGGCCCTCAAAAGGGAGAGAGGTTGAGCGAGAGAGAGCCAGAGAGGGAGACTGACAAAGAGGGACGAGAGAGAGCTTGGGTGGGCTCGTTCTTGGAGAGAGAGAGAGAGAGAGAGGTCTATGTTCTCGAGATATCCGGCGGTGGTAGCGTTCCAGTGGTGAAGGAGGAGATGCTCGAAGTTCTACGAAGAGATTGGCTCAAAAGTTTTTGGGGGTTCTCTGCAAGCTCTTCTCAGACAGAGAGGTGAGGGGGTCTTCGACGAGAGACAAAAAGGGAGAGAGATAGCGTGAAGAGAAGGCCGTTGGCCATAGAGAGGAAGGCGGGAGACAAAGACGACTCCTCCCGTTCTCAGTGAGTAACGGAGAACCCAGTCGCTGAAAGCTCGCAAATTCCAAAACTCCGGTCAAGGGCTGACCTTTGCTCATCCAGAGGACTTCCCACAGCCGAGGAAGAGCCCAGCTCGTTGTGTTCTGTCCTCGATCGATCGAGGCCTCGACTCGCACGACAAACCAAGTACGATCCTCCCCGAACCTCCTGCTTCGCCCACGTTTTTTTCTCGGCCAGAGGGCAACTCGCCTAGGTGGATGAATTTTCCTTTTTATTTGATGAAATCTTGTTAAACCAAAGTAAGTTCAAGTCGATTCATAATGTTTTGTAAGTAATGCATCATGTTTAGGCTGAGGAACGCTTTTGATTTGAATCCAAGACCCGAGTTTATAAACGCATACCAATTGTTTGATGTTTTGCTTGAATGAAATATGTGTAAAATTACTAAAGAGGAGAGAGATGAGGCTGAAACTTCATATTTCGTTCAAAACCTCGAAGTCTTTTACAAAGTTAAATACATAATGTAAAAATACCATTAAAATAGAACCCATAACTACCCATGTTGTGCATAAATGACTTACTCTACTAACACCTAAAAACTAGGACAACTAACACACAAATTAGCTAAACGTGACTCCACTAACTCCTGAAGACTAGAATAACTGAAAAACCAAATTAGCAAAGAAACAACTATTATTTCAACAATCCCTCATTTAAATTGATGTTTACTGACATTCAATTTAAAGCCTTAACTGTTTTCAACGTGCAAACACTTAATAACCTTATGAGCTTCACAAATGACTCCATCTTGAGGGCCTTAGTGAATATATTAGCAAGCTAATCTTCACTCCTGTAATAGATTAGATCAATTGTTCCATCATTGCTAAGGTCTCTCAAGAAATAACATTTCACATCAATGTGCTTGCTTCTTCCATGTAGCACAGGATTTTTGGAGAGTTTGATTGCTGAGTTGTTGTCACAAAAAAATTTAGTAGCTCCTAGTTGCTTGAATTGCAGCTCCTCATGAATTCTCCTTAGCTAAATAACTTGACAAGCACTAGCTATTGCAGCAATAAATTCAGCTTCTGTACTTGATAATGTGACATTGGTTGCTTCTTGGATAACCATGAAATAGCACCTGTCCCAAACATAAAAGCATAACCCGAAGTGCTCCTCCTATCATCTTGATCTCATACATAGTCACTATCAGTAAATCCCAACAAACTGGACTTTTCACTTTATTGTAAAATAGCCCAAAGTTTCTAGTTTCTTGCAAGTAACAAAAGATTCTCTTGGCAGCTAACAAATGCATTTATTGTAGGATTCTCCATATATCTCCTGTAGGGGTGAGCGGTTCCAGGTTCCGGTTCTGGTTACTCGTCCGAACCTAGACCCACCTTTCGGCACGGAGTTCCTCGTTTTTTGGAACCCTAACCTACCCGTCAAAAATCGAGAACCCTGGAACTTACCCTATTACGGGTTCCGGGTCGGTTCAGTGGTTCCAACAGGTTTTTTTTTTTTTTTTTTTGTCATTTTCAAATTTGAACTACAACGTACGCGCATACTCTACTCTTTGGTAACTTCTCACATCTTAGCAAATATATCAATGCCAACTGCCAAGAATTTAGACATACATAATCAAAACCAATAAGAAGTTTCCAAAGATGAAATGAGATGCTATTGTGTCCACATATGTCAATATATGTGCACTAAAGCTTAAATCATTACATTTGCCATATGCCATATGCCTTATTAGCTGAGTCAAATGAAAATGATAAAGCAAAATACACTAAGGACATGAAAAACCAAAAGTGCCAACAAGATCTCAAATATCTAAAGTAACATATATCAATCAAGACATGCACAATCAAATGAGATATTCCTGCGATCTTAATTGATATAGATAATCAATGGTAATACATAATCGTGTTTAACATATAGGACAATATTCTATAGAAAATCTTAAGAATCTCTAATATATCATCGCTAACAAAAGGCAATATCAAGTAGGTAACTACATAATGTAAATTATGCTTAATACCTTTTCCTCTAAGCTTGGATTTAATTTAGGTCCTCCCAATTCTTTTTTTCAGAGTGGGTTCACGTAAGTTGTTTTCACCATGCTTCATGTAGTAGACATATTATATGCTTGCTTAAAGAACTTGAAGGACAAAAAAAAAAAAAAAAAAAAAAAAAAAAATCTATCAAAGAAAATTTTCGTTCATCTTCCTTTTTGTGTTTTTTAATTAGGCATCGCATTAAGGTCGCCAAAGAATTTCGCTTTAGTAATTATATGAGGTATTTTGAATTGTAAATGACCACGTATATGTCGAAATAAACGTTATATTTCAACACACACACATAGAGAGAGAGAAGTTGATTATCTAAAATATGACGAAGAGTAATGAACCATCTTAGGTTGATAGATTCGGGTCGTGATCTCTCATCACTATAGGCTATTGTTCTAGAACATCTCACGGGAGTATTCTCAGAATATTATAGAATCGGTGAAGGGGGCGAGGGAATGTGCAGGATTGAGGTTGAGAGATAGAGAGAGGGGGTGGCAACGTTGGGGGCGTCCGGTTCTTTTTATGAAGCCCTAAGTAATCCGGTTCCAAAATCGGTTCCGGTTCCGGTTTTGGTTGGAACCGGAACAGGAACCAGAACTCCCGGTTCCCAAAAAAAGGGAACCGGGAACCGGAACCGGTCCCCTTGGAACCTGGAACCGAACCGGACTCTCCTCCGATTCGGTTCCGGTTCCCGGGTAACCCGGGAACCGCGCTCACCCCTAATCTCCTGAGTAAACACACATAATATAGTATGTCTAGTCTTGTTGCAGTTAAATACATCAAACTGCCTACAATTTGTTTGTAAAGTGTGCTGTCAAACTTCCTCCCTTCATCCTTACCAAAAAAAAAAAACTTCATTCCTTCATGATCTTTGTATAACTTTAAGTCAAATTCAACTATAGTGTTTACATGATTACAATCCTTCATCTGAAACCTGTCCAAAATTTCTCCCATATATTCTTTTGAGAAATAAAGATCCCATCACATGATTGTACTACTTCTATGCCAAGAAAGTAATGCATCATACCAAGATAAGACATATCAAACTTATCCATCATAGATTATTTGAATTCTTCAAACATGGCATCACAATTTCCAGTAAATATAAGATCGTCAACATATAAGCAGACAATAAGCATTTTCCTTTTATCTCTAATCTTGACAAAAAGTGTATGCTCATAAGGACATTTTGACAAACCAACTTTAAGAAAATAAGTTTCAATACAACTATACCAACCTCGAGAGGCTTGTTTTAGCCCATAAAGAGCTTTCTTCAATCTATAAATTTTATGCTCATTTCCAATCTTGACATAACCAGGGGGTTGCTCGACAAATACCTATTCCTTCAAGTACCCATGCAAGAATGCTGATTTGACATTTAGTTGGAAAATAGGCTAAGAATTTTGTGCCGCCAATGCAACCACCAATATGATTATGTCATGTTTTGCAATTGGAGAAAAAACTTATGTATAGTTGATCCCATATTGCTGTTTGTATCCCTTGGTTACCAAACGTGCTTTGTATTTGTCAATTTTTTGTATTTGTTAACTTCGCCATTTTCTTTTAGTTTTGTTTTAAAGACCCGCTTTACACCAATGGTTTTTTGTCCATTCGGAAGATCGGATAGCTCCCAAGTATCATTTCTTTCAATGGCATTAATTTCATCATCCATTGCTTTTCTCTATTTTTCTTCTTTGATAGCACTCTCAAAAGTTGTAGGGTCATAGTATGAAAATAAGGCAAAGTGAGTAATTATATCTCCAATTCCAATTACCTCATAATCTTCCATCCAAGCAGGCCTTCTTCTAACGCGGCGACACATTTTTCAGCTTTGTCATCAAGTTTCTTCATTTTCTCATCCGGGACATGGACATATGCGATGCATCCAAAGATTTCGAAGTGATCTATAGCCGGTCTTCTCCCACTCCAAGTCTCTTCCGGTGTCATATTTTGAAAAGCAAAAGTTGGACTTCTGTTCAAAACATGAATACTTCAATGTTCAAAACATGATACTCCAATTTATTGCTTCTAGCCAGAAAGCCTTTAGAACTCTTCCTCTTGCCAATAAGCTTCTCACCATGTTGAGAATGGTTCTATTTTCCCTCTTAGATACACCATTTTATTGTGGTGTATATGAGGCTGTAAGCTCTCTTCAAATACCATGCTCTGTACAAAAAGCTTCAAATTCTTTTAAGCAATATTCACCACCACGATCTGTTCGAAGGGTCTTAATGGTCTTTGCTACTTTATTTTCCACATGAGCTTTGAAGCTTTTAAATGTGGAGAAAACTTATGATTTTTCTTTTAAAAAATAAACCCAAGTTTTTCTAGAAAAATCATCAATGAAGGTAATTATCTTTTACCTTCATTAGAAGATGGGTTTATAGGACCACAACTGTCCGAATGCACCAATTGCAAAACATCCTTTACTCTCCGTGACTTCTCTCTTGAAAATTGAGAACAATGTTGTTTGCTAACAATACATTCTTCGCAGACTTGGGAAGGAGTAGTAATTTGAGGAAGACCTGTCACCATGCTTTTCTATTAGAGGGTCTTCAATCAACAAAAACTCAAGTGACCATAGTGAAAATGCCACAGTCACGAGGGATCTTTCTTTTCAGCCATAAAACAAGATTGAATATTTTCAATCTTTAATAGAAACAATCTATTTGAACTCATAATAACAACCGCAATAGCACCTCTAACAGAATTATAAATTTCACAAGCACCCTCTTAATGGTGATAACATAACCATTTTGTTGTAATTGACCAGCACTCAATAGGTTACTTTTCAAGTTAGGAACATACAATACATTAGAGATCGTTTCCACAAAACCATTCTTGGTTCTTATCTTAATATCACTTTTTTCCATTACTTTTACAGTAGAATGATCCCCAAAACTCATAGTAGAATGAAAATCTTCATTTAGATAAGAAAAAGAAGACTTACTTCCAGTCATGTGGTTATTGCAGCTTGTATCCACATACCAAATATCTGACTCGGGCTTCTTTTCATCTTGAACAACCATCAACAACGTTTCTACTTCCTTTTCTTCAATAAATTTGAACTCTTTGTCTTTTCTTTATTATTAGGTAGCTTAGTATAACATTCAGATGCATAATGACCAAATTTATGACATCTAAAACACTCAACCTTGAATTTGTTAGGATCCCGTATTCTACCCTCGCCTTGAAATTGGTCATTATTAGCTTTGAAAATTCCTGCTAACATCTCTATTTCCTCGATCTCCCATTCCTTTACCTCTACCTCTACCCCCTTCCTCTGAAATTGTTGGAATGAGTATTGGTAGAAGCCTTCAATGCTTGCTCTCCTATTGTTGAACTTCTGTTCATCTTCTGTTCATGGACCAATAAGGAGCTTTGCAATTCATCAAGAGAGAATGCATCTATGTTTTTCGACTCTTCAATTGAGCAGACAACATAATTAAACTTTGGTGTCAGGCAACGCAAAATCTTCTCCACAATAGTGATGTTGTCTATCTTCTCGCCATGGAATCGCATCTTGTTGCTGATCTACATTATTCTGGCACAATAGCTTGTGCCAGATTCTCCATCTTTTATCGCTAGTATCTCAAAATCTCTTCTCAAGGCTTGAAGCTGTGCACGCTTCACCCTAACAGAGTCTTGATATTTCTTCTTCATAGAATCCCAAATATACTTGGAAGTTTTTTTGGAAAGAATAGTCTCCAAGATGGGACGATTAATAGCCTAAAAGAGATAATTTTTTGCCTTCAAGTCCTTCAGCTTTCTAGCTTCCAATTATGCTTTTTGAGGATTTGTCAAAGCCGTGCTTGTTGGTGGCTTTTGAATTCCATATTCGACGACCAACCAATACTCCTTTGACCTTAAAAAATTCTCCATCAGCATGCTCCAATGGTCATAGTGACCATCAAAGCGTGGAATTGCTGATACCACTGTAAAATTGCTAGTTAAACAAAATTGTCAATGGCCATTGGAAATATTGCTGCTGCAATTATTTCACGAAAGTATCTCACACCTCTAAACCTTCTTTATCTTTTTAAAAAAACTTCTCACAGGCTCTGATACCACTTGTCACGACCCGATTTCGCCGCCCTCGAGTCAAAGGGGGAAAGGTCGGGTTTAGGAGTACTTGATCATAAGATCGCGAGCTCTCCCAAGTTCGTATCCCTCGTGACAGTGAATTTATTTATACGATCTAGGTATTTAACAACCTAAGAACATACATGAGTCGCCACTAGCCTTATATATATTTTTTTGGGATCGGCTAGAAAACCCAATCGAGGGTTGGGAGAGTTTCCTCGATTCCTACGCAACCAGATATCTAGATTCGGGGACTTGGGTTACGCTAATATAGCTATTAGCGCCCTTCGGTACCTAACAATATGTTGTGTTTTTCCTAACATGTCAATGCATCTCTTTTATATTTTTGGGATCACCAATTCTAAGCTAAGCGATCACGCGTGGTGGATTACTTTTATGCTATTCTATTTCTAAAAGAAAAACAATAAAAGGAATCAATAAGAGAAATTGAAAGTGCAAGACATGAAGTAAACAATCAAGAAAATCAGTAAATCTAATCATGCAGTCCTAAAGAATATGAAAGAGAAAACAATCGGGAAAGAAAAGAAACCCGCAACTCGTCGAGTTTTATACAATGCATGAAACCCGAGACATATGTCGGGAAAACAAATGGTACAAGATAATAGTCGGAATGGACATCGACTTCCATCGTCTTCTCACCAAAGTCCATATTTGAAATCCTAATCTAAACCCAATCTAAGAAAAAAAAGTGAATAGGTGCATACAAATGAAAGAAACAAATTTCTAAACCTAATGATATGTAAATGATGCAAAATTAACATCATCTGAAAGATTAAGATGAATCTTAAGACTTCCTAATAGGGCTTAAGTCCAATCAAGATCTAATTGATGGTCAAAAATTGATATTTGTAAAATCACGCATATCAGCCACAAACAAAACATAATGCACATTTAATGGTTCGTAAGATCACTTAGACAATGCACAAAAATGTGAAACTTGCACATGACCTAAGGTTGAATGCGAAAAAAGGTTTGGGTAAACATTTAATTTTAAATCAGAATGCAAAGAAGTCACACAAGTCATTAACATTGCAAAGTGACTTAGAACCAAGAATGTTATGCTTGACAAATTTCAATTGTAAAGCCAAATGGATGCATAATATTCACATCAAACGAGATTCAAATATGATATGCCAAACATTGATGCGAAACTTCTAACATGTGTTTCACATGTCAAGAAGACAATGAGGCATGATTTGGCCCTTAACACAAAGAACCAGCAAAATCATTACACAAGAACAGCAAAAAAAAATCTAAAATTGTTGCAGAATTGACAGATTTTGTAGGTGTTTTTCGATGACCGAATGACATCCGTTCAGGGCGTGCGGCATATCAAATCGAAGCTTGAGAAGTCTATTTTCTATGTCTAGGAGGGCTCGAGGTCAAAAAACCTCATCTAGCACCTCGTTTCAGCCAAAACAGAAAGTGACATATCAAGCATACGAAATTGTAGATCAAGGCAAACATCGTCCTCACACTTCAGCAGACGAGATAAAGGGGACTGGCGAGAGCGTCACCAATTTATCCAAAAAATTCCAACATCGATGGATTGTTCTAACCTTCCCTATCCTTCTTTATCAAAATCTCAGCAGAATAAGCAACAAACATGGGCAAGAAGCATTTCCAGCAGTCACAATAGCAGTATCTCAAATCAAGAAATCAATATAACATTTGGACCAAAAGCCTCATGATCCTATCCATCTTTCCTTTTTGAACAAACATTTACAAAATGCATGTCACCGATAACCTTGAAGTACTCTATAGGACAGATCGCAAAACCAGCAAGCAAATGCATTTCAAAACAAAACCCTTAGGTGAGTCAGTCAAGCAAACATCAGAAGAGAGTAGTCATATCATGACATGAAACTTGCAACTATTATGAAGGAATCTACTCTTGAACCCATATTGCATGATTTGATTAATACCAAAGAATCGAGACACTCAAATCAGCAATATGAACTCTATAGAGTAAAGCATGAACAGTTGATTTGAACCCTATAAGAGGAATGAATGCAAGGCTGCACAAAATATAGACCTTTATTCGCATTACAAAGAGGTGAGATATCTTTACAATGCAACACTTCTCTTCCTTTTAATGATGGAGGCTCGTCAAGAATAAACGCTAATGATATTGTGAATCCACTAGTAGATATGAAAATCTATTGGTGCATGCTACGGTAAAAAATCTAAGCAATAAGAATGATATTGACATGATTCACGTACTATTCTATATAGGTAGAGAGGAATGTAATGCAGTACATGCGCAATTGAACTACATATAATATTCATAGACTTTATATGTGACCAGGAAATATTGCCAAGACAAGCAACGATGACAGTTTTAAATCTATACACAGGTTCCATGATCTAAATGAGACACTCGGAAAAATTTGAGCATAGACAATCAGACGCATTCGTTCAAATGATCCGGTCTTTCGATATCAACGTACTCTAGACCTACTGTCGATGGAAGACTGGCGATAACAAAAATTCTCTACTCCCGCGCACCAGAACAGAACAGTCGCCATTATTTCAAACAAAGACATCAATTCAACTTTCAAACCATGGCGAAATTCAATTTGCTCACTCTTTGCTCATGAAAAGAAATCAGACCATCACCCTCAACGGAACTGATCAAAGTCTAAAAGAAGCGAAATAAACACCTTACCTGACTTCACCAGTTGCTGGGAACTATAACCTGCAGAAGAGAGCGTTCCTCCTGACGCCGTAGAACAAGCACGTGCTCCACCGGCAGATGTGGCGATTTCAATGGTTTTCGGTCTCGCGAACCGATGCCAGGTTCGGTTAGTTCAATGGCGAGCCGATGATCACAGAAGCAGACTCTTCCTCCGAACGGCAATGGTGTCTTCGTCCGGTTATTGTTGTGAGCGCGGAAGAGCGAGCGAGAACCGCAAATGGTAGACGATGAATAAAGAAAGTCGTTGCCGACACCGTCGTCACTACCACCGTCACCGTTGTCGCCGATCGGCTTTAGATCTCTGTCCTCAAAGCCAAACCGATACGTCCGAACTCGGTGTGACTCCGATCCCCGCACCTCGAACTCCACGATCGACTGTTTCGTCTTCTAGGGTTTGAGGGCGGTGCGGAGGAATAGGTTGCGATCGAGCGAGAGTCTGCTCGATCTCACGCCAGAGAGAGCGATTTGCCGATAGAGAAAGATTCTCTGGTTTTCACTTTCAGATCCGAGAAATCGTCGAGACAGCGAATCCCTGAGAGCGATCCAGCAAGCCAGAACAGAGAAAGCCTCGGATCCAGATGAAGCCCGATCCGAGAGAGAGCGATTGAGAGAAAAGTGCGATCCGCCCGCGAGAACCGAGAGTGCGAGAGGGAAACAGAACCTCCCTCTCGATCCCAACCGTCGGCGCCTCTGATCGAGAGAACGATCGAGCCTCCGATGAAAACCCTAACGGATCGAGCTCCGATCGATCGAAATCCCATCGATCGAAATCCCTCGAACCCAAAAGCAATCTAGAAAGAGAGATCCATCCCCCAGAGAGAGAGAAAGAGAGCTTTTTAGAATTTTTCGAGAGAGCCCCCTAAGAGAATTCGCGCGCGAACCGTTTTAGAGAGAGAGAGCAAAAATCTTGTCCAATGGCTCCCCCTCTGAACGAGCATTTTCCCCTTTTTATTTTTGTCTCTTTTTTTTTTCTTTTCTTTTTTATTCATTTTCATTTCATTTGTTTTCTTTTCTTCTTTTTTTTTATTGTTTTCTTTACATTTTTTTCTTTCTTGTTTTCTTTTCATTTTTTTTAATGTTTTCATTCATTCATTTTTTTTTATCTTTTTACTTTTTTTTTTTTTTTTTTGCAAAAAGAATGTTTAAAATGTCGACAAAAATCGGGTGTCAACACCACTGTAAAATTGCTAAAGGGGAGGAGAGATGAGGCTAAAACTTCATTTTTCATTTAGAACCTCGAAGTCTTTTACAAAGACAAATACATAACGTAAAAACACCACTAAAATATGACCCATAACTACCCATGTTCTGCATAAAACACTTACTCCATTGACACCTAAAAACTAGGAAAACTAACATATAAATTAGCTAAATGTGACTCCACTAACTCCTAAAGACTAGAATAACTGAAAAACCAAATTAGCAAAACGTACAGAAAGAAACAACTATTATTTCAACAATATGGAACACTTAAGAGCACCGAACTTGAGTGTGAGATTCGAACGGATCGCCACAAATTGAGACTGAATTGGCACAAAATATGTTGATTCGGACTTCCATACATCATTTTGCTTCTAAAATCGCTCTGAATCTCGCTCTGGAACGCATCATTTAATTTGCATATTATGTGCTCGATAGAATACCGGAGAGAAGGCCAAAATGTCTATGCATGTTAGAGCTCAAGATCAATTCATATTTTGTCCTGTGTTGGTTGGATTTGATCTAATGTGAGTACTTTCTCTGTGTTTCCACGCACTTGATGGAAAAATCTCGCTTGAGGCGGTCGCATATGCATTTTCTGTGCTAGAAAGCTCCTCGTCGGAAACCCATCCTTCACGGTGTGCCTGTGGTTTAAGGTCGTGTTAGTTAGGCCGTTCTTCCCTATCGTTATGCATTCATGCTTGTTGTACATTGGATTGCTTGTTTTAAAATTTCGTTTTGGTCTAGGTTGTTGTGAAATTTTGAGGCCATCAGAGTAGGTGGCTAGCGGTGGTTGGCGATGGTTGAAATGGGCGACCGGCAGGAGGTTGTGCTTCTGTGGCGGTGATGGACCGTGGATGGTGGCCAAAGAGATGTTCTGTTGAGGTTTCCTTATTCGGTGGAATGAGTTGCAAGTGAGGTTGGAGTTCGTACAGAAAGAAGGCGCAAGGAAGAAGGTGTAGGGAAAGAAGACAAACTCGGTCCGAGCCTGTTCCTTGAATATAATAATTAATAAATAAATTTAAAAATTTAAAAATTTCGAAAAAATATTTTAAAAAATTATTAAAAATTCAGAAAATGGAAATATATTGGGAAATAATAAAAAATTTAGAAAATTCCAAAATTCAATGAAAAATTATAAATTTTAATCATTACAAAATTAGAAAATTCAGAAAAACATTAAAATTTTAAAAAAGAAAATACATAAATTATTTTTGAGAAAATTCAGAAAAATATAAAAAATATTTAAAAATTCTTAAAAATTCAAGAAAATTTTCAAAAATCTTAATTTCTCGGAAATAGCTTAAAAGTCTTTTGGGGGAATCTTCTCATTAAATGTATGAAAATTCTTGGTAAAAATCGTGTTCAAAATTAAACAAACCTTTAAGGCTCTACCATAGGATATTGATTATCCTTAAAAATGAATGCCCTTGATTGTGCACTTTCATTATTTTGACTATGGTGTTCCTTTAGCTTAGTTAGAGTTGGCATGCTCCCTATTTGATAATGTTAAATCTTTGTTCTTCCATGCAATTTATCTAACGCTTTTCTTGGCTACTGATTGTTATTTTAATGATTGCACATCCGCATAATCTCTTCATGTATTAGTAGATTGGAGCAAAATTAATCCAAACTGCTTGACAAAAATATATATTTTTTAAATGAATAAGATTAGGTACCGAAAAGACACTAATTGGTTAATTAGTGTAATCAAATCTTTGACCCTAAATTTTCTGGTTGTGTAGGAAAGGAGGTACATTCCTATGCCTCACTCGATTTGTAGCCAACCTCAATATGCTAGTGATAACTCCTTATTATAAAATTCTTGTGAACACCTTAATATTGCATGAGGTATGGGTTTAGGAGAGCTCATGCTTGATCATGAGTCGTAGGTCTGTCTTTTAGGCAATACTTCTTGTCAAGCCCCGAACCCCGAGCGCGTACCCATCCCACTTTGGTCGATAAAATTTTGCGACTTCCCAGGTTTAGTTGTCGACCCTTTTTATTTTGTTGCACATGCGGAAGCGAAAACAAATCCCCTGACAGTAACTATTTCGGGATAGAAAAACAGGACAACAATTTCACAAACAAACATGCCTTTATAAACATATGCTGATTCAAGTACAAGAGTCTATGGTCAAAAGCCTACAAAAGACTATTCTCCAAAAAGAAGCGGTCCTATCTGACCCATACTTCTGATCACCTCCTCTTTGCTCCAGGTCCTCCACTCGATGACCCTGAAAGTGGTTATACAATAACCAGTGAAACAATGTCTCAGCAAGTCTAAGCTTTAAATTTCGGCTAGGAGAGAAAGACACTAAGAAGCGTCTTAAGCACGCAATCACACAAACAATGAGACTTACCTCATCTCAGTTCCACTCTGCATGTCAGTACAGCTCATATCACAAATTAGAGCATCACTCAAGCTCAATTAATTGGAACACAATATTCAATTCATCATGCGTTCCTAGTTTTGATCTCGGCATAGTTCGGCGGTCTTCTGGCATTGCCAGGCTTCGTCTCACCCCATTGAGTACAGCACGTCACTTCATCGACGGCTTTCTCGAATGAGCATAGGGTCCAGAATCTACTGCGACCGGCTTTCCTTTATCAAGGGGTATCCCAAATAGGGATAACGTCCAGCTCAACAGCCCGGGACGATTTCTCTTTGTCATCACACGATCACTCAAATATGGCCCAGGGCACCGTGCATTGCACTCCAATGCTTCAATTAAAATGGTGAACCTAGCCTTTTTCTTCGTATTAAAAATCCGCATGAAAATAGTCGTGTGTTGGTACACGGTCAACTCGACTCAGAAAAATTGACATTCTTCCTTTTTAAAATTCCACTATTTTATATAGTATATAAAACCATTTTCGGTGTTAAAATCTGACACCTGGGATTTTCTGAGTAAATATTGAAAATTCACAATTTTTGGAATTAAATACCAAAAATCCAATCATCACTCAATTTGCATAATTTAACACTCAATTGCAGAAATTAATCACACCATTGCAATCAGCACAAAATTCCGGTCACCACGTCCCGCCTAATTTACGGAAAAATAATTAATAAATAATTAATTTCAAAAATTAATTAATTAATTCAATTTAATTTCTAAAAATACTAATCTAGGCCAAAATTATTAAATTAAATACCAATACGGACCTGAAAAAGTTCCCGAACCCTTCTAGATAAATAACACAATTTAATTAGGCCTTAGCTAAACCATGTTAACTACCTAACATGCTCAATTAAATAATTAAATCATTAATTTAATCTAACTAACCACATAATTCCTAATTAAATAAATCTAAACACCCCTTAGCATCAAAGCCTACTAAGAAGAGTTTAGAGAATAAACTCACCGGTGTATCGCGAAAACCGGTTCATTGCGATGACGGCGCGACGGCGGCCGAAATCTTAATTTTCGGCGGTGTCGGCGAACTCTCGGGCCGGGCCTAAAACGGGCCTAACAAATCTCAGCCCAAATCTAAGATTTGTTTTTGAAATTGGACTGGGCTTGAGTTGTTTCGCGGGCTTCAATTAACGCGAGCTTGGAAATGCTGAGTTGGGCTTCAAATGGGCTGAAGACAAACGTGGGCTGAACTTCGCTGGATTGTGGGCCGGCTTCTTGGGCTGCTGCTTCGGTTGATTCGGTGAGATGAATTGCACAAGGATGGACGCAAGCTAATGCGATTCTTCGGTGGAATGGAGCTGCACTCGGGGATGGTAGCTGGCGGGTCAAAGATGGGCTTCACTTGGTGGACTTGCGGCTCGGATGATGCTGGCACGAGCGAGCTGGCCGTTTGCTCGATGAAGACACACGGCAGTAGGGTCAACAAAGCAGGAACTCAGCTGACTTCGGTGGGCTTTGGAGATGGCGGCGCGGCAAGACCGAAACTGTTTCGGTGGAGAAGTTGATGACCGAAGGGAGACAAAGTTTGCTGGAGGGTGCTCGTGAGTGGGCTTGCTCGATCCTTTTTGTGCGGCCAAATTGAAGACTCGAAGGAGAGAGATGGATTCAGTGGGGAGTATGGGCAGATGGAGACAGAGGTGCGAGGAATTGGGGTGAACTTCGAAGGAATAAAGAAAGAAAATGAAAAGCAAAATGAAAGAAGATAAATGAAAGCCGAAGTTGCAGAGGGGAAGTCGTTCACGGAGGATTGCAAGAAAGATAAGGAAGAAGGGCTAAAAGTCCACCATCTTTATCCCTCCAATTAATTGCATTCACTTCTTGTCCCCCCCTCTAATACTTTCTAACAAATATAATCCAAGAACTAACCCAATAATGCCAAAATGCAGCCCTCCTCCTTAATTCCGAATTTCACTTAAATTCTCTTAAATTCTCTTAAATTTATTCGCCGATTCTCCAAATCGAGGTTCGATTTTGCCGAAGAAAAGTTAGTACAATTTTCTGTAAATCCCTAACACTCAAAGACTTGGCTTGGAAGTCCAAATTTCCCTTAATTTGGCCCGTATGAATTTCCGTTTATTTTCCGCGACATTCGAATCGGATTTCCGTAAAAATCTCGGAATCTCTCAAAATTTCTCGAAGGATGAGTCGACGTCCCTAATATAGCTCGTGACACCACAGAACTTTCAATTTCTGAAATCGGGTTCAAATTCACGGTTAATTTCAATTCGGCGCGCTTTTAGCGTGACCTAGTCTACCGGGTCACTTTTAGGAATTTTCGGTGCAATTAACCCGTGATCGATTTATCTCGAGTCACAATGTACATCTCTGGCACATTAGCGACTCTCGGTTGTCGTGAAAATCTCGAGGTTTCAAATACGGACACAGGGTACCCAAAACGTCAGAAAATCAATTTAGTGTCGATCGGTGAGAATTTTGAAATCAAGTGGAATCACCCACATTCTGATCACATATCTTGGCCAAATCGACCTATCTCTGATCTCTGACCGATTCTGACAGTGCCGCAATGACCCTTGTAGATCGACACGGTCGAGTAGTCGATTCCTAGTCGAATTCTCAAGTCCATTGTATTTAGATTCCTTAATTGTTTCCCCAGATAGACCAGTTATCTCGTGAGTGGCCAACTCAGAGAATAGCACTATTGACGCGTTGACGAAAGGCCCGATTTATTTAATCGAAAACAAATTCTAAAAATTCAGGCTGTCACACTTCTAAACCTATATTCCCTCCCCTAAGAGATAGGTTGAGACAATTTGTTTAGGGGGTTTCGCTAGTAAACGATTGGTGGTATTTATAATGATTTAGTGGTAACTTCTTTTAGGTGGTTGCCAATGGGTTTTTTTTGCGCCTCTTAGCTTATAAAATCTAGCGCTTGATACCATTCTTTAATGGTTATGTGACACACCGTGACGTTCCAAGCTGTCACTCTAGACCCTTAAGTATAATATTTAATTTCTATTATGCAAGCGGAAGAATATATTGTGACGACCCTCGGCCCGTTAGGGTCGCCATGACATTCCCTTGTTATTGCTATTATTTTTATGCGGAAGTGTATAACGATAACTCCATTATAACTTAAATCGATGCACATGAAATATAAAACCAGGCACTTTATATATTTTTTAGACGACCTAGGTCGGTACATTAAGGCCAAAAAGCTCATTTTTTCTGTCTAAACCAAAACTCTGTCCTGACCATCCTACAGCCTATTCATACAGCCGTCTGCATGTCACGTCCTGATCTTGTCCAAAAATGCTACCTTCGCTCCCCCGGGCCCTCTGTCTACTCAACCCCACTAGTACCATCGTTGTCGTCATCTAGGAGTGAAAGCGGTCCCACCGTACGCCCATTGACCTGGGTGTATAGCGCGATGAACCCCATCAGCACGGGGCTCGATGTGAGACTAGCATCCACTGTCAGGATCACAGTGATCCGAATGAATGTAACATCATGGAAATTGGGGTTGACTTGCTCCACTCGGTCCCAATTAAAATATGTCAAATTAAAATTAAATTGGTCCACTTGCTCCACTTGGTCCACTTAAAATTAAAATTAAATTGCTCCACTTGGTCCCAATTAAATTGGGGTCCACTTGCTCCACTTGGTTGACTTGGTATCTTGAAGATACATCAAACCCGTGTCGGCAGAAACATTTTGTAAAATCGAGATCTTAAACATTGATTCGATCACAATTAAAATCACGGTTTTCACCCCCAAAATTCGTATTGTTCTACTCGAAATACCTTTGAAATTCACAAGCATGTACTTCAATAACATTTTCAAGTTTCGAAAGCTCAAGATTTCTGTATAATATAAGATAGTTCGAATATAAAGCCTCGAAATTCTGCAACACCAAAATTAGTAAAACCTATGGGTCCACAAGCCTAATCGATCATAATAACAATCACGTATTTCACTCCCCTTTCAGATTTGTGGTCAATCCAAATGACTTCTAAATTCACCAAGTAATGCGAAGGTCATGGAAATAATAGAAATCTGTAGGATTCCAAAGGAACACATCTCATCGTGCAATGACGAAATTCACGTAGTAGAGAATAGTCAATGTCTACTTGCCTTGAATCCTTGGTGACGAAGGCTGGTGGTGGAGTGACGAGATGGTGCGAGCTGGTGGTGGAGCAGCGGGAATAAAGCGAGACGGCGGTGCGAGCGGCTGGCGTCAATGAGCAAGACAAGGGTGAAGCTATGAAGGTCAGAATGAAGATGTTTCTCTACTGCAGTGGTTGATGGACAAAGGAATTTTTGTGAGGGAAAGGAAAATAAGAGGCGTTCTTCTTCCCTCCTTCGGTTTCACCATTTGTTGACCATATTGGTTAACAATCCTTGAATTCTGCGGCAGTCCAAGGGAGACGCGTGGGGGAAAACGTGGCCATCTTCGGTAACCCTCCTTGCCACCTTGAAGAAGTTGCTGAAATGTGGCTATATCTTGGTCAAAGTCTTCACTTCGCTTGCCAGCTGAGAAAGAAGAACGTGGCTGCAATTTGGGTCAAAATCTTCAATTCTTGGCAAGTCGAGGAGAAGCGGTGGAGTTGACGTGGTGAGGGTGGGAATTCTCGGCTCTTCCCTCCATCACGTGCACGTATGTGTGGGGATGGAGGCAACTTGCATGAGGAGGCAGCTTGGTAACATACTTAGGAGAGTGAACATTGGTCTCGCTTGTGGCGTTTCGTGAAGAAGAAAATTTTAGGAGATAATGGACTAGGTGATGGTCAAGCTGTCACGGTACGGCGGAGACATGACGATGAGGTGGTGTCACGGGAACGTGATGAGACGTGGTGGTTTGGTACGGTGATGGTGGTGGTGAAACGGTGGCCGTGAGTGGTGCCAACATCATAGTCCGATGACAAGCTTGTCGATGTGGCACGGACCGTTACGTATTCGAGGCTCAGGCGAAGTTCGGATATCACATATACACTTCAGAACGAATTTCAAAATAATAACATGCTTCTCTTCATTCATCATAAATCGGGATTACAAGAGGAAAATAACATCTTAACAATTACATCACACATCAAGATGACCCGAACAAAACACCTGGGAGAGGCCAAAAAGGTGCCTAATTCCTCTACCCGGTAGTTTTCCTCATCCACTCCATCCCTCCATACCACGCGCGCCTCCTAATCCGAGCTCAAAGCATCACCAACGGATGAGGCCAAACAAACTCCCATTCGTGTTGAGATACATGGATACAAATCGCATAGGAAAAGGATTAGGGCGTCCATCATCTATCCAGACAGTACAAATATAACGAGTCAAAACAAGGTCATAGTCTCAATCCTCAAAGTTCTTATACACGCCATTTACCTGCACAGGCGTGCCATAAGTCGCCAAAGGTGTTACATCCATAGCTAATGATTAGAGAGGAAAAATAAAGGGTGAGCAATAATGCCCAGTAAAGGATAAAGCATGGCATTAAACAATGAGATCCTAGCTTCACTCAATAGTGAAAATAGCACCAACATAGTGAATCATCATGACCATGGACTACATCAAATAAGGCAGCATATGGTACCAATAATATCATGCGAACTCAACAAGCTAAAGTGAGTATAATGCATGAAGACTACACCGAAATGTGCATACGTACTCCATTCATGCATCACACGGTATGCACACTCACATTCATGCATCTCATGTCACACGGTGACACCATCATATATACTCACACGCCTTGTTGATTAATTTCAATGTGTGATTATTTCATATCCACCCTTGAAACGGATTGCACCCGGGACGCTGGTCGGATCCATTTGAGTAACTTCCGGGTCGTTGGTCGGACTTCCAGGGGACGCTGGCCTTGGGCATCTCCCTTCAAGGCATCCCGGTGTCCAAGGGTCGCTAGCCTTGTGACTTCAACCGAGGCATCCCGAACCTCACTGTTTGGGGCATCCCCACTCCCCGGAGGCATCACCGGAACGTTGTCCGATGGAACATCTCTTATGGGATTCATTAACACATTTCACCATGTCACAATCTTCTATTAGGACACACTTTTACCACCACCAGTACACATATGCATCACAATACGGCATGCTCAATGTACAAAGATCTCAATGCATTAGTAAGCACAAAACAGATTTGCCCTTCACATAGCCTTACAAACTTATCACACATGATTCCACACATCACACACGTACAGCCATCATGCATAAGTTCTCAGCATGCCAAACATCCCAAATCACGAAATATGCATTTTCCAGCAAGCAATACACCAAGAACAACCACAAGACCACAATTGGCCCTCATTGGCAGAAACCGAGTCCACTCGCATGTCTCTAAGATTAAATCCAGAAACATAACCAAACGAGTTCAGAAAATCCTCAAATTTAAATATGTTATAAAGGAAACTTAAACGAACACTTTTCATAAATATACCTTACCTAGATCTTTCTAGAATAGGAGCAGTAAATTGCTCAAATTGTTACCAAAACTACGTCAGTGTCCAGAAATTACGCTTTCCAAAACCAGCTTGTTTTGAGGTCCAAAACTCATCCATTTGCTTTGAAATTTTACTATGTTAAACTTCAAGATGTGATGAAAAAATTTTGTGAAGAAAATCTTTCAAAAATCAAACCCTAAGAGTTGATAAAAATCCTTTGAACACCAAAAGGTCACGGATTCCAACACAAAACGAGATTTTGCCTTGCATGTAACAAAGCTGAAATCTTGTTCTTTTAAATCCAGAAAATCTTGAGTAAATATATGTCATAAATGAAGATGTTTAGAACATTTTTCAAGAAGGAAGCAATCTTAAAATCATAGCACATTTTAACCCACGAAAAAAGCAAACGTCGGGTGTCTAGTAAACAGAATTGGAGAAAAGTCTATTCGTAGCTATTGAAACCACGACAGTTGACCGTTGACCGACGTTGACCGTTGACCGACCGACCGTTGACTTGACCGTTGACCGGTCGTTGACTTGACCGTTGACCGTTATTGAAAAAAAAAGGATTTGTTCGCTGTTTGGTGTCAAATACACGCATTATATGCTGTCCATTTTTTGTTCTGCATTTATTCTGAAACAATCTCTCCCCGCTTACGTACGCCATTCGCGTGATGCAGATAAACAAAAGGCAAAGCTTGATAAGTTGGAGTGAGTTGGATCATTATCGATGGGAGAAATGGTGACTTAATTGATCAAGTGTTATTGAGGAGTCAACGGTGAAGATGCAACAGGTCATATGGAATGGTGGTCCCATGCTGATCAGAGAGATAGTGCGATTTTTCATTAACACCCTTCCACCTAAATGGCTAGATGTATTGATGTTTGTTTTGTTTTTAAATGTTCTTTTGTGGACATATTTTGTAATGTTAACTACCTAGGAAGTTGTTATTGTTGTAGCAACATATATGTTAGCAATATTGTGTGAAAGCATTATTATAATATAGTATGTCTATTATCAATTGCTTCTAACAGAATTACTTCAGTTCTTTGTGGGTAGTTAGTCATGGGTAGTTAGAGAAGTTTTTGTAGCTTCATAAAATTGATTTTTGCATAAAACAATCATATTAATGATAGTTTTAAGTTAGGATTTTGGAGGATGATTGGAAACATAGTGACCTTTTGATTCTGAAACCTTACTTAAAATCATTAATTAATATGATTGGTCTCAGGCAAAATAGGATGCATAAGTGATAGTAGTATAATATTCGTGCGTATATGTCGATATGTTCGAATCAATGGCTTCAGCACAAGAAAGAGCATAGTTCTTGAGCTAAACAAAGATGAAAAGCTCAATGGTGACAACTATGAAATATGGCAAATGAAAATTCAATGTGTCTCCCGAAAAGCAAAAGGCACTTAATGCTCTTGACCATGTTATGGAAAATCTTGAGGATCTTTGTCGCCACCTTGAACTAGGCGATAATCGCCTAAAGGCATTTGAGAAGGATACGCACATTTGCGTGTTGCTTTAAGCTCGAAGGGGCTTCAAGCTCTAAGCGCAAGCGCATTGATTCGTTGATATGTGGGATAGCAAAGGATCAAGTCCTTCCCGCAAGAAGAAGAATTAACCAACAAGAGAGGAAAACGTCCTCGTGAAGAGAGAAAACGTTCTCATGTAAAGAATATCTCAAGGGTGAAGTGTTACAAGCAGTGACCGGAGGGGGTCACTTGTACGCCATAATTGTCGCGAAACCAAAGAAGGTACACACCCTTTGTACAATTGGGAACTTTTGCATATGTGTCAAGTTCTGTATTCTTGACCCGAATCTAATCCTCCTAATTTGATTCGGGAGCGACAGACCATGTAACGAAGGATAGAATCCTGTTCCGATCAGCATCAACTCAACCAGTGGATACATGTGGGAAACAACTCAGAAATAAGTGAAAGGAATTGGCACATGCCAGCGGGCCATATGCGTGATGGACGCACCTTGTTCCTTCATGATGTGTTACATGCTCGGAGATTCGTCGAATTTTAATGTCTGTCTTAGTGTTGGTTAAATTAGGTTTTAATGTGAACTTCCATAATAAGGTGTAGATTTGTATTTGGATGCAAACTACTATGGTCATGGTTATTTTCTGGATGGTTTCATTGTATTAGATATTGATTATGTTAATATGTTTGTTATTCCCTTCTCACGTCTCCTAAAACATATGATAATGATGTGAATGTAAAAATGCGACTTGAAAATTAGACCAACAGCGTGTGAACAGAACTAGCAAAGAGGGCTTGTTGGCAATATTGAAAAAGTCGATTTGCCCATTCAGTAACATTGCCTAGAAGGGAAAAACGACAATGAAACCATTTGGAAAAGGTAAAAGAGCTAAATTTCCTCTACATTTAATCCATTCGAATGCATTGGTCCCATAATGTGAGAGGAAGGCATGGGGCTGTTTATTTCATCACTTTTATAGATGATTATACTCGATTCGGATATGTTTATTTGATTTCTCACAAATCAGAAGCAATAAGTTGTTTCAAAAGGTTTTATGAACACGGTAGAGAATCAAATTAGACAAGAAAATAAAAGTATCAGATCCGATCGAGGTGAGAATATTTGTACGATGAGTTCAGAAAATTATGTGATGAAAAAAAAAAAAGGAATAGAAAGGCAGCTTATCTATTCCATATACTTTCTCAACAAATGTGTGTTGCGGAGAGAAGAAAGCGAACCCTCTGGAAATGGTTAGGTCCATGATGGCGCATGCTAACTTACCTATCATTTTTGGAGTGATGCGTTGTTAACTGTGCACATATACTTCCTGAACCGTGTGCCTCCAAATCAGTTACTTCCACTCCCATGAGTTATGTGGACATGTAGAAAACCGGACTTACAGTTTTCTTAAGCCATGGGGTTGTGCTGTTATACACATGAGTCCTCCTACAGTTTGGGAAGTGAGGGGCCATCTCTTGCAAACTTAGTAATCACAAAACTTCAAGAAACTCACATGCAAGACTTCCCACATATCACAACATACATGCAAGCTAAAATCCTACATAGATCTAGCTCCTATAACCTGAAAATCCACTAGATCGAGCTAAACCACCCTCAAGCGTTGAGAGGATGTCGAAGTTTAAACCTAGCTTGTTCCCTTACCTAGTTTAGGACTCAATCTCCTTTCTTAGGCTCTCTTTGAAGGCTGGCTGCTTCCCTGGTCACTGGTTCTTTGAAGAACAACAAGAAAACAAGATGGAAATGAGAGAGGGAGGTGTTTGGTGCATGAGGGGAAGAAAACAGGAGAAGAACAAATGAGAAAGGAGAAATAGAAGCAGAAGTTGTGGGAAAATGATTGCTTTCTTGGGAAATTTCCCTTGTTGCAGCCATGCATGGGAGGAGATTGGCTGGGGAAGTTTTTAGAGCCATCATGAGGTTTAGGGGTTGGGATTTTCTGCTGGGGGGAAGAGGGTGGAGCTGAAATTTGCATGGGGAAGCTAAAGCCAAATGCAGAAGATCCTTGGTTTTGTCCTTTTCCACTTGACTTATCTGCCCTAACAAAGTTTAGTCTAAATGAAATAAAGCTAATCCTCTTCCTAATCCAAAGATTTTGGCCACCCCTAATACTAGGTACAAATTTAAACAACTTTATTCCAAGATCCTCCATTATAAACATGACTAAGAACTAGTAGGATGGCACACGCACCTTCAAGTCGCACTTTCTAATTCCTAAGGACCTTACGTCCAAAATTAATTTCATATGCATCACAACGTCACTAATTAAGTCACAAGAAAACACCATTGAAAATTCGACATCACTCGAATCCGCGCAAAATGAACAATGGCCAAAAAAATCTTAGCATTTGTCCTCCTTAACCGGCCCTTCCACACTCGTCCAGCCCACGAGCCTTATTCTCGGTCCACCGTTCTCTCTCTAGTCTGAACTCAGCCCAAAAATAGGCCCACTAGGCCATCACATGCCTAGCCCAAATGGAAAGTCCATCGGGCAATCCACTTATCCCGATTTCTCTTCCGTCGACAAGCACAAGCTTAAGCGAAATTCAAAGGTCGAAATTTTGGGATGTCACAGGTTATTTCTGCACTAACTATTCCATGATCCTATAATTGTCCCATGCACTTGTTCTTGAGTGATGATTGGTAACTGCTCATTAGTAACTATCCCACAATCTTGCTGCTCCATGTTCTCATCTTCCATGTCATGACATGTCCCGTTATCTTATATTCAAACGGTAATTGTTACCTCCGAACATGCATGCCCATTCTTGTTCAAAACCAACTGCTCTGTTTCATGGTTGTGTGTTTATGCTCTTTAAGTGAATCCTTGCCGATTATTCAAATGTTTCCCAATTACTTTATCTATGTTGATTGTTGCCATTGGATTGTCATCATGTATTGATAAATGAATATGTGCCACTAATGTGTATCAATACCGATCAAACTATCAACCTTTATGGTCGACGACAATGTGTGCATGGGTAGTACTCACATGTTACTCATTTGGTTGCCTATGCTCACGTGTCAAGCACATGCTTGCTCATGTTGACAATTAGATGATTTTTTAATGTAAATAGTGAGAAAAATTAAGTCTATATAAAAATTAGCTTTGAATTTTGAAGTTGTAACATCTGTTTTCTTGAATCGCCATTTGCATATTGCAACAAAATTACGACAACTTAAAGGGGAGAGAGATAGAGAGAGCAAGAGAGACTAAAGTGCAATCAAACCTAATCCAAGCAAATAAATCACAACTCAGAAGCAAAGCCAACATATCAAGCTCAGTATTGATATATGTTTGGGAAAATTCCAAAATCTCGATGGAGAAGGGTTTCTTCTCAAAGTACATATGACTTTGTCTTAAGTAGCTATGAACTTGAGACCTTTATATCGATGGTTCCCTTGAGCTAAATGTCAGTGAGGAAAAATTGCGATCAATGATCACGTGCTTGTCACAAACTGTTATATTTCGATGGTATGTCCATGATGGGGTGCAATTAAGATGCACGATTCATCTTGAAATGATATAATGGAGACATTTTTTGAAAGGGTGTGAGGAAAGTTATATAAATAATTTCTAGAGATAACCACAATAATTAATTGGATGAAAGAACGTTTTAATAAATGGTTCTCTCTTTTTCTCCTCTCTTCCTCAACGAACGAAGGTAATTCCATTACTACTTTGATAAGACAATTGACATTAACTCTGTGGAATGTGAATACTATCTTTGTGATTGTATTTGGACCATCATGAAATTGTATTGTTCATTGTTTGCTGATGATTCAACGTACATTCCTGAGTAATTTGTTTGTTACGCATCGAAGAGATTAGTCGTTTCTTTCGCCAACACTCTTCCAACATAAGAGCTTGTGTTATGATCTCTGCCTTGTTTATCTGTCGAATTTTCTCGCTTGCTGTTTGATATGGGGATCACAAGGTTGAACTTCATATTATCTGGATGTTCATTGTTCGGAAATTGTAACATTAATTGTCGAAAACGAACCAAAGTGAAGAATGGGTTTGAAGGTTGCAGATAATCGCTCTATTTTGGCCATTTTTCAGCAAATATTTTTGGTCAAAATCAAATTTTGAATATACGAGGTGAAAGTACTCGTTGAGATGATCAAAATGGTGGGTGACACACTGTCGAATGCACCCACACTCATGGCCAAAAGCTATGGTGCATGAGCGCCACGTGCACGACACACATATTGGTGAATTGATGTGTATTGACGTTAGCAAACAGTCAGTAACTGACTAGCTGATGTCATTTGTTGGTCATTCACCTATTGGTGACTTGACTTGACGACTCGACCTAGTTGACCGGTCAACTGATTGGATTGAGTTGACCGAGCCGTCGGTTGGATTGATCGGATTGGCCAAGTAAAGCCTTTTTGGCTCGATGTGTCAAGTGATGCGTGTGGGCACATGTGGGCTCTAATCGGAGCGTGGTTGGTGGTGTTTAGTTTGTATAGATGTGCTATACATTATTGTGTAGTTATTTGATATGTTTGAGTCTTTTTAAAGGTATAAAAATGCATTCAGAACCTAAATACACATATTTTTTGGGGTATAAATGTATTGTTTATTCCCTCTAACTTGTATTTCACTAACGTTTTGGAAATACAAAAGTTAGCCTATATGTAAATGACCATGTGTTGTGTAGAGATTGATTCAATGATAGCATGTATATTGTTACATGAATGTTTTATACTTTAGTTCACGTCATGTTGTGCCTTTTTGATATTAATAGAATTATGTGAAAATTACAGGAGGTGATGTAATTATTTTTCTAGTAGGAGTTCGTAGGTTAATAGAATTTGAAGGAGTTCTCACATAAAATTTAAAATTTACGCAAATTAAACTAGTTAATGATAATAAAACAATTATACATAAAAGCCGATTGGAACATAGTGAACTTTTGTTTTAGTATCTTTTGTTAAATTATCATTAATTTAGTTTCTTCGTTGCAAAAATATGTGTTTTAATGTGGAAAATGTGATAGTATTGATTCTGATTTATTATGTCAATGTGGCTATAGCAATTAATTATGACTTTGGCATCAAAGATCATTGTGGCTGATCTCAATAAGGGTGAGAGGCTAAACGGTAACAATTATGATATTTTGTATCAAAAGGTTCAATACATCATTTAGGAGTAAGAGCTTTTGGAAACCTTCAACCATACCATAAATAAACTTTAGCATGAGACTCAACTCAGCACATAATAAATCAAGAAGTTTATCGAGCTTGGAAAAAGTAAAATAGCATTGTTCGCATCACGTTACCGAGTTATATGCAAGATGATCTAATGTTTGAGTTTGAAGGTTAATGATAAAGCTCAAGCAATTTAGGCCATCTTAAAAGATAAGTTTGTGAGTACATCTGCCACTAAGTTGAAGAGACTCATCATCAAATTTGACACATACTGAAAATGCCCAAATCTAACGATGAAGTAGCATCTTCGAGAGATGTCAAAAATGATATGTGAGCTGAAATCAATAGGTCACACCCTTATTGATGAACAATAAGTTTAGGCTGTTATAATGTATCTTCCTTATAATTAAGAGCATGTGAAAATTAACATGACATATAATGAGAATATCATCACTTTTGATGATGTAGCACATCATTTGCAATTAGAGGATGAACACCTAGAGGTTGTGAGATCCTCTACCCATGCTTATGTTATTAAAACGAGTTTGTATAAAGTTTCCGACTGCAAGCGCACAAGGAACCATAAATTCAACAATAAAGGAAAGGATATTGGTTAGACACTCAATAGAGCTAAGACATTCTGACGTAAGAAGCATGGTGGGTAGAAAAACAAGGCCAACATGAAATGTTATGATTGTGTTAAGTTGAGTCACTTTTAGCTTGTGAATGCATTAAGCTGAAGAAAGTATCATTTACTATATTATTACTTAATGTAATGAATTTTTTTTAGCACTGTAATGTTTGTTGAATCTCATCTTATGTGGACTGTAGACTCGGAAGCAACATACCACATAACTAGAGATCGAGGAGTATTTGTGGAGTATTATCGGATACAGTTTGGAAAAAGATGGATATACGTTGGAAATAACTCAATAGTTGAAGTGAAGGGTATCGGTACATGTAAATTGATCTTATGTGGTGGTCAAACCTATTTTTATATGATGTCCACCATGCTATAATTTGACGGGACTTGGTCTTTGTATTTGTTCTTTTAAGTTTATGTTATGTATGGAATTTTATGATTGTGTTGACATTTTGTTTGGAACAGTTTATTATGTTTTTGGTTATATATTGATGGTTTTATTGTGTTAGACATTGATTATAATGTGTAAATTATTAATGTTGATGGTTGTTTTTCTTTAATTACATCCTCTAGTAATGTGGATACTGATGCAAGTACTTAACATGCTATATTACATCATATTGGGTTATAAAGAATACAAAGATTGGCTAGAGAAAGCTTCTTAGGGTTGCTCGCTAAAATTAATTTATCTATTTATGAACATTGTCTAGTAGAAAAACAACTAGAAAACCATTTGGTAAAGGAACCGGCGTCGAGCTTCCACCGTAGCTCATATATTATGACATTTATGGTTTATTGAATGTGAGGGCGAGGTATAGAGTCTCATATTTCATTACTTTTATAAATGACTTCACATGTTTTGATTATATTTTTCTAATCTCCTATAAGATTGAAGCATTAAATTGCTTTAAACAATATATAACTTTGGTAGAGAATTAGTTAAACAAAACAATAAAGGTATTAAGAACTGATTGTGAACATGAGTATCTATCTCAGCAATTCAAGACTCTTTGTGATGAAAAGGGAATTGTAAGACAATTGATTATTTCTAGTATTTCACAATAAAATGAGATTGTTGAGAGAAGAAATAGAACCGTTTTGGAAATGGTTAGGTTTATGATGGCGCAAACAAATCTACCTATCTCGTATTAGGGAGATGCATTATTAACTACTGTCTATATACTTAACCATGTACTTTTAAGTCAGTCACTTCCACCCCTAATGAATTGTGAACTGGTAGAAAACCAGACTTAAGTAACTTACAACTTTGAGGGTGTGTAGCTTATGCCCATGATTTTTTCCATAAATATGACAAATTAGGCCTTAGAGGGAAGAAATGTATTTTTATAAGATATTCTGAACACTTCAAAAGATACGTCTTCATATGTGAATAAGCTGATGAAAGTGTGATTGAAATAGAGTCATGAAATGTCACTTTTTTAGAGAACGATTTTCCCAATAGAGGTAAAATTAATAAGAATTTCCAATTATATGAGATGAGAAATCCTGATAACACACCCATTAATATTGTTGAGGGAAATGAAGATTTACCTCAACATACAAAACCTAGTGGGAGTGTCGCATCGCTTGACGAGCTAAATTCAGAAGTTTAGTTATGTAAAAGTAATAGTAAAAGTATTTCTCATTGTCGTTTTGAGATTTAATGGGAAGCATTTATGATTGCTCCGCAAAATAATGTTGAGCCTAAGATTATCCAAGATGCTGTCTCATTCTTTGATAAGGAAGAATGGAGAAAAGTTTTGAAAGATGAAATGGAATCAATGAGGGCAAACGACGTTTGAGACTTGGTTGATTTGTCATGTAATCGCAAGACTATTGGAAACAAATTAGTTATTAAGACTAAGCAAATGGTAGATGGATCCATTGAAAAGTATAAGACTTGCCTTGTAGCAAAATGTTATACTCAACAAGAGGCTATAGATGATGAGGAAACATTTTTATCAGTTGTAAAGTTTACCTCTATACGCCTTATCTTAGCTATTGTTGTACATTTGGACCTAGAATTACATCAAATGGATGTAAAGACATTATTTCTCAATGGAAAACTAGATAAGGAAATCTATATGAAGCAACCATTATGTTTTATAGTTGAAGATTAATAATGTAAAGTTTGTAAACTTTATAGCTCAATATAAGGCCTTTAACAATCATTTCCACAGTTGTATTTTTGTTTTCATCGAGTCATAATGTTTTTTGGGTTCATGATAATTGAAAAAGATTACCGATATCAAATAGTTTGAAAATAAATTTGTGATTTTATCACTTTATCTGAACGATATATAGTTGATTGAGAATGATAAGGGTTTAATTATCACTATAAAAGAATGGTTGTTATTTAATTTTGAAATGAAGAATATGAAAGAAACTGCTTATATATTATGAGTTAAGATCGAAATAGATCGATTAAGGAAACTTCTTACTTTTTCACAAGAGTATTATATAATGAGGATTCTTAAGCGTTTCAATATGCAGTATTGTAATCCCATTAATACCCCAGTTATGTAAAGTTAAGGAGTGAGTACTAAAATGTGTCCAAGGAGCCCAAAAAGAAAAGAAAGAAATGGAAACTGTTCCTTACGCTAGTGCGGTCGGAAGTTTAATATATGCTATGATATGTACTTGATCTGACATATGTCATGCCGTGGGGTTGGTGATCCGATATCAATCAAATCATAATTAAGCACATTGGAAAGTAGTGAATAATATCCTAAGATATTTGAAAGGTACTATGGATTATCGATTTTATTATCAAGGGCATGATTTATGCTTATTAGGCTACTCAAATACTGGTTGGAGAAGAGACCTAGATGAACGTAAATCGACTTTTGGATACGCATTCTTACTTAATAAATGTGCAATTTCTTGGAATAACAAGAAATATATATGCACAGCATTATCTATAATGGATGTGGAATTTATTGCATGCTTTGTCACAGTATAGGAAGCCGTATGGCTAAAACATTTTGTGGAAAATTTAGTCGTTATCACCGAGATATCAAGACCAATTTATTGTGATAATCAAGTAGTCAATACCTATGTGAAAAATCCCAAGTATTATGATAGGATGAAATACATTGACATAAAGAACAATTTCATCAGAGATATAATAGTGAATAAATAAGTGATCTTACAATACATTTCAATCTAAAAAAGAACAGCCCAAGTGCCAAAACTTGGCACAATGGGACACTTAAGTGCCAAAAGTTAGGAAAGTGATATTTAAGTGCTACTTTTTTTTTTTTTTGAAAAATGGGACACTTGAAAACCACCTCTGGCGAACCTTGTTGAAACTCTTACGTGGCAACTTTTTATTAATTTTTCTTGTCTACATGGCTCACTGGAGAGCTGACTTAGTAAAGAAATGCAAAAACAACGTCATTTTGGCACGCATTTGAATTTTAATATAAAAATTAATTAAATTAAATTTAAAACTTTTTTTTTTTTTTTTTTTTTTTAAAAAAAAAAAAAAAAAAAGAGGAATGAAGGAAGAAGATGAACAATTGGAAGTGGTTGAAGGCTCAGCCCTTGCCACTGCCACTACCTCCTCGCCGTCGCTGGGAAAGGTCGACGATGGTGAGGGGAGGGTTGGCCGAGGTTGCCGAGCCTTAGCAAGGGGCTAGGGTCATCGAGCCCTCCCGACCGACCAGTGACGAGGGCCTATGAGCCCTCGCCCAAATCTAAGGTGAGGGTCCCGGCCCTCTTCTAGATCCGGCGAGAGTTGCCGGCCCTCACTTAGCCAGGTTAAGGGTTGCCGCTCGCTTGTTGCTGGTCGGTTAGGGTTGCCGGCCCTTGGATAGGGCTCGGCGACCTCGGCCTACCCTTCCTTCATCGTTGCCAACCTTTCCTAGCAACGGCAGGGCGGCGGTGGCGAGGGTTGAGCCCTCAGCCACTGTTCATCCTCTATCCTTTTTTTTTTTTTTTTTTTTTTTTTTTTTTTTTTTTAATATTTAAAAATGATTTTAAATTTAATTAAATTAATTTTTATATTAATTATTTACCCATTTCAGCAACAAAATGACATTTTTGCACTTGTATTGTCATGTCAGCATGCAAAACGATGTCATTTTGCACTTACTTTGTCGGAAAATCGTTACGTCTGTATTTTGACAAGATTTTCTCGCTGTTGGCACTTTAACTAATCAATTTTGCTTCACTTTTGGTACTTAAGTGTCACTTTCTTAACTTTTGACACTTAAGTGTCCCCTCGTGCCAAGTTTTAGACCTTCTCTCCATGTTAATCAATAGAATGGTCGTTGATCCGTTTTCAAAGGTTGTTCCTAAAGATGTGTTTTTGATCCACATGATGTCTTTAGAGTTATGTAGAATATAATATATAATATTGTTAAAGATCATCGGTTTATGTATGAGAACATATGTATTAACTTGTTTGTTTTAAGTGACTTGATGTTTCATCAATATGTATAAATTTATTATGAGACTAGCATAAGCGCATATATATATATCGTTGAAAGGTATGTCGGCAGTCAAAAATTTGCTCATTCACACGAGCAATTACCTCAAATATTATAGTTAGCATGTTGACTTGAGACATTATGTTTCTGTAAATGTTGGAAAGCAAGTTTAGTACATAAAATAATTTTATGTCGCCTTGATTAAAATTAAGATGGGGTCTATGATTTGTTTGTGATAAGACCGAACATGATATTCCCATAATCATGTACGCCTAAAGGATATCTGGATGCGAGTATTTATTTGGGCACTGTAGAAAGCAAGCTTAAATAGTTCTCGAGCTAAAATTAGTACCTGAGAAGCACGCGACTATGTTTATGTTAAAGATTTATATTATGGATGTGTTTAATAAATGACATATGCTCTTATAGAAAGAAAAATCCACTATAGCATGTAATTCAAACTCCATGTGCATTATACGATCGACAAGGGAAGGTAAGTGAAATTATCCATATTTAATCATCGTGTCAACCCTTGAGGTAATTTATAATTTACCTCATTTTGTGCCCTACGTTACTCTTGACTATATTCTTGAAGTGACAGATCAATGTTGCTACTTTAGCATGTTACCGACGGTTATGAATATATATATATGGTTTGACGTGCGGACCCTGAGTGCCATAACTTGACACAAACACACTTAGACACTCCTTAAGCTTTATAACTTACGAAAGCGTACACTTAAGTGCCAAAATCGGAGTAAGGGATCACTTGAGTGCCAATCCGGCCAAAGTCCGGCCAAAACGCCGACGTGGCATTTTTCCGGCGAAGCAAAAAACGACGCCCGTTTTGCTCGTTGATGTGGCCAAATAATGCAATGCAAAACGGCGTCGTTTTGGGCCGATGTGGTAAAAATAAAAATAAAAATTAATTAAATTAAATTAAAAATTAAATTTAGTTAAAATATTTAAAAATAATAATTTTAAAATTAAATTTAGTTAAAATATTAAAAAATAATAATTTTAAAATTAAATTTAGTTAAAATATTTAAAATAATTATTTTAAAATTAGAATTTTTTTAAAAAAAAAAAAAAGGGGGAGGCGGGCCGAGGGATCGCCCTCGCCCATCGCTCGCCGCCGCCCGCCACCGCCGGAAGGGCCGGCGACGGCGGGGGAGGGTCGGCGAGGGCTCGCGAGCCCTCGCCCGCATCCGGCGAGGGTCGGCGGCCTCGCCGGCCGGGCCAAGGGCTGCCGCTCGCGGGGTCGCCCTAGCGGGCGGCGGCCCTGGCCCGGCCGGCGAGGGCCGCCGACCCGCCGGATCTGGGCGAGGGCTCGCGAGCCCTCGCCGCGGCCGGCGGCAGGGTCGCGCCGCCCGGCCAGGCCCTGGCGACCTCGGCGGACCCTCCCCCGCCGTCGCCGCCCTTCCCGGTGGCGGCGGGCGGGCGGGGGCAGGGCCGATCCTCGCCCGCCTCCCCCACACCCCCCTTTTTTTTTTAATTTTTTAATTTTTTAATTTTTTTTAATTTTTCTAATTTTAAAATAATTATTTTTTAATATTTTAACTAAATTTAATTTTAAAATTATTATTTTTAAATATTTTAACTAAATTTAATTTTTTAATTTAATTTTTTAATTTAATTTAATTAATTTTTCATTAATTTTTTTACCACATCGCCCAAAACGACGCCGTTTTTGCATTATTTGGCCATGTCAGCAAGCAAAACGGCGTCGTTTTGGGCTCGCCTCGTCGGAAAAATGCCACGTCGGCGTTTTGGCCGGACTTTGGCCGGAGTGGCACTTAAGTGATCCGTTTTTCTTCGAATGTAGCACTTAAGTGTACATTTCGTAAGTTATGTCACTTAAGTGTCCCTTTGTGTCAAGTTATGGCACTTGAAGCGTTCTTATCCCTATATGGTTTTATGGGAGCTATATAGGAAAGTAGTTGTTTTGAAATGAAAAGAGATATGAGTGCAAATGAAGACTATTGTTATTTTACATCTGTCACATCTATTTATCGATTGACTAATTATATCGCCTTCTATGGTTTTAAATATAATTGTAGATATATGGTGTTATGAGAATAGTTAAGTATAGCTCTTAAGGGATATGTATACTTGAATTGATGTAGCAAAATATGTCTGGAGTATTGTGAGACATCAATTTTTCATTTCTTTTTGGGTTGTAGCCATCTAAGAAGCATTGACACTCTTCGGAAGCCTTTGTGTTGAGTTTGACACTCCGACATGTGTCCAACACGCTCCGACACGTTCTAACACGCGGTCAATGACCGTCAGAAAATCCGACACGTGGTCAACTCTTCCCGACATGCTCCGACACGCAAGTTTGAAATTTCGACACGCATTTCGACATGCACGGGGTCAATTTTAAAAATTTTCAATACTTGATGGGTTAAAATGTAAATATATGAAAAAATAATGAAAATAACAAAAATAAAGGGGAAAGAAGAAAATTCTTACTCTCAAGTTTTTCACTTATAAGTTTTGATTTTCCCGTGAGTGACGATGGAACGCCCCTCTTCTCATCGACGTCGTTCCGGTGGCCCCACATACTTAAAGTTATAATTTTTTTTTGTTTCTTTCCGCCTCTTAAGTTATCTCTTTTGGTCTATGTTATTGGCTTGTGAGTTATTTCTTATATTTTCTATAGCGAATTTAGTGATTTCCTTTTCTTTTGGTCATATTTTGAGAGTTCTTGTTCTGGATTTTCATTTTTCTCGAACCTTGTTTTGCAGAGGAGCTCTAAGCTAGTTTATATCATGAACTCTAAACTCTGTCTAGGACTATAAGAAATCTCACTAATCTTCGACAAGTATAAGAAAACATGACATGTTCCTTCAAGTTTACTCTTTCATGTTTGTAATTTTTGAATTTCCCGTTCAATCTCTATCAAATTAAAATAATGAATGATATTAACAAATGTTGGATTAATATTTTTAGTATAAATTAATTCTATGCTCTTTTTATTATTTATTTATTTAATTTTGCATTTATATATAAAAATATATATTTAATATATAACGTGTCGAAACGTGTCGGAATTCTTTATTTTTTGAGAAATGATGTGTCGGCGTGTCGTGTCGTGTCGTGTCGTGTGTCCGTGTCAATGCTACATAGGTAGCCATTATGTCATTCTTAATAGGTACATAATTTGAGCTCCCAAGTGCAAGTGTATTCACTGATTGCACGACTTTCTTGCCAATATGAATTGTTTTTAAAGTAGATGAATGTTGAATGCCTTATATTCTTGATAGGGCACTATCAACCCTATCATATCTAAGTGGGACGCGATTAAGACGTACTGGTTTTTCTTGATATGATATAATGGAGAGACAATTTTTGAAAATTTGTGAGGGAACTTATATAAATAACTTCTAGAGATAACTACAATAGCTAATTGTCGAAAGAAAGTTCTGTTAAACGGTTCTCTCTTCTTTTTCTCTCTCCATCAATGAACAAAGGCAATTCCATTACTGCTTTGAGAAGACAATCGACGTTAATGCTGTGGAACGTGAATACTATCATTGTGATTGTATTCGAACTATCGTGAAGTCGTATCGTCCATGTTCACTTGTAATTCAACATACATTCCTAGGTAATTTGTTTGTTGCGCATCAAAGGTGTTAGTCATTTCTTTCGCTGATATTCTTCCAACACACACAAAAATACATGATTGTATAGAGAGAGAGAGAGAGAGAAGTGGAGGTGGGGTGGGCGAGGTCGAGCGCCTCTCGAGCATCGAGGGTCCATGTCCCATGATACGGTGACTCCCAAGGGCTATTTGCAACTTAAGATAGCTCAATTCCTTTAGGCCGAACATTGAGCATGGGGGCTTCGCCAATGGAGGAAGATAAAGAAAGAGAGGAAGAGTGGAGGGCTGCCAGAAAGGGTCCTACATCTCTCGTCGGGGTTGAATGAATCGGGCCATAGCCGAACAATTGTCTACTCAAACAACTGCTAAAGCTGTACTTTTTAAGCCTTGCGGATGCTTAATCCAAGCTCATAAATCCATCCTCGCTCCACCTTATGCGTGCGGTGATTTCTTTGAACCGGTCTCGTCTCGAAATCTACATGTTGCGGGTTCTATCACTGCCATTAGGGCAGGGCGGTGCGGATATTTGCTAGGACGAGTCAAATTGCTATTCCTAAATGGACATAAATGCTAATAAATGTCGCCCATTTCAATGTCTACAAAGTCGGTATACTTTATTCCTTAGTCTTACATTTGGTAAACCTTAGGTCCTCTCTTTATCATGTTTGAACTTCTTTTCCTAGGTGGTGGCTTATAAAAAAAGAGCTTCTATGCGGTATTTGAGGCAGCGTCAACCGTCAGTTATCGTTGATGCAACTTCTACCTGTTTACTCATTATTTATATACCTTCCAGAATCTTTAAAAATTAAACAAATAAGTTCACAAAAAATACAGGAAATTATATATGATATTGCATGTCGATATACTTTTGAAAGATTGAAATTGTTTCTTGTAAATTAGTTGTCAAACAATGAAACCGATAATCTTTGATAAAAGGTTAAAAGGTATAATTTAAAAGGCTTTTTATCAGGCCCACTGTAGGCGTAAAAGATAAGTTTACATATTCACCTTTGAATGGTTGACATATGAAAAAATTTTGACAAAAAATTAACTACATACAAACCACTTATCTGACAGTGAATAAAGATTTTTCTACATTAGTAACAAGACCAAGTAATAATCCAAATTCAAAAGCCAAATCATTTCAAAATAGGCTCAATCGAATGAGGATGATGGGGGCTCTAGAAGTGTCCTCTTCAAGCTTTTGATTGAAAGTGATCGGCTAGAACATGTGCACTCGGTCATCAAGTAAGTTGATTATATACATATACATCACATCATATGATAAAGACATTAATAGGACGTGAATGATCTTCGAACTAGCTTATTGGTCTAATTGATGGTTGATAGACGCTCGAATGGGCCTTGTGGTGTTGTCTTTGGATTCGATCAGTTGATTGGTCTAATTCCACCGACCCGGTAGGTCATGTGGACCATTCCTATGTATTTAAATTGAAAGGTACGATATGAACCTAAAGACCATAATATAGGGATCTAATTGGACAAAGAGAAATAGGTTACGTGGAAAAAAAAGAAAAAGTTCAATGAGGCAGTTTTCTCTACTCAACCCCATTATTTTTGTCCTTGTATGCATTAAATCGACTAATTTAAATTCTATGAACATACAGGGCAAAATAATTGAGATCTTTTAAACTCGGGGGTTCAGAAAGCTTAATATGAAATAAATCTAAACATACCCCCTCTCTCCCTGACCCCTTTGTGCCCGAAATGGCCATCCCATCCATGACCAGCAACACTAGGTTTGAGTTGTTTAAGGTTCGAAATCTCATACTTCAGGTCGCACCCTACACTCATGGCCAATTTTGACACGCACATTGGGGGTGGGAGTGGGGTTGCGATGGGCATCAAGGATTTGTAAAGAGAGAGATGGTCTGTTTGTTTCGCGGAAAATAATTTCCAAGAAAACGTTTTCCTGATTTTCCGGTGTTTGTTTCAATGGAATGAGAAAAATGTTTTCATCAAAGGAAAAAGTTTTTAAAGTAGGAAATGTTTTCCACTTTTGAAAAGTTTTTCCTCACTTAATCTCTCTTATCTCACACCTCTACAAATCCTAATTTCCTCATCCCCTTTCCTTTTCTTCTTTTCTTTTTTCATTAGAATTATTTTTTTAATTTCTTTTTCTTTTTTTAATTCGAATTATTTTTAATTTCCTTTTTTTTTTTTTTTTTTTGTTTCCCATCTTCTTCTTTCTTGGCTAGTCGTTAGGCAAAGTGAACCTCAAGATCTCAAACTTACGCTCGTCAATTTGGCGAGCCTCGAGCTGTGAGTGTATTTTCCGAAACATTTTCAGGTTTTACCAATGTATTTTCCGAAATTCGCTCATTTTCCGCGAAACGAACTAAACGAAAAGGCATGAAAAAAAAGAAAAAAAGGAAAGGAAAGGTAAAAAAAGAGAAATAAATCTAGGCCAAAGCATCCATCTCTATAACTTTAGAAGATCTCAATTTCACGAGGCAAGTTTTTGACTTAGTTTATAAAAATTTAGAAGAGGTATCATCTGCCTAACGTTACTAAAATAAGTGCTGCTTGACCAAAAGGAAGTCCCCTTTAAATAAGTTCCTAATGAGCTCCTCCACAATCAGCTTCGTGGAGCGTGAAAAAGAGAGGCATCGAGATCGAAACCCCATCTCCATTAATGAAAAGAAAGGCAACATTCTTTCCCCTCCCAACGCAGTCCCATCATCACTCCCCACATCTCGACTAAAGTGGCGCCAGATCCAAAGCAAAGCCCCTTTGCTTGGAGAGACCCACCACCGCTCCTCCACTACACGTGCACGACCTCCTGTTTCTTGAATATCATATGGAATTCCTCGTTCTGGCGAGACTTGTTAAGGTATCCAACGTCCTTCGCCTACGGGATTTATCTACTTTATGTACGAGGCGCATCGACAATGATAAGTGGAATTCGAAGATGTGCACAAAAGAAAATGAGCGATATCATGTCAGATTATCCAATCAAGAAGGACTCGAGGTTAAAGACCAAGAACAATCATATTTATGTGAAGAGCATATAAACCTTGTAAATAAGTGAAATCAAATGAGCGATTTTCAGTTTTGACAATTATATCCAATGTATCTTCAGTAAATGAATGTTTCTATCTGACTTTACACACATGGTATTTTTAAATAAAATTTGAATTTTCATGTCCGGAACAAAGATCTAGAACATGAGTTTCCATTTGATGCTCGTCAAGTGAATGGTATGAATGGGGGAAGCAGTGTGAACATGAGTAAATTTAATTCAGAAAGCTCTGTCCATAAAGCACAGAACCAAACCACGCCCCCAAGATAAAAAATTGCTTGCTTCTGGATCAGGCATGTGCCTGGTGTAATCCCCACCTTCTTGACCAATTACAATGTTACAACTTTAATTATCTCCCTTTGTTATTAGCCTTTACAAGTATCCAAAGCACTTGGACATGTTAACTTACTAATAATGACATAAACATGCATAATTATACTATGGCAATTATATATACTTTGCGAAATATTTTTAAGAAAACAACATTGATTATATGTCATTTCAAGTTATGTTAAAGTATCCTACATCACTTGTTTATAGAATTTGTCTGTTCTTTATATACAAGCATCCCCTCCACTTATAAGTGCAAGTTTTTAGGGTCATACTTTCGACCACCCTAAAAAATGTTACGCTATGGCTTTAGCTACAACATGCGACTGGTGTAAAGCTCTTGGAGACAATTGAAGTATTTCACGTGACTTGTGTAGGGAGTTCATGCCCTTTTGATATTTACACAGTCTCCCTCACCAATGGACTTAAAGCTTTTGGAATTGAACATTCTAATATGATACGGGGCTAGATTCTACTCCAGCTCATTCTCCACGCGCCGTTCCTCAACCCGCCTCGCTTGCTTGCACGCGAGAGGGGGCATCAAGGTATCCCCACCTTGTGTATCTACATGGGATCTACGCCGTCTTTTATACACGTGTCGCCGCATGTCGAGGGGCGCGTGTGCAAGAGGTGGGAGGGAAGAAAGAAAGAAAGAAGTTATACGTACGTGTTTTTAACGCCGGGGCCGAGTCAATGCACGAAGGACGGTCCCCCAGCCGAAAGAGAGGCGCGCGCGGGCGGGGGGTCGTCCGTCGATATCAAAAAGAAAGAGACACGAGAGGATTTTTGCCTCACCGCCCCCTGCAAGAAAAATATTAGCAGTGACCACCCCAAAAAAGAAAAAAAGAAAAAAAAAGGAGAGTATATTCTCCCTCTTCATTCCCCTTTGATATATAGAATTTTTGGAGAGCGGGCCGAAAATCGTAATTTCATATAAATCCGAGGACAGAAACGGGAAAAAAGGACACTTTTTTTGCACCTTGTGTGTAGAAACAAAGAAATTACAGATATTTCCGTGTTTATTTGTAATTTTCCGGCGGGGATTTTTTTTTTTGCATTTCCCGGCGAAAGCTGTACACGTCACTGAAAGTCAACAGTTCTTGTCTCTCTCTCTCTCTCTCGACGTCGCGACGAGCTGACCTCGGCCTCATTATCTCTCCTCCGTCGTCTCTCTCTCTCTCTCTCTGCTCACGGCTTCAAGCGGATCCACTCGTAGCGGCCTTCGAGGGGGGCGTCCATGGCGACGTCGTAGTTGTACCTGCGACGACAAAGAAGATGAAGAAGAAGAAGAAGCAGAAGAAGAAGCAGGCGAATGGAGTTTTTTGTCATCAGTCACTTAGGGTTTTGATTTTCTCTCTCTATCTCTCTCTACGAATGAAGAGAAGCGTTCTTGTTCGACGGAGCAGTCAAGAGAGAATCACTCACTTCTCCACGAACCGCTGCCGCTCGCGCTCCTCCGCCTCCGAGAAGAACGATTCCAGCTCCGCTCGCGACGGCGGAGATGCCGGAGGCCTCCGTTCGCTCGTCGTCGCCGATTTCGATGGGGCGCTTTCTCCGCTACAATTGGAGAGGATTGACAAAAAAATAGTCGGTGCAAAAGACGAAACCAAAAAACCAAAAACAAAATAAAAATTCTTCGCCGGCGGAGGAATTTAAGAGGGATCGAAATTGAAGAACGAATGTGGAGTGTACCTGAAATCGCGGTTGCATGTGGATGCTTCGGTTTCGAAACTCTTCGCCTGCGGCTGCACCGTTAGAGATCTTCGGTTAATTTAGTAACCGAGGGTGGCGAAACGGCCAGAATTCTCTCTCGTGAACGCGCACGGACGATCGATTGCACAAGGAGACAGACAGAGAGAGCGAGAGGACGATCAAAGCTCGAAATTCTACCTGTTGCTGTCGATCGTCGCCGACGATGTCGAACTTCTTTTCCTTCACGACGTCGACGGAGTCCTCGTCACTCCTCCCCGAGGAACGAGGCGGCTCTGACGGACCGGAGTTCGAGCTCGACACGGAGTCTCCGGCCTCCGACGGAACACTGATCTTCTCCGGCGAGTCCGGACACGGAAGCAGAAGCGGCGGTTCGCCCTCGCGCGCCTCCGACCGCAGCTGGAACGGCTCTTCGTGGACGAAGACGAGCCTCCGTCGCTTCGGCGCGGTCGGAATGGTCGAAGCTCCGGCGAGCTCAGCTCGCTTGAGGTGTCGCGTCGAGCGGGAGTCTTCCATCGCAGCTCTCTCTCTCTCTCCCCCTGCGGTGGCGATTTGCGTAGAAACGGGGGAGAGCGCGAGGCGGAGATGGACGGCGGAGATGAGGGGTTATATATTTCGAAGGAGGATGGTGTGGGTCCCAATCTTTTAGGGCGCAGTACGGCCCTAAGCTAAAGCCTAGCTCGCAGCGACTGGTGGGCGGTACGTGTGGCCGCCGGCCGGTGAGGTTACGCAAAATTTAGTATGCGTTTGGTAATATAATGTTCCAGGAAATAATTTTTAAATAAAAGTAATTTTTTTTATTTTTATTTTTGGGAATAATTTTTTAATATAAGAACGCGTTTTTAGAATCGTACAAAATTTTTATTCCCGAATGCGTTTGGTAAAATTGTATAATTTTTAGTTATTTTTTTTTTTTTTTTAATATTTTTCTTTTTTCTTTTCTCTCATTCTTCCTTTTTGTGGCCGATCGCCGGCCGCCAGCCGACCGGCCGGATGAGGTCCTAGCGAGCTCACCCAGAGCCTCGCCGTCGGGCGAGGGCTGGCGAGTTCGTTGGAGCCTCGCCTGACCATCGGCGAAGCTTGGCCTCGCTCAGATCTAGTGAGGTCGAGCCTCCCGGTGGCCTGGCGAGCATCGCGAGGCTCGGCCTCGCTAGGGTTGGGCGAGTGTGAGGCCGACCTCGTGTTGGTCGGTGAGGCCGAGCTCACCTAGCCATCGGCGAGGCTCGGCCTCGCCGGGTGGCAGGTGAGCGAGGCCGACCTCGTGTTGGCCGGGCGAGGCCGAGCTCACCCTGCCATCGGTGAGGCTCGGCCTCGCCGGGCCACCACCAGGATGGCATCGCCTAGCGGTGGCCCGGTGAGGTTGAGCCTCGCCATGGCGCGGCGTCTCCGGGGGTTGGCGATCCTCTAGCAAGGTCGTCGGCCCTCGTTTGGCCGGTCGCCATTGCCAGTGTCGGCCATGACCAAGGCCGGCGACCAGCCAAAAGAAAAAAGAAGAAAAGAAAGAGAAGAAGAAAAGAGTAGAGAGACAAAAATTATTTCTTGGAATTGTTTCCTGAGCAAGAAGCAATTTTTTTTTACTTTTTTTTTTTTGTTTCAAATTTGTTCTTGAGATTTTTTGTTCTCGCGAACAAAATTTTTTACCTAACACGTTTTTGTTCTTTTTTATTCTCCGAACAAAAGAACAAAATTTTTTTTTTTTTCCGGGGAACATAAACATTTTTTACTGAACAGGGCTTTATCTACCAGCACACGGACCATATATTGGGGATGTATTTAAGGATGTTGGAAGGTGGGCCCCACTTGGTGTCGGCATGACAGTAGTTCACTCTAGGTCGCTCTCTCTCGTATCGTGAAGTACATTGTTGTGTTGTGGCTAGTTTGAGATTACGCAAGAATTATGGGCCCGTTTGGTTCGGGCTTTTGAATTTGGGCAAATACCTGGGTGAATGGGGTTTTCCGAAATGCAAATGTCGTTTGGTAAAATTTGCATTGAGAAACAACTTTGGCCAAAATACCGTTTGGTAAAATTTGCATTTATAATTAACTTTTATTAAATTAAAAAAGAAAAATATGTTTATATTTTTTTTGAAGTCCAAACCACGGGGACCCCGAATCCGGCGGGTGAACCGCCCGAATAAAAAATATAAAAATATAAACATAAAATATATTTATTAAACATAAAATATATATAAAAAATAGATATATTTATATAAATAAAATAGATATGTTTATAAAAAAATAGATATGTTTATATCTATATAAAAAATATAAAAATCTAAAAAATCTAAAAATAAAAATATATATACAAATATATTTTATATAAATACATATTATATATATTTTTATAAATATATATTTATTAAACATAAAATATAAAAATAGATATGTTTATATTTTTATATAAAAAAATAAACATAAAATATATGTTTATATTTTTATATAAAAATATATATTTTATATTTTATATAAAAATATAAAAATATTTATTTTTATATTTATTTTTATTTAGGCGGCGATCGGCTTCTCCATCGGAGAGATGAACAATATTGGAAGTTGCATTCCGAAGATGCAACTTTTCAAAGGACCTCAAGAGCTGCATTGGGCTAAAGACTCTTAGAGCTACTTGGAGATGTAATTGCATCTCGCCAAAGTCGTGCAAAAAAACGAACCAAACACTTTTGCATTTGGCCAAGGGAATTTAGAGCCCAAATGAGCATTCCAAATGCTGAACCAAACAGGGGCTATGTATCGGTGTAGCAGTTCATGATTAAGTGATGTCAGTTCAGAGATGTATTTGAATAGCTGGTGAGCTAACGTTGGTGGCCTTTGCGAGAGGTGGCCGCGATCACCTAGAGATCAAAAGCCAAAATTGCCCCATGACAACGGTCCTTTTTTATATGATAGAGAAAGTATCGTTGTAATGATTAATTTTAAAAAGTGCATGGATCATTTTAAACCAAGAAAAATGTAGATGGTGAATGGGTTTATTGGTTTATAGACAGGTGTATACAATAAAATAAAGTAGCTCACTTCAAATTTTCTACTATTTCAAATGGTGATCATTCAAGTGCATTCAAGCTTTGCTTGATAAGGCTCTAGTATCAATTGGACTTACAATATGTGTGTATTTTTTTTTTTTTTTAAGAATCAAAAAAATGTTTAAAAGGTATTTATTAAACCACAACTCGGAAGGAGGTTATTGTACTTACCAAGATGCATAGATGATTACTAATCAATAAACAAGCAAAATATAGTTCTCTACTCACTCGTAACACGATCGGAATTTCTCAATCTTGCTTGTTGCCTCAGTCATCGTCTCACCGAATGTTAACCATTGATGCGTTAAAAGTCATTTTCAAAATCAACTCTGTCATGTTGAATAAACAATTAAAATTATTGCGACATGTTTGAAAGTACATATGGAAAATGAGGACCCTCATCCCTCTTATCGCCAGGACACCTCAAAGTTTTGAGCTTCCTAGCGAGTCGAGTCCCAGAAGAAAAAAATTTGATGCGTCAAAAATCCTCCTCCTATACACTAATGCATATCCCCAAGTTTATCATGCTCCTCCTCATCAAGAAGAAGTATATAGGATGCATTCGGGATAGGAATCAACTAGAGAAATTATCCAAAAAGTTCTCAATTTATTACATTATTATCAATTCAGTCATAAATATTTTAATTTTGTTAATTAAATTCTAAATCTTTTCACATTTGGTTAATTAAGTCCATAGGCAAAAATGGCGTGGACAATTTTTTATAGTATTTAATTATTTTTCGAATTTATTTATTTATTTTCCCCTTTACTTCTTTTATTTTTCTCTCTTGTTCTAGTTGGTTGCTGAGTCTCGATGATCAACTAGAGATGAGAGTTGGTGAGGTCGGGTGAGGTTGACCTCGTGGCCTTTAGCTCACCCTTGCTGGCTATCCGCGAGGGTAAGCCTGGCAGACCTTGACTAGCCACCGATGATCCATTAGAGCAACAAGTGGGTGTCAGCAAATATTTAGGATTAAGTTGGTAAAAGTGTAATAGATTTAGGAATTTTGAACTAAATTGGTGAGATTAGCAAGTGGGCATCATCAACTTTGATGGTTTTGAAAATTCACACAGACCCACAAAGCAAACAGAGAGCAATCAATGGCTCCCTCCTCCTCCTTCCCCGCCCTAACGGATTGGCAAACATACTTCCAAACTGGAAGGTTTTGGAAGGAAGGAAGGAAGGATCGGAAATGGGGCATCTCCTTGAGTCAGACAAGAAGGTCTTCCTCGAAGCCGGACAATCTTTGTTCGGTTGTATTTTTCATTTGATTTTTAGGGCCTGTGGTCCTAGGAACTCGCTTTCGATTCCGAGTAAGGTCTTCATTGTACAACGCTATAAAGGACATAATTCTTCTCCACCTACAAAAGACAACTTGTGAATGAGGCAACGTCGTTATCGGGTCAAAAAGAGTTTTTTTTTTACATGCAGTCATCTCATTGTTCAGTAACTATAGAACGACGCGATAAACCATAAAAGGATTTTCATTCACTTCTTTTGGTTTTCTTGGGGTTGAAAGGATGATCGAGAAAGTTAGAACTACCGAGTTGAGAGAACGTTAGAGCATTCCTAAGCCGTCCCTAGTCTCATGCGTGAGGAATATGGACCTTCGAGTTGACATGCCCTCGGTGTGAAAACCCGCAAAGTGTTAGGTGGTCGGCGGGTTCGAACCGAGGTTGAAGTTGAGAATCTTCGAAGAGGATGTATGTATGAAATGTCTATCAATTGATGTCTATTTGAAACAATCACCCTCTTAAACCCCTACATGGCACTACTTAGGGTGTGTTTGGCAACTATTTTATTTTCAGGAACAACTTCTACTTAGAAATGATTTTTTTTTTTTTTTTTTTTTTTTTTGGACGAGTTTCTAAGCATTTGAAGACATTTGATAATTGTCCAAAATTTCTATTTCCGAAATAAAAACACGTTGGTACGACCCTCACATTCTTTTGTGATTTAGAATTATTTTAATTTTCTAATGATTTTATTACATTTTTCTTTTTTTTTTTCCTTCTTTTTTTTTTTTTCCTTTAGTTGGTCATCAGCCTTGGCCATGGCCGGTGACCTCGTCGGTGGCTCGACGAGGCCAACCTTGCCTGGCCACGGTGAAGCTTGAGTTGACAAGGCTTGGCCTTGCTGGGGGCTAGCAACGCTCCGGCAACTGGCTAAAGGAAGAAGAAGAAGAAGAAGAAGAAGAAAAGGAAAAGAAGAAAAGAAAAGAGAACAAAAAAAGAAAAAAAAAAGAAAATGTCTGATTTTGGAGTTGTTCCCAAGAACAAAGAAGCGACTTTTTTTAACTTATTAATTCCGTTCTAAATCTATTCCTAAAACAAAATTTGTTCTAAAGTTATCAAATAAATTTCTGTTCTTTTTTTTGTTGTGTGAAACAAAAAAATAAAATCATACACTATTTGACATTGTATGTATTTGTAATGCAATGTTTACTGATACAATCTGAAGATGTTCATTTGAGAAACACATGCACACCCTAAGTATAACCCAAATCATAAGTATAAAATGCTGCAAAAATGAAGTAACAGAGATAAATTCCGTCTTATCGAGCTGGTTCACGTTAGTTTTCATATAAAAGCACGAGTCAAGCGTTCGTTGAATTCAGCCGCGCTGGTTACGGAATGAGTTGGTAAAGACATATCGCTGTCTGTTTTGATGTTTCACATATGAAACGAACCTGACAAGCGAACCACCCGGGGCCACGATCCTGATGCGTGCTTAGGCAAAAACTGTCTGTTTTCATGTTTCACACATGCAATGAACCTGAAGACCGTGATCCTGATGTCCGCGTGTCTAGGCAAATGCGCACCGATTTCTGTCGCATTGGGATACGCAGCTGGAGGTTGTACTTTGCACAGCGACAACGAGTCTCAGGTAAGAGATCGAACTCTTTGTACTCCAGCATCAATCATAAGCATTAATAAGTGATTCGATGCCTAGAGAAATATTTCATAGTAATTTGCGCCCCCTGCAAGCCTGTAATCTCTCCCTTCTCTTACTATTCAAGTATGTCACAAGCATTTCTTTTATTGAAGTGCATGGCGATAAAATTTTATATCTCCCTTCGAAAGTTCAACTTCGGCAAATCTCCCTTTCGGAATATCTAGGCCCGCCTTGCATATGTTCTTAAACTCAAATATCACAATAATATCAGACAAAGCTGATAAAATCGGTAAGGCGAATTCGCAATTAGTTGTGTCAACGGTATAATAAGCGTCTTTTCTTTCCTTTCCTTTCCTTTCCTTGAGATATGAATACAAAGTCATGTTGTATTGACTCTCCTCGTTGCATTGCCTATTATAACTTAATTTCAAAATGTAATAGAATCGCTGAAACAATCCTTCAAGCATTGCAAGTGTAACAATGGGGTAAAAACATACCCTGTCCTTTCCTTCTTTGTCCCGCTTGTATCAATTAAAAGCACATTCTTGACTTGAAAGAAGATCGGACGCTCCTTATTTGCAGCTTCAACATCATCAGGAGATGCCTCTGAGGCCACAACTCCCTTATCTTTGACCGATTCAATTACATCAGCAAAATCTCTGAAAGCCCTCAAGCTGCGAAACAAAAAGGGAAGGCATAGTTTTGCCAAGCATAGGATGGTAGCGAGAAAATCAGCATAGTTTTGCCTCCTACATTAATAAACTATATAATAATTTTATCCTAGTTACTCACTTATAAAAACGGCGATGGTTTTTCCGCTAGCTGATTCTTCAATTGTTTAAGCTTTGTGGCTATTAATTGTACTGAAACTATTATATGCAAGTGCATGTATAGACCTCCAAAACATATGACCGCAAATGTTTTCATGAATAGAACACCCGATTAGAGGATCTCTTCTGAATGATAATGAAGCACTGACTATGACTATGATCACTCTCCAGTCTGTAATGTTCCGCTCCATTGGTGGGAGATGGAAAAAAATCTTTACTGGTGAACAGCATTTCTTTGCACAGCCTTTGCCGCTCTTCCTCTGTAATTCCCAAGAGGGATCAATCACAAGTTACAACTATCATTATTCATTAATACCCAATTTCATGCATGAACCTCTGGGGATAATAGCAAGGTGACATCATAAGTATTCTGCTAACAAGATCCGATAAAAAGGGAGAAATGAAGGAAGCCAAATCGATGAAAGTGGTGAAATAGAAACTGGAGAAGGTGATATGCCTATGTGAGAATGAAAATAAGAGTTATTTACATGGTAGTAGTATCACATATCAAATATTGCTACAAACATAGATAATATCATATACCGAATAAGTTAACTTACTCTTTTCTCCCCTGCGTCTTGAATGAAAGCAAACAAATACAAAAGGAAGTAGAATGTGCCATCAGCATACCTGCTATAACCTCTGGCATCAGGTAACTGGTAAGAGTCTACATCTCCAGTGGTCCCAACAATTGCTTTGGTTAGAGTTTCATCATCCATTTCCAGCTCTCTTAGAAAAGCTCCAGTCACATCGTAAATGTCAAGTGTATTTAACAACAAGTTTGGATCTCGATAAGATAAAAAGAAGACTCCTAGAAGGTAAACCATAAGTTCAATGTAAATCTCCAGCATAGATATATCTAATCGACAAGATAACAATGTTAAGCCTCACTTGAGTTAGTATCAAAGTTGAAGAAACCTTCTTCTCTAGGTTCGCATCATATTACCCCTTTAGACCTCCTCTGCTTCATACCACTGACCTTCTGATGGATTATAAAGCACTTTTAGAGTCCGTTAATGATGTGATTGCACTATATGACCAAACTTCCTAGCATCATTATCATGAAATTCTTCCCTCCATCAGGAAGGAAAGACCTTATGAGGATAGGAAGGAGGAGACACATAACTCACATAATAATCAAACTTTCCACTAGACTCTCAATGTGCCTATGGTAGGATCCCCTTCTTCATATCTCTATTTGAATGACTTATAGGGCTTTCTACAAGGAGGAACATTCTCTCCATGAATAATTTCATCGTGGTCACAAGTCCCACAATATGGTGTGGAGGTTCTTGCACTTAAGTACTCGCTGAAAGTATGATCCTCCAGCAAGTATTCTTGTTCTCTTGGATATTTACGATCTTTGTTTTCAATTATCTGCCTACAATGAGTGCAAATGTGTGGTGATATATACCTTTTGCCTCAGATCCTATCGAAACCATACCGGTCGTTATAGGGAAAGGGTCTATACCCACCTTTATCGGGGATTTCCCTTTGTCATAAGCAAACGTTACTTTCCCTTGTCAAATTTCTCTTGTATATTCTTCTTTAGGACTATGCAATCTGAGGTGTTATGGCTCCACAAGTGATGTCATTTGCAATACTTCTTTCCCACTAGTTCATCTTTAGTGGGTATATCCTATCATTCTGTTAATTTTATTTGGCCATCGGCCAACAACATGTCAAATATTTCTTCAGTCCTACTAACATCGAAGGAGTAGTGGACCAACTCTTTGGCTTTAGCCATAATACTTGATTTGTCCTTCATTTTAGCTTGTTTTTACGTTTGGCATGTATATGGCTTTTCAATGACTATCTTGGTGACAACTACTTCCGCTAGCTCCATTTGTTCATCATCAAAGTATTTTTTCTCAACAAAGCTTACATCTTCCCTTCAACCATGCCTTTTGTCCTTTTCCCTAAGCAAACTTTCATGTTTAATTGTCAAAATAGACAAATGAAACAAGTTTGAATAGGATTAGCCTACCATTCTTTCTCGAATTTCAAACTTCATGCCATTGAAGGCTAAATCTGCAAATGTTTTCTCAGGCAAATGGACTAAGCATTTGTTTCTTGCTCTTTTGTATCTTATTATAAATTGATCAACTATTTTATTTCCCATTTGTCTCATAGTTGACAAGTCAGCGACTAATAAGTCTCGAAAGCCGTTTCATTTGTTCTCATGAGAAAACTAAATTGGCCAGCTAAGTAGCATCGACACGGGCTGTGGCATGGCACGACACGACACGATAGCCAGCATGTTGTTTCTAAAAAAATAGAGAATTCCAACATGTCGGGATACGTTGTATATTAAATATATATTTTTATATTATGATTATTTTAATCAAATTTATTTGATTCAAATTCATAAATAAATAAATTATAAAAAAAAAAAAAGAGCTCAAAATGAATTTACAGTTAAAATATAAATCTATAATTTGTTAATATAATTCTTTGTTTCAATTTCATAAATTCAATTACATTCTATTTCAATAATTTTCATTATTGGAAAATAATAAAGGAAGGGGATGCGCCCTTGAGTATCCAAGTCGGCTTCCTCCCCCTCTCCGTCTCTCTTTATGGATAAGAGGGGGCGCGGCGAACGAAACAATGGTTTAACTACGTTGATTGATTTTCACCATAATAAATGAATTTTCTATGTCCCCCTCCCCTCAATCTCTCTCTCTCTCTCTCCACATTTGACCCCCACCCCTAATACCACCTCAAATCTTGATCCAGTCACCTCCTCACGTGTTTGCAATGTATCCCCCTAGTGGGGCCCCCGTCCCCCTTTTACGTTAATCTTTTTGCCCACCACCTTCTTCTTCCTCTTTCCATATTCTAACTTCTTTCTCCTTTGCATCTGCCATTGTTCCTCCTCCTCCTCCTCCACCATGGGTGGTTCTCCGCTTCTTGTCCTTTGACTAGGTTCTCCTTGATTCTCTCAGCCCCCTTTTGCTTGTAGTGGATTCCCCCAAAGGTTTGGTCCCCTTCCTAAAGCTCAAGTTTTTTTTTGGCTCGCCTGCTATCGGAAGTGAAATCATACATGATCCTAGAGTTGCAGGTTACGATTTCGGGGCCCATTAGTGTTATCATGCAACTCCTTCCTTGAGTCGCTCCTTTCATTTTCTTTTTTGGGTTTGGTGGGTTTGAAGCGGTTGGAGCATGTCAGAGCGTGTCGGAATCCCGTGTTGAAATTTGGACTCACATGTCGGAGCATGTCAGGGAGAGTTGACCACGTGTTGGATTTTCCGACGCTTATTGACCGCGTGTCGGACACATGTTGGAGTGTCAGATACTACACGAAGGCTCTCGGAGAGTATTGTCGCTTCTTAGTTGGTTGGTAGTACCATGTACAATGTGAAAGATGTCGTCGATAGTGAGAGTGGGAATAAGCACAATTTCCAATGATCACCATGAGTAGTATCGCCACACAGGGCTAAGAAGCGGGTAATGTGCTTGAAGGCCGAATGATCATCTTCTCAAGGTAAATAGTGAAAATTCTAGCATTTTAAAGCCCTTTTGGATATGAAACCGTGTCCTTCAAATTTAGGTAAGGTTTTCTATAGACATTGCCCATGTAGACAGCATCACCACCATAATTCCTTGTAATGGGTTTGATGGCCATCTGATTCTATCCTAGGATGGTTATAGGTAACCTTGCCATTTGTTGAGCACCATAATTAGATGCAACATTGGATTCACATTTTCTTGCGGGAATTGACATGCTAGTTGTTGTGGAACCTGGTAAACTAGTTGTTGTGGGGCTTGGTACACTGGCTATTGTGGAGGTTGATATAGTGATTACCGTGAAATCTGATATAGCGGTTGTTGCGGAATTGGGGGAAATTGAGGAACATTCTAGATGACTAATGGATCATTTTTTATAGGTTAAGATGTATGGGTTGAAAGTCTTGATGAGGAATTTGTGGATTGCTATTTGGAATATTATTGGTTGAAAATGCTCATCCTACCCCTTGGTTGAAGGTAACTTTTCCTCCCCCAATTGGAGCTAACATTGTCCCTTGATGATCAACAACTATGTGTGCAAGTGGTATGAGTGACATGTTAGACTATATTGTGAACATAACATTGGGGACATTAGTGACATGCTAGGTGTTCTCATTAAAAGTGAGAAGTGTATCTTGACAAGGCTGTTGCTCGACTATACTATTAAAATAAAAAATGCCTTGGGGATTAGACCCGTTAGCTTGGGTTGTCAAAATTGCTTCTCTCCTTTACAAAATCCTTATAGTTGCTAAGGGTGGTACATTGTGTCCTACAGTGCCAAAACTATCGCAAGAGCTGATAGCAAAGGGGCGTACCTTATTGTTATGGGAACATTCCAAATCTGTGGCCGGGCTGATCTTACTAGAATTCCATATTGCCCTTGAGCACATTCATGATATGTGTTAATTATTAACGGTTTGATGACATCAGTCATTCGTCTCACCATATAATCAGCGAATTCGTTCTGAATATCCTCAATGGTCTGTCTCATTGATGAAAGCATGACAGGAGTAATTTTCATTGATCTTCGTGGTTCCTTCACATGTTACCTTAGGACATTTGTGTTCTCACCTAATATTTGATTTGGAATAAGTTGAGCAGATGACGACTCGGCACGTGAGATATCCTCTATTAAGGGCTCGTCTATAACACTATCTAGATCGTTGCAACTTCTTGTGCATGGCATAATATTCTCTTGTACTAACATTGTAGTTCCACCGAGCATGCCAAAAAGATATTTCGTCGATTTTGTGTCTTGAAATGAAATATCTTTTAACAAGTGTTATATTTTGATTTTTATAAAAGGATACTTTGGTTCTATGCTAGTATTGGACAAAGAGGGTCAAACGCTAACGAAAACATATATTATATGGTTTCAAATCTTATAAGTCTCTTAATACAATATCAAAATCAATGATAACCAATGTCGAAGTCCAATCAACAATTTGATCCAATCTCATTTTGACGTACTAGTGAAAGTTTATTAAAATCAAAGTGGTTTGTAACTCCCCATTTAAAGAAATGGAATACTTTGGAGTACGCACACAAACCATGATGAGTCGTGTCAGCTGATCGGGAAACCCAAAGGCATGGAGAACCAATTCTAGGAAGTCATAATCCACAGTATCATAGGCCTTCTGGAAATCCACCTTGACCGCACATTTAGGCAAACAAAGGTCCTGGTGGAAGCCAGTAAAGAGTTCCTTGGCCAGGAGGATGTTATCCCTGATCCGCCAGCCTTTGACCAAAGCATTTTGAGATGGGTTGATTACGGCAAGGAGAAAGGCAGCCACTCGGTTAGCCAAGATCTTGGTGATACATTTATAAATTGTATTGTAGCAGGCAATGGGTCTTTAATCATTGACTGAAGACGCATTAGGAACTTTAGGCACCAAGACTAGGATGGTGTTGTTTATCTCCCGTAAGAGTCTCCCCGAGGTAAAGAAATCCTTAGCTACTGCAAGGACCAACGACCCTACAATCTCCCAATTGAGCTTGAAGAACTCAACAATAAACCAATCCGGCCCAGGTGCCTTACCATAAGCTAGGGAGAAAAGAGTGTCACGGATCTCTAGCTTAGAAATAGGGTGCAAAAGAGAACTGACTTGTTCCCCATCTAGAGGACACCGAATGACCTCCTATAACTCTTGTAACGTAGGCTTCAAAGGCACAATCTGCGGCGCCAGGAGATCATGGAAGTAGGAGACGAAAGTATGCTGCACCAAACTTGGGTCCGTGACAAGATTGCCGGAGGTCTCCAAGACCAAAAGAATTCTATTTCTTAGCTGTCTTCTATTGACAGAGTGGTGAAATAATTTAGTATTCCGGTCTCATTCTTTGAGCCACCTGACCTTGGACTTCTGCCTAAAGAAAGACTTTTCTTGACTTTGCAAATCCACCAAGGTCCGCCGTTGAGTCTTCTCTAGCTCTGCAAGAACTTCGCTAGTTGGGTCCTGCTGTAGGCCAACTTGGGTGAGTCGTAACGCATTCCTCGCCTCAACTGTCCTTTCGGAAATATTAGAGAATGATTCCCTATTGAGTTGCTTTAGACGGCCTTTGAGGATCTTCAGCTTGCAAACTAACCTATACATGGGAACACCATCTCCTAGACTCTCCCATACCTGCGTAACAATAGCATGGAAAGCCATGTGTTTTATCCAAAAGTCAAAGAACTTGAAAGGTTTCCTTTGATGTACCGGGTTCAACACTCTGACTACCATAGGGGTATGATCAGAAATGCTCGATGCAAGGAAGGAAGCTTCCGAGAAGGAGAAATCTTGGCTCCACTTGTTATTCACAAGAATCCGATTTATCTTTCTTAACTTTCGGTTGAGACAAGAGGAAGTAGACCAGGTGAAGCGAAAGCCAACATACCTCAAATCTTCTAACTCTGTTTGAGTTAAGCACTGACTAAAATCATCAAAATAAGGGATCCAAGTGTCTGAGCCCCCAATTTGATTAGACAAGTCCTTGATGGCATTGAAGTCTCCGGCCACCAGCCAAGCCAAGTCTTGCAAAATGTCATTCTTTTGGACAAGATCCGCCCAAAGAGGCCACCGAGCTAGGAAGGTATGTTCAGCATAAATAACCGAAACATAGCAAACCAGACTAGAATATAAGAAACTTAAGGTTTCCATGGATCGCCTAAGCATTAGAAGAGGTCACATCAAAACTAACCAAAGAAGGGTTCCAGCCAACCCAAACTCTACCCCTAGGGTGGAAGTCATAATTGGTCAACCAACTCTACCCCGTTAAAAGACTCTCAGAAATGGAGCTAAACAGAGACTCCGGACTTTAGTCTTCAGTAAACCAACAAAACAAGGCCATTAGAAGAAACTAGATTCCGAACTTTAGCCTGTCTAATGGGCCAACAAGACTCATAATATTCCAAAACCTATATACATATATATATATACATATATATGTAAAATACATATACATATATATGTATATGTATATACATACATATACATATAGAAAAAGACGGACAAGGTTACCTTAGCTTGCTCGTTCGACGCCGACTGGTCATCGGACCAGAGTGCTTAGCTGGGGGCGAAGCTGGGCATGGGTTGAGTACCTTATCCTATTTAGAACCAGGCTTACTAACATGGGTGGCTTTTGGAGATAGGAGGCACCGTAAGGGCTGATCATCCTCACTCGCGTTGCTAATAGAGCTAGCCGAGTCTTCCAAATCTTCTCCAAATTTGGATGATGGTGCTGAAGAGTTGAACCCTGCTTGGAAGGCGCTACCAGCACCAGAAGGAGTGGCGAGGGTGTCCCTAAGCTTCGACTTAACTACTTGTCCACTTTGGACCTTACGGGTTGATACGAAGGTCCCAACATTCCTTGGAATGGAGTCCTTCATTTTAAGGATCTAGCTTGCTTCATCAGTAACAACCAGCAACGAATGTATCCCCTGTTCCGGAATGAATGGCTTCTTCTTCTTTTTTCCACCTACCCGCTTCCAACTTGGCTTAGGACTACCAGGAATCACAACCACTACAGAAGCAGGGGACGGATCTTGTTCTTGAGCAGAAAGGGAATCACTAGGTGAGGTTTGCTGTGTCACATCCACATGGATAGGAGGAGCCGTAGCAGTCACACACTTATGGCCAAAAGTGCCACATTTTGGGCATGACACTGGTCTCCATTGATACTCGACAACCACAGTTTGCGATATTTCATTAAAGACAACATCAACTGAGTTACACCGATGTTGTTTCGCAAAATCTCTACACACACTTTAGCATAGGAGATCATGTTCATTTGTTTAGTGTGTTGATCAACATAAAGAGGTTTCCCTATTGCACTAGCAACAACGCTTATCCCTAGCGTTGACCAGAGATCAAAGGGGAGGTTCTTTAGCCTTATCCACACCGGGACAAATGAATGATTGTCCTTTTTCAATTCCAGTAGAGGTTTTCATCGTTGCATGATAAGGGGAACCTAGCAACCGTGAGTGAACCCTCCTTCAAGATCTTCCTATGAACCTCCGATTTGGAATGTGGAAGAAATAGAATCCCTAGTCATTTGCCATCACTTCTGATAGGTTCTAGCCCCAGACTTGTTTAAGGGCTGATTCCATGAGCTTGAAAGGAAGATTCTTCCCGATGTAATACCCAACAAGGCATTCGTGCCATTTGGTGTTAGTAGCCTCCATAACATCCTCCGAAAGGTTGACAATAGGCTTATTGTCTACAAATGATGGGGGAATAAATGTTAGGTTGTATCCCTTAGATGCAGCTCTAGCAACATTGGCCCAGGAATGGGCAGGAGGAATTTTTGAGTTCCTAGCAAGCCGGTCTTTGGGTTGAAGTCGTTTGGAGGAGGATCTAGCACGGCTCCGGCCGCGAGCCCCAACCGAGCCTTGCGGGGCTTCGAGAGAGCCCCTCTGGCCTTCCATCGAAGTAGCTGGACCTACCTTGAGGTGACTCGAATGACCCGCGACCACTGAAGACAGGATGTTTTGGGGGAGGGTAGTGGGGCTTTGCCCACTTATACCATCCACACCTAAATGGAACTTTCCCAGGTGGCCAACCCTAATAAATGTTGCTCATGTCAATGTTTACAAAGTCGGTATACTTTAGCCTTGCATTTGGTAAACCTTAGGTCCTCTCTTTTATCATGTTTGAACTTCTTTTCCTAAGTGATGGCTTGTAAAAAAGGAGCTTTTATGTGGTATTTGAGGCAGGGTCAATCGTCCATTATAGTTGATGCAACTTCTACCTATTTGCTCATTATATATTTAACTTCCAGAATCTTGACTTAAACAATAAGTTCACCAAAATTATGGGAAATTATTATTGATATTGCATTCGATATACTTTTGAAAAGATTCAGATCGTTTCTTGTAAATTAGTTGTCAAACTATGAAACCGATAGTCCTGGGAAAAAGGCTTAGATGTATAACTCAAAATAGCTTTTATTAGGTCCACTATTGGTTAAGTCAAATGTTTGATAGGATTTGACGCACAAACACAATAAAATAGAAAGTAAATGGGAGAAAGAGAAATCGAGACACAAGGTTAATTTTGATTTACCCTTAAACTAGGGCTATATCCCACAAATAATTCCACTATAATTAGCACTTTGCACCTCTTTATTATAATCTTCAATGACGAGAAAGAAATTATATAGATCCAAGAGTGAAACCTCCATACCTTCCTATTGATGGAGAGTATGAGTCATACTTCAATAATATTTACAGTTGAATGATTGAAATATGAAAATTTTTTGGCAGAAAACTAACTACAAACACAAATATTACTTATTTGACAGTGAATAAGGATTTTTCTACACTAATAACAAGGCCAAATAATAATCCAAATTCAAAAGCAAAATCATTTCAAGTAGGCTAAATTGAAGTACGAATGCTTGGCACACTACCATGAGGATGAGGGGAGCTCTAGAAGTGTCCTCTCAAGCTTTTGATTGAACGTGATTGGCTAGAACATGCACACTCAGTCATCAAGTAAGTTGATTATATACGTAGACGTCGCATAACATGATAAAGACATTAATAGGACACGAATAATCCTTGAAGTAGCTTATTGGTCAAATTGATGGCTGATAGAGGCCTGAGTGACGTGATTGCTCTCCTTCCCCATCTCGTTGGGCCCTGTGGTTTTGTCTTTGGATTTGATTAGCTGATCGGTCTAATTCCACCAACGTGGTAGTTCATGTGAACCTTTCTTATGTATTTATATTGAAAGGTATGACATGAACGTAAAGAGCATAATATAGGAATCTAATTGCACAAAGACAAATAGGTCGTGGAAAAAAAATTTCAATGAGGCAATTTTCTCTATTGAACCCCAATATTTTTAGGAGAAAATTCAAAAAAGGGACTTGAAGTGTCATCATTTTTTTAAAATAAGAACCTTAAGTGGACCTTATTTCAAATAAGGATTTGAAATATCATCATTTTATCAGTTAAGAGCTTGAAATATATCTTATTTTAAATAAGGGTCCGAAGTAGTTATGCTTGTTTCAAATAAGGGCTCAACTTTCTGGTGGTCAACGATATTTTCGTCATTTGTCATTTTTCCTATTTTTTCTTTTTTCTTTTTTCTTTCCTTTCCTTTTTTTTTTTTTTTTTTCTTTTCTTCTTCACCAAAGTGGCCGGTTGTGACGACGATGCCCATAGTGGGTTGGGCGAGGGCTGTCCTCGTCGGTGAGGGTTGCCCTCGTCGACCACAAGTGAGGGACAGACTTGCCCAGGCAAAGTGACCCTTGCCTTGGGGGAGGTCGCCTCTTGGCTGGCGAGGGTTGGGCGACCTCATCAGCCACTAGTAAGGGTGGGTGAGGCCGTGTGTGAGGGCACCCTCCCAAATCTGGCTAGGATCGGCCTTGCCTTCCCTAGGCGAGGGCTCGACAACCCTCGCCAGAGGCCGGTGAGGCCTCGCTTGCGGCTAGCAAGGGCTTGCAGGCCCTCACCCGTTGCTGGCTAGTGCTTGTAGGCCCTCATCGACCCTTCCCAGTGGTGAGTGAGGGTCACATGGTTGGTGAGGGTTTCTGAGCCCTCCTTGAGCCTTTCCAACGGCCGGTGAGGGTCACCAAGCCCTCATTAGCCCTTCCCATCACCCGACACCAAAAAAGAAAATGAAAAGAAGAGAATAAAGAAAGAAAATTTAGATGAAAATGTCCTTGACCAGTCAAAAAATTTAGTCGGCCGATGAATGGCAAGGTCAGGCCCTTATTTGAAATAGTCAATGTCATTTCATGTTTTTATTTGAAACAACCAAGGCCACTTCAAGTTTTTATTTGAATCAGAGTCCACTTCGGATCATTATTTGAGATAATAAGGGCACTTCGGGTCATTTTTTGAAAAGTTCTCTTATTTTTATGCTTGTATGTATTAAATTAATTGATTTAAGTTCTATTCACATTCATGGAAAATAATTGAGATATTTTAAGACAGGGTTCAAAAAGCATAGTATGAAAGAAATCTAAACATAGTTCCCTCCTCCTTCCGCCTCTGACACAATTGTGTTGCCAGCATTGCACTCAGCTCCGTTGAAGGCACGACTGTAAAAACGAAAAGAAGAAAAGGAAAGGAAAAAAGGGAAATAAATCTATCCTTTCTATAACTCTAGAAAGACCCATCTCTCTATAACTCTAGAAGATCTCAATTTCACGAGGCAAGTTCTTGACTTTGGTCCTAAAAAATTGGAATTAGGCATCCATCTGCCTAGCGTTACTAAAATAAGCCCTGCTGGACAAAAAGGAGGCCCCTTTTGAATGAGTTCCTAATGAGCTCCTCCACAATCAGCCTCGTGAAGCGTGAAAAAGAGAGGCATCAAGGTCGAAACCCCATATTCTTTAATAAAAAGAAAGGCAACATTCTTTCCCCTCCCAACGCACTCTCATCATCACTCCCCCCATCTCAACTAAAGTGGCACCAGATCCGAAGCAAAATTCTTGCTTGAAGAGACCCACCTCTCCCCCACTACACGTGCACGACCTACTCTCTCTTGAATGTCATATGGAATTCCTCATTCTAGCGAGATTTGTTAAGGTATCCAAAGTCCTTCGCCTACGGGATTTATCTAAGGTATCCAACGTCCCTCGCCCACGGGATTTATCTGCTTTTTGCATGAGGCGCATCGAGAATGATAAGTGGAATTCAAAGACGTACACAAAATAAATGAGAGTAGAACTTGACTTTGATATCACGTCAAAATATCCAATCGAGAAAGACTCGAGGTTCTAGGTCGAGAGCGACTATATATATGTGAAGAGCATATAAATCTTGTGGATAATATATATATATATAGCTCTGTAGACTCTGTGATATCTTAACAAAGTTGATGATCATACAGGAGAGAAGGGAAGCCATTCATCAATATATTAAAACTTCTTGATTTATTCTCTTTCTGTCCTTTGTGCAATTGTTGTATTGATTCTTACTTCATGTCAAAGTCGTGATTCGCCTAATTCATTGCGATGTTTATTAGCAAACAATGCATGGCAAAGCACTCGCTTGTTCTGGGGCAGATTATTACCATTGCACTTTCCATCTAAAATTTTTATAAACAAAAAAAGTAATACTTTACATTGTCTATAAAATTCGAAAGTTCAGAGATATCTTGGCTAAACAAAAGTTAAATTGCAAAAGCGACGAGAAAAAGATGCAAAAAAATAAATAACAAGAGATCGATTTTTCTAACTTCTATTGGGTGCAACGACAGTGCAAAGGAATTTCTCACGGCCTGTGTGCGATTTTCAATTTCGACAATTGTATTCGACGTATCTTCAGTAGATGAATATTTCTATTTCACCATTGTTCATCATATTATATCTGATTTTACACACGTAGCATTTTTCAAATAAAAGTCGGATTTTGGTGTCCAGAAAAAAAAAAAAAAATCTAGAACATGACATGAGTTGCCATTTGATGCTCATCAAGTGAGTGGTATGAATGGGGGAAGCAGTGTGAACTCAAGTAAATTTAATTCGGAAAGCTCTGTTTAAAAATCATAGAACCAAACCATGCCCCGAATATATAAATTTGCTTGCTTCTGGGTCAGGCATGTGCCTGGTTTAATCCCTACCTTTTTCACTAATTACAATGTTACAGCTTTAATTATCTCCCTTTGTTAGTAGCCTCTACAAGTATCCAAAGCACTTGACATATTAACTTACAAATAATAACACAAACATGCATAATATACTCAGGCAATTATATATGCTCACTCTACATAATATAACCGAGACAACAACATTGACCATGTGAGACTTCCAATCTCATAAAATAACCCACATCACTTATACACGGGATATATTAGTTCTTTATATACATGTGTCACCCTTCACTTATAAGTTCAAGTTTTGGGGTTAAATTTCCCAACACTCGAAAGAAAGCAATGCTGCTAACTTGGTCATAATTTTAGTTTTAATCTCCCTCATCTATCGATCTAAAGCTTTTGGACTGAACATTCTAACCTGACATCGAAGCCGGATCCTTTTAATCTCCATTTTGATCAAAGCTTTTGGACCTAACTGACATCGAAGCCCATGGCTCCAACATTCCACCCCAATCTGAACTCCAACGCGCCGTTCCTCAATCCGGCTCATACGTGAGAGGGGCCATCAGATAGTATCCTCCAGAGGCGTGCGCAAGAGCGGGGTGGAAGAAGAAGAAGGAGGAGGAGGAAGTTACGTACGTGGGTTTAACGCTGGGGGGACAAGTCAATTGCACGGAGGAACTGGTCCCCCAGCCGCGAGGCGCGCGCGCGGGTTGTCTGTCGATAACGAGAGGAAAGAGAGGGACACGAGAGGAGCATACGCATTCATGATGGATTTTTGCCTCACCGCCCCTCCCCTGCAACAAAAATGTTAGCAATGACCACCCAAAAAAAAAGGAAAAAGATTTAAAAAAAAAAAAAAGGAGGGCATATTCTCGCTTTAAGCCACCATAATCAAAGTGCTCTTTTAGCAAGAATATTCCCCTTCCCCCTTTTGGCATGCAGAATTTTTGGAGAGCGGGCCGAAAATCGTAATTTCATATAAATCCGAGGGCAGAAACAGGAAAATATATATTTTGGGACCTTGTAGAACCAAAGAAATTACAGATGTTTTTGTGTTTATTTGTAATTTTCCGGCCGGGGATTTTTGCATTTCCCGGCGAAAGCTGTACACGTAACCGAAAGTCAACCGTCTTCGTTTATCTCTCTCTGTGGACGTCGCGACGAGCTGACCTGGCGTCACCCTGGCGTCATCGTCTCTGCTGCGTCGTCTCTCTCTCTCTTTCTGCTCACGGCTTCAAGCGGATCCACTCGTAGCGGCCTTCGAGGGGGGCGTCCATGGCGACGTCGTAGTTGTACCTGCGAAGAAGAAGAAGAAGCAGGCGAATGGAGTTTGTCATCAGTCACTTAGGGTTTTGACTCTCTCTCTCTATCTCTCTCTACGAATGAAGAGAAGCGTTCTCGTTCGACGGAGCAGTTAAGAGAGAATCACTCACTTCTCCGTGAACCGTTGCCGCTCGCGCTCCTCTGCCTCCAAGAAGAACGATTCCAGCTCCGCTCGCGACGGCGTCTCCGCCGCGGAAGGCCTCCGCTCGCTCGGCGGAGTGGTTTCTCTGCTACAATTGGAGACGATTGACAAAAAATTCATCGATGCAAAAGAGCAAGAAAGAAATCTCGTGCGCGAGGGAGGAATTTAAGAGGATCGAAATTGAAGAACGAATGTGGAGTGTACCTGAAATCGCGGTTGCATGTCGATTCTTCGGTTTCGAAACTCTTCGCCTGCGACCGCACCGTTAGAGATCTTGAGTTAATTTAGTAACCGAGGGTGACCAAACGGCCAGAATTCTCTCTCGTGGACGCGCACGGACGATCGATTGCACAAGGAAACAGAAGAGAGAGCGAGAGAACGATCAAAGCTCGAAATTCACCTGTTGCTGTCGATCGTCGCCGACGATGTCGAACTTCTTTTCCGTCACGACGTCGACGGAGTCCTCGTCACTCCTCGCCGTGGAACGAGGCGGCTCTGACGGACCGGAGCTCGAGCTCGACACGAAGTCTCCGGCCTCCGACGGGGCGCTGACCTTCTCCGGCGAGTCCGAACACGGAAGCAGAAGCAGCGGTCCGCCCCCACGCTCCTCCGACCGCAGCTCCAACGGCGCTTCTCCGACGCAAGCTATCCTCCGTCGCTTCGGCTCCGCCGGAGCCGTCGAAGCTCCGGCGAGCTCGGGTCGCTTGAGGTGTCGCGTCGAGCGGGGGTCTTCCATCGCAGCGCTCTCTCTCTCTCTCTCTCTCTCTCTCTCTGCGGTGGCGATTTGGAGTAGAAACGAGGGAGAGCGCGAGGCGGAGATGGACGGCGGAGATGAGGGGTTATATATATCTCGGAGGATGGTGTGGGTCCCAATCTTTTGGGCCGCAGTACGGCCCTAAGCAAAAGCTTTATCTCGCAGCGACAGGTGACCGGTACACGTGGCCGCCGGCGGGGGCTAATATGACGTCGTGCGAGATTTATCTACCGCCACAGGTAGATCCTAACAAGACGTATTTAGGACGCCGTGGAAGGTGGGCCCCACCTAGTACTGGCACGACAGTTGTCCGCTCCAGGTCACTTCTCGCCAGTGTAATGAAGCACGTTGTCGTGCCGTGGCTGTTTGTAAGTTGCGGGAGACTCGTGTAGCAGCGCAGCAACCTATGATTAAGTGATGTCGGATCGGAGATGTATTCAGCTCGGGGGCCGACAACGGTGGCCTCTGCAGGGGAGGGTCGGGATCATGAACAGGCACTTTTGATAAGATAAAGTACCGTCACAATGACTAGCTTTACCAAGTATGTAGATCATTTTAAATCTAGAAAAAAGATAGATGGTGAATGGGTTTAATGGTTTATAAACATGTGTATACTCTACGATAAACTAAAGTAGCTCACTTCAAATTTTCCTACTATTTCAAATGGCGATCAATTGAAGTTACAATGTGTGCATGTGTGTGTTGTTTTGTTTTTTTGTTTTTTTGTTTTAACTTAAGTTTGGAAAAATGTGGAAAATGTATATATTAAACCACAAGTCAGACGCAATTAGTAAATGAGCAAAATTGTAGTTATCTACTCACTCTTAACATGATTGGAGACTCTCAATCTCTTCACTACCTCTTTTGGCATCCCACTAAATCTCAATCATCAATGTGTCGAGAGTTATTTTCAAAATCAACTCTCCCATGTTGGATAAACAATTAGAATTATCACAACACGTTTGAAAGTACATATGGGGAATAGAGGATCCTTGTCCCTCTTATCACCATGATGCCTCCAAGTTTTGAACTTCCTAGCGAGTCGACTCTTAGAAGAAAAAAAAAATTGATGTGTCAAAAATCCTCCTCCTATGCGTTAATGCATATCCCCCAAGTTTATCATGCTCTCCTTTATAGGACAAATTTGGGATAGGAATCAACTGGAAATTTTTTTTTAAATAGTTCTTAACCTATTACATTTTTATTAATTCGGTTATAATTTTTTTTAATTTTTTAATTAAGTTCTAAATCTTTTCACATTTTGTTAATTAAGTCCATCCGGCCAAATGACGTTGACAATTTTTAATAGTATTTTATTATTTTTTAAATTTATTTATTTATTTATTTTTCCTTTTTCCTTTCCTTTTTTTTTTTCCCTTTCTCTTCCTTTTGCTCTAGTTGGTTGCTGAGCCTTGACGATTAACTAAAGATGAGAGCTAGTGAGGTTTGACAAGGTCGACCTGCTGACCTTTAGCTAAGCTCGCCGCTACTGGCTATTAGCGAGGGTAAGCCTTGCGAACCTTGCCTAGCCACTGGTGATCCACTAGAGCAACAAGTGGGTGTCAGCAAATGTTTATGACTAAATTGATAAAAGTATAATATGTTTAGGAATTTTGAACTAAATTAGCGAGATTAACAAGTGGGCATCATAAACTTTGATGGTTTTGTAAATTCACACATACCCACAAAGCAAAGAGAGAGCAATCAATGGTCCCTCCTCCTCCTCCTCCTCCTCCTCCTCCTCCTCCCCCTAACGGATTGGCAAACATACTTCCAAACTGGAAGGTTTGGGAAGGAAGGATCGAAATGGGTCCTCTCCATGAGTCAGACAACAAGGTCTTCCTCGAAGCTGGGCAATCTTCTTCTTCGTTTGGCGTTTTCATTTTGACTTTTAGGGCCTGTGGTCCTAGGAACTCGCTTTCGATTCCGAGTAAGTTTTTTCATGTACAACGCTATGAAGGACAAAAGTCTTCTCCACCCACAAAAGGCAACTCGTGAATGAGGCAACGTCGTTATCGGGTGAAAAAGAGTTTTTTGACATGCAGTCATCTCATTGTTCAGTAACTATAGAACGACCACGCGATAAACCATGAAAGGATTTTCATTCGCTTCTTTTTGGTTTTCTTGGGGCCGAAAGGGTGACCGAGAAAGTTAGAACTACCGAGTTGAGAGAACGTTAGAGCATTCCTAAGCCGTCCCCGATTTTATGCATGGGGAATATGGACCTTCGAGTTGACACGCCCTCGGCGTGAAAATCCACAAAGTGTTAGGTGGTCGGCGGGTTCGAACCGAGATTGGAGTTGAGAATCTTCAAAGAGGATGTATGTAGGCCATGTTTGATACTAGCCAAATAGTGACTATTTCTGTTCTTTTATATCAAAAAAAAAAATTCATTTGGTAATGGTAACGAATTTTTTTGTTCCAGAAAATAGATTTAGAACATAATCAAAAATGGAAAAAAAATTGCTTCTTTACTCCCAGAAATAATTCAAAAATCAAGTAATTTTCTTCTTCTTTTTTTCCTTCTTTTCCTTTTATGCTTCTTCTTCTTCCTCTAGCTGGTTGGCAGCCTTGGTGATGGCCAACAACTGGCCAGACGAGAGCCAATGACCTTGTCAACTCCTGGCAAGGTTTGACCTCACCTAGCCATCACGAGACCGAGCCTCGCCTAGCCACTGTGAGGCTCGGGCCAATGAGGCTCCCCCAAGGTTGACGAGGTCATCGGCTCTCGTATGGCTGGTCAAGGCTAGTGACTGGCTAGAGGAGGAGGGAGAAGAAAAAGAAAAAATGTAATAAATTTATTAAAAAATTAAAAGAAATTCTCAATAACAAAAAAAATTCGGGGTCATATCAGACACATTTCTATTTTGGGTATAAAAATTTTATGCAATTATTCCATGTCTTTAAATACTTAGAAACTTGTTCGAGGAACAAAATTAGAAAAACTATTTCTAAGTAGAAATTATTTCCGGAAACAAAATTATTACCAATCAAGTCCTTAATATCTGATATACAGTGTCTATTGATACAATCTGGAGAAGTTCGTATGAGAAATCACATGAACATCCTGAGCATGATCCAAATCATAGGTGCAAAACCCCACAAAGATGAAGGGAGACAATTTTCATCTTATTGAGCCCGGTTCAAGTTAGTTTTCGTAGAAAAGCGCCAGTCAATCGTTCGTTGAATTCAGCTGCGCTGATTACGGAACGAATTGGTCAAGACGTATCACTCTGTTTTGATGTTTCACGAATGCAATGAACCTGACGACCGAACCAACCGGGCCGCGATCCTCATGCGTGTTTTGGCAAAAGCTGTCTGTTTTCGTGTTTCACACATGCAATGAACACCGAACCACCAGGGGCCATGATACACAGCTGGAAGTTGTACTTTGCACGGCGACGACTCTCATGTAAGAGGTCAAACTCCGTACTCCAGCACCAATCATAGGCATTGAGTGATTCAGTGTGTAGAGAAGTATTCCATAGCAATTCCACAAACACCCGCACAAACACCCCCACCGCCCCCCACGCCGCCCCCAGGCGGCTCCCTTCTCTCCCCTCTTACTATTCGAGTCTGTCATAAGCATTTCTTTCATTGAATTGAATGGCGACAAAGTGTTAATCTCTCTTTACACGTCGAGCTCAGCTTCGTCTAATCTGCCTTTGGGAATAGGCCCACCTTGCTTAAGTTCTTAAACTCAAAGATCACAATAATTATCAGGCAAAGCTGATAAACCCGGTAAGTAGAATTCGTGATCAGTTGTGCCAACGGCACAATACGCGCCTTGCCTTTCCTTTCCTTTCCTTTCCTTTCCTTTCCTTTTCTTGAGATATGAATACAAAGTCACGTTACATTGACTCCTCGTTGCATTGCCTGTTATAACTTTATTTAAAAATGCAATAGAATCGCTGAAACAATCCTACAAGCATTGCAAGTATAACCCTGGGGTGAAAACATACCCCTTCCTTTCCGTCTTTGTCCCACTTGTATCCATTTAAAGCACATTCTTCACTTGAAAAAAGTTTGGGCGCTCCTTATGTGCAGCTTCGACATCATCAGGAGATGCCACCGACGCCACAACTCCCTTATCTTTGACCGATTCAATTACATCAGCAAAATCTCTGAAATCCTTCAAGCTGCGAAACAAAAAGGGAAGGTTAAAGAGATATATCGAAAGAGAGGTGAGAAATTACTCGTGCCAAGCATTGGATGGTAGCGAGAAAATCAGCAGAGTTTGGCCTCCTACATTAATAATCTATAGATGGTTTTATCCTAGTTTATCACTCAGAAAAAAAGACGATGGTTCTTCCCATTAGCAAGTGATTGTACTGAAACTATTATATACAAGTGCATGTATAGACCTTTAAACTTATGAATGCAAAAGATTTTCATGAATAGAACACCACCCGATTAAGAGGATCCCTACCAAATGATAATGACGCACTGAGTATGACTACGATCACTCTGCAGTCTGTTCAACTGAATCTTAAACAAGTATCGCCAGGACAGTAAATTAAAAATGTTCAGCTCCATTGGTGGGAGATGGAAAAAAAATCTTTACCTAGTGGACAGTATTTCTTCGCGCCGCCTTTGCCGCTCTTCCTCTGTAATTCCCAAGAGGTACCGTAACAAGCTGAAAGAAAGAATCAATCACAAGTTACAACTATTATTGTTCACTTAATACCCAATTTCATGCATATGCCTCTGGGGGTAATAGCAAGGTGACATCATAAGCATTCTGCTAACAAGATCAATAAAAAAGGAGAAATGAAGGAAGCCAAATCAATGAAAGTAGTGAAATAGAAACTGGAGAAGGTGATATGCCTATGTGGGAATGCAAATAAAAGTTATTTACATGGTCATAGTATCACATATCAAATACCGATACAAACATAGATAGTATCATATACTGAATAAGTTAAACTTACTCTTTTCTCCCCTGCATCTTGAATGAAAGCAAACAAATACGAAAGGAAGCAGAATGTGCCATCAGCATACCTGCTATAACCTTTGGCATCAGGTAACTGGTAAGAGTCTACATCTCCAATGGTCCCAATAATTGCTTTGGTTAGAGCATCATCATCCATTTCCAGCTCTCTTAGAAAAGCTCCAGTTGCATCGTAAATGTCAAGTGTTTTCAACAAGTTTGGATCTCGATAAGATAAAAAGGAGAAGACTCCTGGAAGGAAAACCATAAATTCAATGTAAATCTCCAGCAAAGATATATGTAGCCATCAAGATAACAATGTAAAGCCTCACCTGAGTGAGTATCGAAGTCGCAGAAACCTCCGTAAGCCCCGCCACTGACACGCACACGGTCCCACAACCATGTATTACTAATGTATTTTGAGATGACATAGGCACTACCATCAAGTTGATATCCCGTTTCATAGATGTTAGCTGCTTTTCCAACATAATTAACCTGCAGAGTGCCAGGCCATACGTTGGTGAATTGGAAAAGAAGCCAAGGCCAACAGAGTTACTCAAAGAAGTGATTTTAACCTGAGTGGGTATCACAATAGCTTCATTTTCCCGAGGAAGGCGTGCCCTCCAGGTATTGGCCCCAACATTTGAATTGCTGGGAAGCATATCAAGAAATTTGCTGACAAACTTCTCTGAATTTTCCATGTTCCTCCCATCAGCAGTCATATTTATCAAGCAACCATCCCTGGAAAGCAATGACTTGCGAATCTCCTCAAGAGATGAAGAAATTCCATCCCAGTTCTGATCAACTCTCTCTTCGAGATCTCGTAGAAATTCCAGGTAGCTACACGTATAATAAGAATGCCATAACTACCATTAGATAATAGCTTTAACATCAAATTTCCTAGCAGCAGTTTGCGGCAACTACAAGATCCTTGATGCAGAAGGGAAGGAAAAAGAGTGTATTTGCAACTCGTGCATGCTTACTCCTTTTCTTTTTATTCCCCCCTTCTTTGGGGACATCTTGGCAAAAAAGCGAAGGACACTTCCAACACAATAACAAATTAAAAGTTATAGATGATGCACATACAATCAATAGCTGCATGTCCATCCATGTTCAAGCAAAGAAACAAAAAAAAGAAAAAAAGCAGTTCAACAGTCGAGGCATATCTAGAATGGTAGCCACTTGTCAATAATTTAGAGAAGGCACAGATGATTCACATATAAGTTACGCTGCAGTCATGCAATATACTGGTAGATTTGCAGCCAAAGCTTGATCTCCCATCCAAGGCCATAGAAGGGCTTATACCTAGCCTCACAGCCTCACAGGAAAGGACTGTAGCTCCTCAACTTTTATGAGCTAAGGCTCAAAGAAATGCAATCAGTGATCAGTCAGGATTTTGGCAAATGTGCACTAAACTCAACAAATGGAGTGTCTATCTGCATCAAACTCCTCAAAGTTACTTTACCTCTTATCCTTATGTTACTGCTCAATCTGTCATAGGATCATAATACCTTGCTTTGTATGACATCATACAATTTCTTCTGTAAAAGGTGTTTTCTTATTGACTCAAATGCAGTTCTTAGATTGCTTTGTCTGTTCTATTATATATGTTCTCATCAACACTCCTCAATGTAGATTAATAAAATGGAAGAAACACAGCCGAATTAGAAGACAGCACTGCGGGATGGAAGTAAGTTAAAGAAAACTCCAAGTTGCACCACCTGACACCACCCATTTGCTCAGAAATCCACCCAGCAACATTCAGCTTTGCATCCATCCTAGCAGCTGCAATTCCATGGCCACTGCCTCTCAGTCGATTCTGTGCATAAAAATTACCTCTGAGCAAACTAACAAATGGAGATATGTGTTGTCCATCAGGAAAAAAAAAAAAAATTTACCTCCATTCTTGCTTTGCTCTGGGACACAAACTGCTTGAACCTCTGCTGATCCGTAAATTGAACTTCTTGAAGAATGCAATTAACCTTAAAGGTAAATGGAAATATAAGCCATTTATCAAGATTACATACTAAACTGAAATGATAAAATTCTTTTCAGCAAAAGTCAAAGCCCAAGCAGGAATGAGCATTAGAATAATAAAGTAAAAACCACATAAACTAAATCCATTCTTATCACAAAAACAGGAAAACATTGAGGTTTCTTACTTAAGTTTTTAAGATAACAAGGCTTCCTCGGCATAAGTATAATCAAGTCCAGTCAATTGTAAATGTTAGAATCAAATGTCAAATGAAACAGACAACTTGTCATATATCGAGATTCAAAAAAGAGGGATAGATGGACGGATCTACTTCCCTGTTCATAAATAAATAAATAAAAGGATTATTCTTGCATTTCTTGCATAGCCAGAAGCCTCTTCAAGAAACCTACTGAACTAAAGACTCTCCAATCCCCTTGGGCAACAGGGTCCCCTCAGTGTTACTTCTATGATCTTAGGAGCAATCCCAAACCCAACTCTGATAGCTTGACCCTATGATATCCTCTGGAGGATGAGAATCAATATTAGAAAATCTGTATCCAGCATTAAGTGTTTATATGCCATTAGTTTGGTCCTTTTGAAAAACTATCCTTTTTCCTTTTAGGCACTCCCTCCACTCTTCCCTCATACAGATAAGAGTAAGAGAAAGGAGAAGGCACATCACAAATTCACAATTGACTCCTTTTGTCCACTTGGTAGCATCAACATCTACTATCATCTTTTTTGTTTGTCTTTATAGGTAAAGAGAAATCCCTCTAGGACACGAACAAGCTTGCAAACCCATACAAAGAAGAGCTACATTACAGCAGGAAGCATCCGCATTGTCAACCAATGAATGTACATCTACCGATAATTTTCCACTACACTGAGAGTAAGGCTCTGATTCTTGTTCCAAAATTACAAACACAGAAGAATCCTCTCAAATGAATCCACGTACTGTTGTCTAATTTAATAAGTACAAAATCATTTAAATTTCTGACCACTTCATCAATTATTCTCCTCTTTGGCCTCACCCAAAAAGAGCTCTTATAAGTAACAAGAGAAAATGGATAGCTGTTAGATAAGACAAACTGGCTAAAAGCCATAAAAATTTAAGAACTCTCCTCATGAGTCTCTGTATGCTACATATTTTGTAACTTTAGGACAACTCCTTTTTTTTTTATGCCATATTTAGTCTTTCATATATTTGGGGTGGCTCTTGCTATCACTGTGACCTTATTAATCAGGTAACCACACATCTTCCAACACCCAGAATACCTCATGGTGCGAGACCTTTCTAAGCAAAAACTAGACAAGCATTCAAAGCAGCTATAAGCCAACCGAAAAGAGTACTTCAACCAGTAAAAATTATCTATTGCATGGAAGCGAAGCATATTGTCACAAAAAATAAAGAATGAGAACCAATATACCAGATTGAAAAGGTCTTCGGTGCGTCCAGCCATGGCTTTGCCACGGACAATGATATGGCTACAAGGATCCTCCTTGCCACGAACTGATGATGTTAATGGATAAACGGATATGCCTCCAGTTTTCCTTCCAATTAACTGATTAAGTTGCACAAAACTCAAGTCCTTTGTCCCCATCTCCAGCAACGACTGACTGTAAGAGTGTTAAGTAAAGTAAAAGAATCAAATTTAAATCTCATTCACTGACAAAGAAAGCACTTCAAAGAGAAATTGACGTGTATAATAGAGTGATCACTGCAGCCACCAAGATCAGCAGCATAGCAGAAAAATATTTTCTGTATTTGTGCTTCCAAGGCATATCTGACAAATAATGATATCAGATTAGATGGAACCTTATCAAGCCTGAACACCTAACCTGAGTCTTGGTGGCTGTGTCCACTTGTAATATCTTTATGAAGTGAAGAGAATGATATGCAATCTCTTTAATAAAACTTACCAGAAAAGAGGTACCAATTGAAGAAGTTCTTGCTTCAGAGAACTCATATTGAACACAACCTCAGTGTAAAGAACATCATTTGTGAAGAGATCGTGTCGCAGAACTTTCACACCATTAATATCTCCAACCTGCATTACCATGCGAATGTTAAGAAGCCTGGCACTCTGATACATAGCTTGGCATCACAAAGTTAACATGTTAAATAGGTTGACCTCTGTAGGTACACGTATAGGCTCTTTAGGAATGTCATGCAGAGAAAGGCTTGGGACAGTTCTCAAAGCTTCTGGTGGATCTGGAGTTTCCTGCTTCAAACGTAGTTCCTGTGTGGCACGTGCTAACTCAGCTAAATCTTCTTCTGTCATACTTTGTCTGACTTTATCTAGGACTTCTTTCTCAGCAGCTTCATCACGGGAATCTTTCTCTGGATCAGGCTGAAATAAATGATGCTTGTCACAATCTGACATGTCAAACACTGAAGCATTATGGCCTCTGTAAAGTTGCATACCTGCATTTCAACAGTAACAAGATGCGGATTGTTCAAGATGAACTTCTCTATCAGCGGAGAGAAAACAGCCTTGGAGCCTTCCTTGGCTATTCTTGCTTTCAAAGCCATCAAGGGCTCCTCATATTTTAGTGGCTCAAAAGGATTCATGTCGTATATCCATTTGCCCTATAAATATGGAAACAGGTTAAGTAATTGAAACAAGGAAAACAATGACTAAACATAATTGCAAAATTCAACAGCAAGAAATGGAAAGTTGGAAGAGAATTAAAAAGCCTTCTTGCTTACGATGGACCGAAGCATCAAAGACAAGCCACGGGGAAATGATCCGGTGTTGTTCTCTCTGAGAGAAAACTCAATGGTATTCATAGATGCCTCTACAGCATCTGTATCAAAACCTTCCTCTGCTAACTTTTTCAGGGTACTCATAATCAATTCTTCTACCTTTGGAATGTCATCTTCGGAAACACCCTTTAAACCAATGCTGAACTGAGGCTGAAGGAGCTCATCCTCAATCCCACCTCCAACAATAGCATCCCCAAGACCACTTTCTAACAAAATTTTCCTCAGTGGAGAAGCAGGAAATCCCAGCATGAGATGATCCAAAAATCCTAGTGTAAGTTCAGTCTCCAAGTCTAAGGGTTTATCTGAGAGCAACCAATTAAGGCATACCATGTGCTTCTTCTTCAACTCACCACCTTCGCCAGCAGGGTACTTTTCAACAATCCTAACTGGCTTGGAAAACAATTTTTGGGTTTGCACTTTTGATTCATTCGCAGCAGGACTTGCATCAAACGTGTCGAGGTACTCTGCAATAAAGGGTTGTGAGATTCTCTGGTCATCATCATCACTTTAAATAGACTAGCTAAGCATTCTCATTTCTAGAAATGACCTACATAGACAAAATTCGGCACAATTTACTGAACAAATAACTGAAAGCACATACAAACAGAAACCACACACCAGATCTTTTTGTCAACAATAGACAAGATTAATCTATTTAGTGTGCATAACCTTTGCCTCACACCATTTTAAAACCAAATCCGGTTTCCATGACATATGCCAATGAGGTCAATGCTACTAAGTAATGTTCGCAAACTTCTACGACCACATCATTCACCAACAAAGAACTATTCTACTTATAGGATAGGAGATAGAAAAGTTGATATCTAATTCAAAGGTATATACATCACACATGCAGTAATAGCATGACTAAAATTGCCAAATTACCGCTAAGGATGCGTAGACGCTCATTTGGATCATCATCACCATAAAACCATATCCTAGCGTTGCTGGGATGGTAATACTTGCGATGGAACTCCTGTACGGTTCAAGAAAGAAATAGTGAATTTAGGGACCAATAGAAGAAATCCTTCAGAAGTATCATCATCAGAGCAATCACTACTGTGGTTATTTTCATTTATTTTCCACTTTTGGAGGTTGCACTATATTATGATGCCGACTCTCATGAAATAGTTAAATGTTTGTCACTAAAGAAGCTTACAAGCAGCAGCATCATGATTCCATTTGTAAAAACAATAACCAGGTTGGAACAAATTCAATAGGAAACAAATATAACTAGGGGTGAACCTTGAATTCCTCAAATGTCAGTTTAGGAATATCTTGTGGATCGCCTCCGCTGTCAACACCATAGGTATTGTCTGGAAAAAGAGCCTGCCATATATAATGGTAAGGTAATAAATGTGGGGTGGATTTAGATGCAAAAAACTGTTAGGGAAGTTAGATCCACAATCAAGTGCCTTCAAACAAATTAGATATGTAGTATGCCAGTGGTGTCATCCACATAGCCAAAATATGATGGTCTCAAAAGCAATACTATCAATAACAGGATGAGGCAGTTTACAGCATGAAGAATATCTATAGACATAGAATAAAGGATCACGCCAGATTCAGGAAATCGACTGGACTGAACAAAATTGTCATCTACTCTCCATAAGCAGGTCAAGCAGATTTTATTTTAAGGAAAATAAATTGTGTCAATGGAACTTGGTGGTGTTGATGTCAATATAATGATGCGTTAAGGACTTAAAACGCCTTCTAGCCCAAAAACCAAACTAAGGAGGGTGCTAAAATTGACATCACACACCAGGGATACATTAAGAAAAGAAATGACACTAATATCAGGAAAAACAGTTAATTAAATTCATTCAAATACCTCAAAGGATATACTGATTATTTTTTTTATTAATTTTCACAGATGTCTTACAAATTAACAAGCTCTAAACTACAGTCGTATTCTTGGAAAAAGAAAAACTCAAGTCATATCAAAAAGTTCTACTATAATGGGGAAAAGAAGCCATCTCTGTAGAAAATCCATGTATGCATAAAATCTGCCAGGCTATTTAAATCATGAATTACATTCCATAAAAGTCGAAAACCATTCTTTAGTTTTGCTCTATCTCTCAGCACAGGAAAATGAGTCTGAACTCAAAACAGTCAAATGAGTGCATCTCTGGTCATCTTAAAATGAAAGTGGAAAAAGAAAATGAATAATGGAAGGAGAGACTATACACTGGTCTGTCAGAATGAATATGTTTGTTAGATGTTTCATTTTATAATCAGACTTGGAGAACCTGGCAGAAAAATGAAAAGGCAGTAGGATATGCAAAACTCAAAGAAAAATACCAGGGTGTACCAGGACGTTCTATGCCTCAGATTGAAGATTGAATAGTCTACTGAATTTACAGATGTACAATGCACGAAATAAACTTGCCTGCTGTGAAGCTCGACCCAAGATACTATCAGGCTGGGAATAGACACCTTTCATCTCATTGAAGACGACACCTGATATTCAGCATACCATCAATCAGTTACCAAGAAGGCGCATTAGTAAAAACATTTACTATCTGTCAGAATATCTTCAAATGAGTTTCACTAGTACATCATGTATAGATACCTTTATAAGAAATTTCTTCTGAAGGATTGTTGAGTTCATAATGCCAGCCCTCCTGTTGAAACGTTTGAATGTCGTCTATGCATTTAGGGAAGAAGACAGCATCTAAGTACACATCAACCAAATTATAGAAATCCTGTTTCAATCACATCAGTCAAGTATCAGAATCAGCACTAGGTTCATTTGAATAGATCTCAAGTTTCAACCTACTCTTCACCTTCATATTAGTGGAAGCAACGGGGTAGCAGGTCCTATCAGGATATGTAAATGCATTCAGGAAAGTGTGTAAACTGCCTTTCAGCAACTCAACAAATGGCTCCTTCAAAGGATACTTCCGGGACCCACATAGGACACTGTGTTCAAGAATATGTGGAATACCAGTGGAATTGTTTCTACAGAAAGAATTCAATAAAGCAAAGGTTGTAAGAGATTGAGCATTGTTAGGGGATAAAGGAAAAGACGATCTACATATGACAATCATCTAGAACCTTGAACTTAAAGAATATATTAGATTTCAACTGAAATGATTCAAAAACAGAAAAAGAACTCGTTTCTCTTCTTTGGTAGTGTTTTCCAAGAAAATAAATAAAAATGGTACCCTTGATTAAGCCTCAATTGAAAGATATGGCACATTAAAACCGTTTTCTACATTATCCACTACATCTTTCCACCAATGGCTTATGGCCCAGAGAAGAATCTAGTTCTATAAGCTTCTTTCTAGATTTTCTTACGCCATACCATGTCTAGCAAGGTCAGAATCTCAGCAAATCAAATAATGGCACCACAAAATGGGCAACTAAAGGGGATTCTATCACGAAGTATTGGCCTAAAAGAATCTTGACGAGAAGCCTTCCGTAGCATTATATGAGAAAAATGTAATTTAGCTCACGCCATCCTCCCTTACCTAATTAAAAATAGTTTTGTGACAAATCTTAAAAATAGTTAAATATCATCAAGCAATACTCCCTTCTGGTTGGAAACACCATAAAACTAAGAAAAAATATGTTCAAAGGCAACCCCTGGTCCAAACATGACAGCAGAGGAGATTTTGACAAGTATGATCACAACAACAGGACATCTCAACCAGTCACTATACTCTTCTACCTATATCCTGTAGCATTATCCAGGAGGTGCTGGAATAGGACTGACAGTATGAAAATGAGTGATCCATCAACAAACCAAAATTTTGATACACTAATCTAGACTTCAGCGAAAAAAAAAAAAAAAAAAACAACACTCTTTCTGGGTGATATTTGAAGAAGAAAGCACAGAGAGACAAATACACATTAAGTAATAATCCAGTTCACCAGGTAACCTGACAAGTTTGTATCTGCTAACATTTATATTACACCATTTCATGCAAGCATAAATCAAGAAAATGTAAAGGAGTCCATCTAGAGTTTACGCCTAATTTATATGTAAAAGATCATCCTTTACATATCCACCTTTTCATGTATCAAGCTATTCTCGTCTACAACATAATAGCCAGATATGAGAAAATGCACATAAATTAGAAGGCAACCACTCCACGCAACTCAAAAAGAAAGGCGAAGAAGGTCGCAGAATCATCAAGGCAATCTTCTCAGATTAACTCCATATAACAACTCAACCAATGGAGTAAAACGGCTACCCACTCCGAAGCACCACCTCCCTCCGCAAATGCCAAATATTATTCGACATAAAGAGTACTCACGGCGGTGTCCGAAAAACGATCCCAAAGACTTTGTTCTCGTCATCATTCGACACAGACATCACTTCGGCGCCAGTCTTCTTATGTCTGAAGAGAGTCGCTCTGGATTTACACTCATTAATGAACTCCTCCGACACCTTCTCGAACCCGTACTTCTCGGCAACCCCATCCTGAACACCAAAAACCTCTGCAATCCCCAAAACGCCAATCAGAATCTAAAAACAAATCAAACCCCGTCCCAATCGGCAGTCGCCGATACACGAAACGGTAAATTCCAAATGCCAATCCAAAACACAGATTAAGCACACGAGGTCACTGCAGCAGCTCGCGAAGCAAGAGCGAGCGGCTCGAGAGGAGCGGGCGCGGCGAGGCGGAAGTCACCTGGAGAAGGCTGAGTCGGAGGAGTCGCGATGGCGCGAGGAGCGAGCGACGAAGAGAAGTTCCGGCCGAACCTGAGCGAGGAAGAAGAAGAAGAAGAAGAGGACGACGACGGGCGGAGCAGCCTGGAGCGGCGGAGGTGCAGGGGACGCCGGGAGGCGCCGTTGGCCGCTCGGCCGCCGCCGCCGCAAGGGCGGAGGAGGCGGCGGGGGTGAGAGGAGGAGCGGGAGAAGAAGAGTCTGGTGCAGGCGAGGGAGGAGCAGGAGAGGGAGCGGAGGAGAGCCGCTCGCTCCATCGACGGCGGAGCCTTCTCGCGACGGAGGAATGGAGTTGCAGAAGAGCGGGAGTACTGACGACGACGACGACGACGACGGAGGATAAAAACCTAAAATATCAGCGGAGGCAGTCTCGCCGTTGCGTGTTCGAATCGGACGTTGCACGAGAGAACTGGTGGCTTGGGAGTTGGCTCAGCCGCGTAGCATGATTTTTGCCCAGAAAAATTTGAGGAAAAATCTGGAAAAAGGAAATTGATGTATTTTTGGAAAAAATAAATGAAAGGGGTTAATATTACGAAAATTTTCAAATTGATATGTGCATGATAAATTAATTATAAATTGATACATTCGTGATAAATCTATCATTCATTAGTTTTTATTAAATTTTATTGTCAAATTGTCGAGTTAGGTAATACGTGGTAGTTAATGAATATTCAAATTTGGGATTTTTACTCTCTATTTGTCACTTGTTTATAGTTTTTCATGGTATTAATATAATTTAACAAAAATTAACGGATGGTAAATTTGTCATAAATATATCCGTTTGAGAGTTTTTTGTGGTTAGAAATTTAGTTTTGAAAGTAAATTCATCACAAGTGCACTAATTTAAGCATTTTTCCAGTAAGAAAATTAGTTTGACATAAATTTATCACATATACACTAATTTTGGGTTTTTCGTAGTATTAAGCCTAAATAAAATTTGTGTATTTGGATTTTTTAGCAAATTAAGGACAGAAAAAGATGTAAATCAATTAAAAAAAACCCTTGTAAAAATTTTTACTAAGTTGCCTCTATCGGCCATTTTGCCAAGCCTTCGAAATATGTCTGAGACTGTCCCTAATATCACCAAAAAAATCACGTTATAGAATCCCGGGCCACCTCTATTGGCCTTTTACCATATCTATACCATTAAAGTTTTCAGTAACGTGTCTGAGAATAAGTGCAATATCAGGGAAAAATCCCCATATTGGGATCTTTGTTGTTCTTCAAATTATAATTTTGTCACATAACACGTTATAAGATTAGGATTCATTTTAAGAACACACATGAATTTAGTGGATTTATTTGTAGAAGTTAAGACGTTAAAATTAGTTTTGAGTTCGTTGTACACATAGTGTAGAGAGATAGGGATTTACATGTGTATGTTCATGTCAAAATGGCATTAAAGCCCAAATCAAGAAAAGGGCGCAGAAAGTTTGCTTTGCAATCATTCATGATAATTTGCTTGTTTTGAGAATTCCTTTGGTTTTATAATTTTCCATAATAGTTTACTTAAGATCTCTCTTCTTTCAAAAAAGAAAATTAAGACCTCTTCATTTTATTTTTCCTTTTTATTTTTCCATTTATTTGCTTTTTCTTGAAGAATAAGCCAAGAGAGGATAACAAAAGCATGTTCCATTGTAATTGGTTCATTTGGTAATAAGAAGTTGACTGGTGACTTAGTTGATATTTTAATAATTTCCCACTAAAATAATTATTATACCACTCATCCTAATGATAGATTATGAAAATGCTTACATACTATTATAACTTACCAACAACATAATTATATTACCTCGTCAAACTAGCCAAGTAGCATTCCAAAATACTATTTCCTAAGGCATTTCAAACCCTCAATTCCCTAAAGGCCTATGGGCCCTCCAAAATATGAACCAAACATCATTCGTATTCGGCCGAATCCCTTTAGAGCCCAAAGCATTTTCTAAATGTTGAACAAAATGGGGCTTAAGTCGTGGTCCCTTCATGTTGTTTGTAATCCATGATTTTCAATTTTTTTACTATTTTCATTTTGTGTGTGTATGTTTTGTTGTTAACAATCAATCCTTTAACTCATGTTTTGTTGTTTATTGCATGAACCCTATTTTTAATTGCGGAAGTAGACTAAAGACTTTTTATACTAGATTTCACGCAAACCCAATCCTTAGATTTTGCAAGACTTTGTTTTGTCACTTCTAAATTTTACGTTCTTGATTTTACATTTTCAGTCAAAGAGTAATTAAATTTAAAGTTTTCAATCAAAGTCGTTTCAAAATGTTGCAAATGATAGCAATTTTCTTTCTTACCTTGCTTTGTATAAGGCTTTTGTTTTGTCCCTACTTGTGTGCTACGAGCTCTTTTCAATTAAACTCTATTTGGGACCTCTTCAAATATAATATATTGTAGTTGTAACTTGTGTTTCTCCTTGTGTAGGTTTGTTTTATTCAGGAAACATATTGACATTTTTATTTTTTTGCTTCCATTTTGCATTGGGTGAGGAATGTGAAGAAGTGAACTATACCATGTCAGATAGTAGGTGTAATGAGGGTACTAAAGAAGATAGGTTTGCCATTATTTATCTTGATGAGTTACATAAAAGAAATGTATGATGTCTAGAGGGTGAAGGTTCAATGGAGAGGGGTATGGAAGAATTAGTTTGCATGGAGATACATTATGTGATAATGTAGATTTCCTGAACATCGGTAGTCAAATGGAGTATACACATCCCAAGTTCATTGTGGAGGTTGAAATGTCTTTAAGTTGGGGATGTGCTTTAGTAATGTTAAATGATTTAGAGAAGAGGTTAGAAATTATGCGATAAAAAAGGGAGACGGGTGAAGTTCACTAAGAATGCCCCGAATAAGTTAAGGGTAGTGTGTTCTAATGGTTATAATTGGCTTATATATGTTTCCAAAGTGCATAAGGGGGCATACTTTACAAGTCTAAACCTTTAACCTTATACATACATAATAGAGCTCTACATATTTCTCAAGTAGACTTTAAATGGGTGGCAAATAAGTATTTTGATAGGTTGAGGAATAATCCAACATGCCTAGGTGCTTTATTAAAAAAAACAATTGAGACTAAGAATGTTTGAAGCTGTCCAAGACAATAGTCTACAGAGTTAGGGCTCTAGTAATGAGTATGATTACAGGGAATGAAGAGGAGCAATTTTGGATACTTAGAAGTTATTGACAAGTATTTCCTGATTCCAACCCAATATCCACTTTTGTAATAAAGAGTGAGCAATGTCAAGATTAATTCAAGTCTAGAGGAGTTTACATATGTCTAGAAGGATCTGGGAACTTTATGGGGTTTAATGGTTGTCACTTGTCATCAAGCTACAAGAGTATACTTCTATCAACCGTGGGCAAATATGGAATTGATTAAATGTATTCATTTGCATGGGCAATCATATTACAAGAAACATACAAGATATGGTAGTGGTTTATTAGTATGATTACTAAAGGTCTGGGAATTATAGACCTTACAAATTTAATGTACTGGACTTTTTTGTTTGACAAGTAAAAGGGATTATTTAAAGCCCTAGCAAATCTAATGCCTAAAATAGAACATAAATTTTGCTTAAGGCATCTTTACAAGAACTTTGCGTCACAAACGACTAGAACTTAAAATAAATTTGGAAGGTTGTTCTAGTAATTAGGGTATGTACTTTTGATTTGGCAATGGAAGAGTTTAAAGCAATTGAACGAAAAGCTTATAAGTAGTTGTCCCAAAGGCTACCAATGCAATGGAGCAAGTCCCATTTCCAGACAAGTTCAAAATGCAACGCTTCCTTGAATAATTGGTGTGAAAATTTCAACAAGAGCATAATCGATGCTAAGGAGAAGCTTATAATCACATTGTTTGAAACTATAAGAGTGCAATTCGTGGAGATGATTCATAAGTGAAGGGATTGCTTGGCTAAGTACATTGATGCAATTTGTCTTGAGATCCAAGAGATATTAAACCTTAAAAAAGAGTATTCAACGTCATGGATTCTTGAATGTAATGGGGAGGATGCATTTAAATTGAGTGGGCCATACAAAGTCAAGAGGGTTGTTGACATTGGATGTAGAACTTGTAGCTATAAAAGATAGAACATTAGTGGAATCCCTTGCTGCCATACTATGACAGCTCTTCTATGTTTGAGGGAACAACCTAAAAAATAGGTTCACACATGTTTCAGTATTGAAATATTCAGGCAAATTTATAGTCATGTTGTGCATGTTGTAGACTCCAAGGACACATGGTCTATTAGAGAGTATTTATTCCCACTAGATGTACCAAAGCAAGTTGGCAGAAAGAAGAAACAAAGAACAAAATCAGTGAATGACATTGCTGATAACAATTCAAAGAAAGTCATGCAAAAGCCTGTAGGAACAAAGTTGAAGAGATCAAATATCACAATCACTTGTGAAGAAAGTGGTGGGTTAGGCCATAATAAATATTATTGTAAGAATCCATCAGTAGTATCAATAACAACAATAACAATATCAGCCATAACAACTTCCACATTTGTCTCATGATTACAATATGTGGTAGACATCACTCCCTTAGCCCCAATTTCATAAATTTAGACAGTGGAATTGTTTTAGCAACATTTGAAACTCAATATCATACATAGGAAGAGTGAAGATGCAAGAATCCATCTATGCTTAACTTTATCATAAAATTCTTCTTACTTGTGTGACTTTATTTTGACTAAATATTTATTTTTTGATTCAATTTTAGGTAAAGAGGAGGATGTAGAGACCTAAACATGAAAAGGGTCGAAGACAAGCAATTTTTTGGAGATATGCAAGACCAACAAAACCAACACTACAAAATCTTTTTATATACTTATCTATTGTTAGTTGATATGGATGGGTCTTTACAAGTATGTTTTCAAAGCATCTTAAAGTTAAAGTATGTATAGATCTACTTTGTTGAGAAGATGTATTATGTTGGTAGGTTTATATTTTTCATCAAACAATATGGATCAGTTCAAGTTTAACTAATGCTATTTAATTTGTTTTACTTTCTTTTGAGTTGTGGTTATTGTTTAGAAGGGTTACTATTTCTTTTAATTTACTTTTATGGTCTTTATGTGCTTTCTTTCAAGCTGTGCCTATTGCTCGCTCTTGTTGTTGGCAATAGATCAACCATTATCATCATTAAGCTTTATACAACAACTATCATCAAGCAAGTATCATGATGATAATCAATAACTCATCATTATAAACTTGAATTCACTGAACTTTAATATATTTTTATTACAAAGGATGTGTGCGCAGCATGCATGATAGATGAGTTTACAACATCAATATGTGTGCACACTATGCAAAACACTTAACATAAAGCTCCATTGATTATAGTCCATTATATTATGACAATCACAGCTTTCCCACATTTTCTTAAAGGTAGTAAATTATCACCTATGAAATTATTTTAACAACCAATAGAATTTTTTTTTTTTTTTTCTTTTGCTTTGTTGAAGGTAGGTTTTAGTCTATCTTGTTCTTCACAAGAGCCTAGAGATGCTTTGGCTGCTTGGATACAGGCTCCTAATCTAGTCTGTAAACATTAGTAAATAACAAAGGATTAGACAAATGCGTTAATGCCTGTAATATTAAATTGTGCTTCAACTAGGAAATGCACGAGTTGTGTATCTTGATTTGCAATGACAATAATTCACCTTTATGTAGACTTCACCTAATTCGTCATGCAAAAATAGGCAAGAATGTGTTTCCACAGTAGCAATTCTCTCTGCCAATGCTTCCAAAGGCACATCTAACCAGGACCCTAATCCCTTGTCTGATGTATCTCCTCAATAATAGATGAAAATGCATACAAAATTAAAATGTGTCACCAAGAAAAAAGCAATGTTGAGGACATGTATGGGATGTAATGTTCTCAACAATTCTCCGTGCTAATGCTTCCACGGGCATTATGCAATTTACAACTTTTCATTTGACTTTTGCATCTTACTTCACACAAGTAAACAAATTTCCAGCAATTCCCTATGCATCTAAATATGTTCATCTTACTTTTGCATCTTACTTCCTAGCAATTCTCTGTGCTAATGCTTCCACATACATGCTTATACTAACTAGTAAACAAATTCACTCATATACATTTGCATCTCACTTTATATAAACACCACTATAAAATAAAATGATGTTAGACTACTAGTACCACACCTATGGCTTTAGTCGGGCAAACAAAAGATAAGATTCAGTACCTTCAAAAATCAAGACTTCATTAAGAGGAAAGTTGAAACTTCTAGTTGCAATTTTGGAGCTGCAAAATTGGTCATCTACATTACTCCTAATGCTCAACAAATTGGACAAATAAAAGAAGATGATGTAGGGAGCCCAAATAAAGGCCTTATTCCATTAAGTTCATTCATGAAGAAAATTAAAGTAGAATTTGATGACACCTATATGGATAGCTACTTTAGAGAATTTGGGCTTCGGTAAAAGCAAACATAAGAAGAGTGCAAAAACTCAAAGCATGACATTTAACTACAGATTTTGCCTCTTGCCTATACAATTGGGGGAGAGAATGAAACCATAATTGCATCATGTGGATACAAGTAAGTAAGATTGATCGGTCCATTATAAATTAATAGATAACCTTAAAGCTCTTCACCCGACCAAATCTTGAGTGCGAAAATAGTTGAAAAAGAAATCAATAGAAGAGCAACTAGCTCTTGGAAACTTTTGGTGTGAACATGGCACTTCTAAAGAACTCGGTGTATGCCAATTGAAACTTCTTCTCATAATTTTTGGGAAACCCACAACGAGCTGCCTAATTTGCTTGCAACCTTGTTCGAATCAATCCATGCCCTTGATCGTTTACTCTCCCGTCAATGTCGCTTGGTCGGACGTTGCCACTACTCGCACGCGTTAGTCGCACGCCATCAATCACTCAAGCATTCAGATCTTAACCTTCGTTCTCTTAAGTGTGTTGAGGGAAAGAAAGAAGCAAGTGTGGGCTTTTACTTCCATAAAATTGGCATTTCTTTTTTTTTCAAAATTTTTTGGACAAAAATGTCCTTATTCCAGTAGCTAGAAAAGTTACTTCCTTGACGACCGGCAAGCACTTTGACTGGCTGGTGAGTGCAGGCCTTATTTGAGACTAATTTGGCACTTCAAGCTTTGATTTGGAATAATATCCACTTTAGGTTTGTTTTTTTTTTTTTTTGTTGAGAAAATGACCCAATTTCGGGCCCTTATTTAGAATTTTTCCAATCAAATAGGTTATCTCTTTTATTTCTGGGTAAATTATTAATGATTTTTTTTTTTTTACTATTTTCAAATATAGCAAAATTGCTAGCAGCTACTAAGTTTTATAAATGGGGCATTGTAGTCATTAGTAAAGAGAAAATTCCAAATAAAGACTTGAGTAAAGTCATTTTCTCAAAAGAAAACCCATATTAGACCAACTCAATTTTAAATAAGAGTTTGAAATGGCTAATTTAGTCTCAAATAAAGTTCCAAGCTCATTGGCCGGCCAAATTTTAAATAAACCAAGGGCATTTTTGTCCAAGAGTATTTTTATATAATTTTCTTTTCTTTTTCCCTTGTTTTATCTCTTTTTTTTTTTTTTTTTTTTCTTTCATCTTCCTCAACCTCCTTCTTGGCTCTACATCACCTCCCATCTTAACTTACAACCGCTAAATGGTTGATACCTAAGCGGAGATCCAATGATTGGAAATTTATAAAACACTTTAACCACCAAAAACAACACTCAAACCTTGAGTCAAAAAATTCTCAATCTCTATCTCATCTCTCAATACTTTGTATGGTTTAGATTGGATGATTCATGACAGTCATAGATGCAGTTTGTATGAAGATGAAGGTTGAATTAAATGATTAGTTGAATCTGAGTTCAAGCATTGATGACGACAGGAAGGGGACTGGATTTATTAGCGATTTTATAATAAATTAGTAATTTCTCCGATACATTATTATCTTTTATTCTATCATTGCTCTTGGAATGTGTTAAAGACTAACAATATATCTTAGACGGGGTTGAATAAATAGATATGTAAAACTAACCATTTTTCGAGGAATAAGTCAAGTTCAAGAAATGCAGGAACAACTTAATAATATCATATGCGGTATATCTCCATTAGGTAAGTAACATAATGAGTAAAGAGATAGAAGACGATGCATGTAGATCTTTATGGTGGTTTGCTTAAATCAAGTTTGCGTCCACTTTCTTAAACTAACAACCATTAATATACTATAATCTACTTGTAATCTTCTGAGTAGTTAAAATGAAGCATGTGCTACTTCTACCCAAAATTGATAGATTCCACTATCAATACACAAGCATTGCTCACACACTTGGACACTCCCTCAAAACAAAGACTACAATGAGTAATAACAACTATCAACAAAGGAGAACAAAAGTGATTAAAATCACACTGTAACACAGTAACTATGTGACTATCAGCGTTTGTAGCTTTCCAAAATTTTCATCTTATATCATCCGATGTGAGTTGATCTTCTTATATGGGGTTAGTCTTCAAATTAGCCATTGGACAACTTTCAAGAGCATCAATTTGTCGTTAGAAATGATGGACATAATTATCAAAGATTTGGTTTTCCACACAATCAAATCTTCCTTATTACGGTGAGGTGTTTCCAAATACAGTCAAATGTTCTTGGTAATAGTCCTTTCCACAAAATAGGTAACGATCGGTTAGATTTTGCTTCAACTATTCTTTTTGGAATTCCAAGCCTGAAGCTAGTTGTTAGTTCCTACTAATGTACAAGATTCGTAAAATGAATATCTAGGTCCTCTTATCTAGATTTCGTAAATACGTGAAAAATATTTTTTTTCCACAGTTGATATAATGAGCAGCTTCTATTAGTAATCTAGTAAGTCTATTTAATCTTCTTGCTAGTAGTCAACTTACGTACTGCCGTTCATTTGATCTTCTTGAGTATGCTAGTGTTTTAGACCTCACTCAACTATTCACCTCATCATAGTACCTCCAAGTCTCTAAGAACTTTGTATTCTTCCTAACTTGTTCTCCTTCAATCAAGGTCCATCTAGCTTCTATTAGTCTTCTTACTTTGTACTACAAATTCCATCTATAGACGATAGAGTATCCCTTACACCAACATTACCTAAAATAGGACTTCAAAATATCATAGGAAGTTTCTCAACAAAATGGTCAGTTTAAGTTGTCAGTGAAACACCGAAATGTGATTTTTGGCTTACAAACTAAGTCTTGAACCACTCAACCAACTACCTGGCTGGCCAATACATCACTTATTGCAATGGTAGTATCGTATTCCCAATGATAAACTTTTAAACAGCTTGATAACTTACCATTGAATATGGTGTTCGCAAATTCCTCAAAGTGTGGGTAATTTACTAAAGTAAAAACGGGTCAATGTTGGTAAATTACTTATTGGAATGACAAAAAGTTCCTTACTATGTTGGTAACTAACTAACCGCTAGGTTTTTGTTTTGAGTGGCAAATTCTACATGAGTAGAACTTATATTCTACTTGAAATTGATAATTTTGATTACTTACTATTGCATTTGACGTTTGTGAGTAGTGAATATTATCGGTAAATTAGCATATGCGTACCCAATCAACAGTTCGCCGGTTAAACGATTTTACCCACGAGATTTTAAACTTACAAACCACATACGAAAATTACATACACGGAACATAGCTCCTGGCAAATGGAAAAGCAGACTTTGTTTTTCAGTAGAAATAGAGGCAGAGAAAACAAGAGTTGGCCCCGCACACGACGGAAGCTACTTATTGACAGTAATACCTTTGATCCTATTTATCCTCGTTCATGAAGGAGACCAATTTCTTCATCATCTCCGCAGCATTCTCACAGCCAGGTTTCACCAAATGAAACACATGATCCTCCTCCGGTGCTTCCATCACTTCCACATCTCCCTTCCATCCGCTCTTACTCAACACCTCCTTGTAATACCAACCCCTCTGTCTCAACATATCCTTTTCAGCGACACAAATTAGGACCCTGCTGACACCCAAACCCGAGAGCCTTGGATCGGTCGCTGGGTTCATTAGGGGGTCGTCGAGCCCGGTGGTTGTCGGTTTTGCCGCTTGCCAAATGTCCCTGATCTTGGACCTCTTCTCGGGTTCGGTGGTCTCCAAAGGCAATGGTTCTTCGCCCCAAAAATAAGGATGCACCATAACAACGCCCGGAATTTCAATTCCATTTAGCTTTTCCTCTCCCAGTCGGATGCCCATGTTGTGAACTATGTTGGCCCCGGCGCTATCTCCAGACATGAAGACCTATGAAGAGTTTAGAGAATTTAGTATAATTTGTGTATACATATCGCTGAGCATGTTTGAGGCTGCTATAACGAACAGTTCACAACAGAAAATCATTTGACCATGATAGACATCAAACGTTGTTTTCGAAACCACCAAAATTGAATGACACTTCCAAGTAATCGTCGAACTGTTTGCAACTATTTGTGAAAACTCATGAGACCAGTCGATCGCTAAATAGAATAGTGAAACAATATTACATCTAGTTAGCGAGTAATTTGAAATATCCACTGCGCAGCCAAAACCATTTCAGAAATTTGATCATACAATCTAGCGCCTATGATAGAATTATTAGTCATTGTTTCATAAAAAATATATATATTAAGAACAATTCTAGCAACCAATTTTTAGTATGGCTTTATTTTTCGCCTTTTGGCTTATTCTTCTAACTTTAGAGTTTGAAATAGATTTTCTTATCGTTTCAGTGTTGAGAACCTCAAATCTTTAAAATTCGTAAAGAATATTATCGACAGTCACCTTACTCTTTTTTGTTTTATTTTATTTCTTTTTGGGAGGAGGAAGGATAAGTACACTGAAAGTTCTAAAACTTATCACGAAAGTACAATTAAGTTTAAACTTTTATAAAGTGTAATCACTAGACTCGATTGTACTTTCTAAAGTTTTAAGATTCAATTGTACTTTCGAAAATTTTGACTCAGGATTTTTAATGCACTTATTCTCCCTTTTTCTATAATATTCTACAATTGAAACCAACCTAGTTGTAATGATTACTTTGGAGGGAAATTCAAACGTTTTACTGCGCTCCAAGCTCTCTAAATAGTATGAAGGCAAAGATAATGGACCGATTTTCAAAAGTCATTGAAAGTTTGCTTGGAACAATTTCCTCACAATAACTATTTATGTGGAAAGGAGTGTTGTAACTTTTAAAAGATGTTTGACGAACTTCTCACGGCTATGGTACCCTCATAGGTGTAGCAATCTATAGTAGAGATGAGCACAAGGCCGAATGGGGAAAAATTTCTCTACAAAGTAAAAATCATGAGTCATGAGGGGGGCCAATAGACGCAGAGGGTTAGCTGCTTTATTAGCCTGCCCCGCCCTACTAATCCACACCTTATACACTTTAAGAGAAAAATAACTTTAATTTCTTTTAATTTATGTGTTTATATTATCTGCTTTAAACATAAGAGATAATTTTAATACAACCCTACGAAAATCTCCTTTCCTCACAAGTCGAGTCTTGCTTTCATAGAAAATGCAATCTCGGAAAGTAGGTAAGCAAATATGGGACAATTTTCCATGCGTTTCATCTTCACAAGTGTCCCCCATTGACTGACTGGTGAAGATGGGAGCTTAGTTGGCCACGTAAAACCAACCCATGATGCCATTTTTTTTTTTATAATAAAATCTCCTAATGAGCCCATTCTTTCTTATAAAAATAATAAAAATGAGAAAAAAAATCTAATAACGATCTAGCAAGTGGTTTTGCTTCTTTTGGCGAAAAAAAAAAATTGATTTCATCGCGGGGCTCGCGAAGTCAGACTTGCCCCCACCCGGCACGACGTAATGACAAAGCAATGACGGGCCAAGTTTTTATTTCACGGGACGGGGATGGGGGACAAGATCACCGTTCGCCGCCCCGCTTCTTTGCCCATCACTAGCATACCATTGCTTTTCATTAATTGCCTCACTCGACTTTACTGGGTAACACCACTATGTATCAGCCACAACTATACTAGACACATGTTAGATCTATATTGTGATTTTGGATGACATGTCTATTATGCATCTGTCAATACGTGATCTAAATAAATAAAATGAAGAACGATTAGGATTACCTTCTTGAGATTGGCATGAGAATTCAACCACTCCTCGGGGCCGTTTCCAGCAGAATGAGAGGGCCACCCATTTGAGGGCAGTCCAAGAATCATCATAGGCTGCCGGAAGGGGATGCTCAGGTGCCCTTCTGTATTCAACGGAGACAGCAATGATGTTAGCCTCTTGCAACGAGGGGATTGAGATAGTTGTGGTAAGTCGGTGACCACGCCGTTCGATTATGAAGCCTCCCCTGTGAAAGTACACGAGTACAGGGAGTTTTCAGAGTGTCGATCGCCGCTTTTGGGATGTAAAGCCTTGCCGACACGCTGGAGTCCGATGAAATGGCGACGTCTTTCGATTGAACCGCCAGTTTTCTCATCGAGCGATGGAGAGACGGTTGCCATGCCCAGGAGTCTCTCCACTCGGCCATCCTTGTAAACCTTTGCCAACGGAGACAAATCATTGGCCACTTCGGTTTCCATGAAGTTTTG